>CM026403.1:58048177-58246638 GCA_014843695.1 Archivesica marissinica
TTTTGTCCTGTAGCATGTCGTAGGAGCCGACTAAAACAGGATTTGAAAGGATGTAATCATGCAACTCTTGATTACAGCAGGTGGGGTGGTTTCGGTTCTATATTTTATATTTTTGTCTCTGTAAATAATATGTAGAATCGAAACCACCTGTTGGCGCTATATGACCTACTTGTGTCGCAGTGCCGTAAAACCCAACTCAACTCAATAGTGAACAATCATATTTTTATGTTCCGTTTGGTTCCTTGGCAATTTTAATCCTCCAGAATTGGACCACTGTTTTGTGCTCTATCATGCAATAGGAGCTGATTTAAAAACAGGATCCGAAAGGATGTAATCATGCAAGGTGGGGTGGTTCTGGTTCTATATATATATATAAAAAATTATATCTGTAAATAATATGCAGAATCGGAACCACTTTAGTTGCATATATGTGTGTACCTCAGTATTTCTGTATCTAGTTGCATATATATGTGTACCTCGATATTTCTGGTATAGTTGTGTGTGTGTACCTCAGTATTTCTGTGTATAGTTGTGTGTGTGTACCTCAGTATTTCTGTGTATAGTTGTGTGTGTGTACCTCAGTATTTCTGTTTACAGTTGGCTTGGTGTACCTCAGATTGCACCTTGTCAATGCAAATTCTTTGACATACCCTTTGACAATTTCCTTCATTTAAGCATATTTATTCCAGAATAAAGTCTACAATTTACATACAATTTTACAACACATAAATGGAATGGAATGGAAAACAAGCACTATAAGCTTATACAAATTCCTCTCCATGTTGGAGTTTGCACGTGTATAATTTGGCTAAATATGGGTTAGTTAATTGACTAGATGGGAATCTATATTGCATGTTCGCATTCTGGACTTCAACAATCTAATTAGCCTTTGTACAATTAAACATATAGCAGTCACTTCTGTTAAGGAACCACTTGCATCGAACATTTCTATATTGTTTAGTGCCATAATCCCCCTTTAGCTTTATTTCTATATGTTGTACAAAATTAACCTCCACTAAGCAGCCAAATGTAGTTTTTAGTGCAAAATTTTAAAATTGACTTCTCTTGCTGATTAATTATATGACTGTTAACATACCTAGTTTTACAGGATCCTGGTGTAAATATTCCAATTTGATACAGTGTTATTTATGGTATCTTTCTCATGTTGTTTCAGGAAAAAGGAAAAAGCCTGTGAAACAAACGACTACTGGTAGGCAAATTATACAGAGGTTGACAGAAGACCAGGCTCAGCTTTTGAGAACACTGTTTAAAACAAATGTACAATTGAGAAGAGAACTGACACGTGTAGATTGTGAGAAAGTGTTGAACAAATATTCGGTTCTCAGCAACCTTGGTTGGAAAAAGGTGAAGAACACTATCCATAATTGGATTACTCAAGAAAAAAGAAAGATGAATTTGAAACACATTTAAGTTTGGGGGAATCAGTGAATTTTCAAATGTACAAGGTATTGTCAATAAGTTCCTGGACTAGTCACATAATACACATATGTTGTCGGACTAGTCTCATAATGGACAGTTCCGCATGTGAGCACTTGACCTTTCTGTGTGAGCACTTGATCTTTGAATTGGCCCCATCTGCGCTATTGTAGAATAGAGTAACGTCAACGACGCTCGGTATAAGATTTTCTGATGTCAGAGTTATGTCTATGGAAATCTGATGTTATTTCGCGCAATTTTGACGTTTCGAACAGAAACTGGAACATACACATAACTGATGACTGATTGTGCTGAAAATTGTCGGGCATATATTTCAACTCAATTGCAAATACTGAGTGAATTTACCATTGCTTTATAAATTTGTACCACTGTCGAGAAATTGCATCTGACATCAGCTCAATGCATTATCAAACCAAATTCGAAATCCTAACGTGGTTGTATAGTATTGACGGTTTTGCGAAATCTTAGTGAAAGTGAACACACTATTTAACGCAAATGTCAACATGATCCAATACAGAGGAGAGGAATTGTTTACATTTTGTTCAATAGCTAGTATGACACAGGTAGATACTTAATATTGACTTTACCTTGTATTTGAATATGTTGTCACCCCGTGTGGTTCCCGGGGATTTAAGCCTCCAGAATAGGACCACGGTTTTGTCCTGTAGCATAGAAGGCGACTAAAACAGGATGTTAATCATGTTATACATGGGTTGTTCCATTAAAGTGTGGACTTTGCCTATACGTGTATTAAGAATATTCTGAAAGTAATAGAATTTAATTCATGGCAGGATTTTAGTGATTTGTTTCATAGAGTTATGATTGTACCTATGGTAAATTTCTACCAAACCTTATGGGAATTTTATTACCAAACATGTTTTTCTGCAATCTTTAGTCTTTAATTTAGTGATGATGTTCTTTAATAACTTCTATACGGAGTATGAAACTGTTTTTAAACAATGACATTTTATTGACATTTTTAGTAATTTTTTACACACTAGCAGTGTGATAGATACACTTTAATTTGCTATGTACTTTCTTTTTTGATTTTAGTACTAACATTTGATAGCCATATTGCCTTTATAGTTCATTTGTTTGTGTTAGGCAGTTTGGTCATACCATCTGCAAATTAAAAAAACTTATGTAAAGTTTGTAAATACGATTACTAGACCTCAAGATTGGTCCTGTACACTTCAGCTTTATTTCTGGACAGCCTTCTTGCTGTGTCTCGTAGCCCATCAGGCTGCCTTGCAAACCTCCTGATGGATTTGCAGGACATTGCACTTTGGCAAACATACACTTAATGTTGGTGAATGCCGTATGTGTATTATATAGAGTAACATTTGTGCGGGGTAATATGGTTATGGACTCTCGCATGCCGTACATCTGTACATAATTGGCTAATGATTACCACCGTTACTATGTGCATAATCTTAATTGGAATTGCAGTATGTACATAGCACTATTGGTCATGTTGCCTGTTTGCGGTGTCCTGTAGTCCTTCATATGGTTTGATAACCCCCTGATGGACTTGCAGGATGGCGCACATTGGCAAACATGAACCAGGTCTGTGTCCCACTTTAAATTTGATGTACATTTTGCAAATTCGTTTTTAACTAGACCTCGATATTGGCCCAGTAGCAGTTCAGTACTTCCTTCCTGAACAGCCATCTTGTGGTGGCCTGTAGCCCTTCTGTTTTGCAAACCTCCTGATGACCTTGCGTGACATTACATTTTGGCAAACATGGACTTATTGCTGTTGCTACATAGGTGTATATCTGTATAGTATTTTATATACATGGAGACTGCATCTTCGTCCTGCCCTGTGTGGTTCTCGGGCAACCCTCCAGAATTGGACCACTGTTTTGTCCTGTATCATGCAATATTAGCCGACTAAAACAGGATCCGAAAAGATGTACTCATGCAACTCTTGAACAGGTGGGGTGGTTCTGGTTCTACATCTTATTATTTTTTTCTCTGTAAATAATATGTAGAATCGAACCATTTTTTCTGTTGTTGCTATATGACCTTACTGTGTCGCAGTGCCATAAAACCAAACTCAACTCTTCATCCTGCATACCAATGTGGTGTCGAAACAATAAACTACACATAGGCAAGAAACAATTATTCGGTGTTGTCATGTACAAATGCGGCCTCTGACTATTCACGGATATGAACCTTAATTTTTTTGTTTTTCTTATGCATGTATAACTCTATTGTTTTGTTGTTTTTGGTAAGGACATCGTACATGAACATATTTACATAATATTTTATTCAGCCAATGCCTATTACAAAGGTGGTACGATATTTTCAAGTGTTATCACCGTCATCTGCCACTCAAGACACTGACCAAGATAACACCTTTAAGACATACCCTTGGCATGTCGTAGGAGGTGACTAAAACAGAATCTGAAAGAATGTAATCAAGTAATTCTTGAATACAGCAGGTGGGTGGTTCTGGTTCCATATCGAATATAGTTATCTCGATGTAAATAAGATGTGGAATCGGAACCACTTTTCCTGTTGGCACTATATGATGTTACTGTGTCGCAATGCCGTAAAACCCTACTCAACTCAATCACAATGTTTGCGATTTGATTGATCACAATGTTTGTGATTTGATTGAATTAAAGTGACAATTGACGTATGTATGATCCTTTAGATGTGTAGTTTGGGTACCTAATATGTTTCATTGGCATATTATAAGGTAATAGATGTCATGTCTAACTAACTATGGAAGTTGCGGTGTTTTCAAAATGGTTTCCCTACATGTCAAATATGGCCTCTCCCTTTGCACCTTAACTTGGCAGGATCTTATACTATGCACTGGTGGGTGGGTGGGTGGGTGGGTGGGTGGGTGGGTGGGTGCGTGCGTGCGTGCGTGCGTGTGTGTGATAATTGATTTGATGCAAACTTGGGTTAGGTTATGTTATTTTTTTGTTCAGTTTGATTGTACAATTGATCATGTTGATGAGTGATATATCTGAATAATGTTGTGAAACACTATATAACCATGCTGAGAGAAATTAATTTGTATTGCTTGCATGTTCATGCTGTCTCCAATTTTGTAGTATGTGGATTCGTGCAGTATGGATGGAAGGACAACATGAGGAGGGTGTGATCCCGGATGTTTGGGAGAAGGACGGTACTGTCTTTTGGCCACCAGGCAAGAACGCGGACAAAGCGATGAAGGAGAGGAGGGTGCCAGCTGAGAGCTGGAGGGAGTTCCGCCTGGTGAAGGTTAAAACAAAATCAGGTACAAGTTACCTTTACGCAAAAAAAAAAGATTTTCTGTTATCCCCCGTTGTTCCTGGTCTACTGACCCATAGTAATGGCGATCCTGGTTTTGATTTCTATAATCAATAGGCCACACTATTTCCTACTTCTTGCAAGAATGTAAATTACGTTACACAACTAAAAATGTTAAATGTAATCTTCCCGAAAATGTTTAACTATGCGTATCATCAGCAGCGTATGTAGTTTCCATGGTTGTTTAATATCTTCAATCATCTTATCATTTACGTAGCAAACCGGATGGAATGCGAGAAGCACGAATGGACGACTTCGATCGAGTCTGACACAGGCGATTCTAACGATGATGTTCGAAAAAGAAAGCGTCAAAAGAACTCATTCCCAGACTTTGTTACAGGTAAATAATTAACTGACAAGGAAGTTATATATAGTTATACATGTACATTAAAAATTAATTTATCGAATTTAATAATGAAAAAATACTCAAAGTATGATATGGCATTCAACACTTAAACATGAGTCTGGACACTACGTTTTGGTCTCGTATCACTGTCTATACATTCAAGTTACAAAACTACATATTGTATGTATATGGGATTTTGTGAAATAGTGACGTCGGATCTTCTATATGTACATGTATGTATGTATGCAATGAAGGGAAACCTATTCGTTTGTTTGTATACATTGTATGACGTGTATAATGCAACACTGAAAATGTGTCTTTTCCATACTTTGTATGCCGAGGGGTATATAATTTTCGCCATTCCGTCTGTTCGTTCGTTCGTCCATCACGAAACCTTAACCGCGGGTAAATGACCTATATTTTCCTTGGTCGGAATACCTTAATATTTCATAGACGCATTGTTGTACATTAAGTGTCCTCTATGACCATGGGACAAATCCACGTCCGTGCCACCCCCGCTAAGCCCAGGGTCAAGGTCGTTTACTTAGTGCATCCCGAAACCGTAACTGGGCATAAATGGCCTATATTTTCTGTTTACTTGGTCGGAATCCCCTAATATTTCACACACGCATTGCTCCAAGGGACCTCTACCGCCATCTGACAAATCCATTGTAGTGAATGTTTTCGTATTAAGCAGAAAGCCTCGCAGTATACCCCAGTAAAGCATCATTGACTGTCACAGCAGAGGGCCTACACTTTTGAACATACAATGTGAATGTTTTATTACCGTTCATGGATATTTATTTTTCAATAGATTGCGAGAAAACGGACGAGACTGATCCAGATAAACAAGAATCAATGAAATCTGATGAGTCAGGTACATGTACATTTGTAATACCTAATCAAAACTGGATTAGTTCCAATATAAAAAATAGCGCGTATAGAAGATTGCAAACACACAGTCAGCCAATAATACTACAGGGTTTCAGCTTCAAAAGGAATAAGACATATTGTAAATGATGGTCCGATCCAATATATTTCCGCGTATTGTTAAATAACATGTCTTTAACTAATTTTCAGCAATAATTACTTAAATCCACAACTGTAAAGTACATGAATAACCCGATTATGCTACTTGCAAAGAACGCAGCTTCTAGGAAACACCATTTCTACATGTACATCATTGTAGGTTGGTTGTATAAGAAACAACCAGAATATTCAGGTCTGCCAACAGCTTACGAAAAATATTCTGCCAGTGAAGCATATGTGTGAGCTGTCATAACGATATACCAGTAGAATCAATATATGTTGCAACTTTTTATTCCCTTAAACATCGGTTAATGTCTAAAAATAACCATTCAAACTCATCTCATAGTTTTCGGCATTCCGTGCGTCCATCACAAAACCTTAACCGCGGGTAAATGACCTATATTTTCTGTTTCCTTGGTCGGAATACCTTAATATTTCATAGACGCATTGTTGTAAGTGTCCTCTACGACCAGGGACAAATCCACGTCCGTGCCACCCCCGCTAAGCCCAGGATCTTGGTCGTTTACTTAGTGCATACCGAAACCTTATTATGGTTGTTGTGTTCAGGCGGCAGCCGGGGGTATACGTGAGCCCTCGCTCACTTGCTCTAGTTTGTATGGTACCATCGCCACATCGATAGGGCGAAGGGTGTGTCACAGATGAGAATGACCACTTTTGTATCGCAATTGAATTGGCCTGTAATTGGGTTTTGGTGTTTTAGTTTCAGATCCAGGCCTGCCCATTCGACCACCAAAGTTAGCTAAATATCCAGCCCTGCAGCTAGAATTGCACTGCAACCAGTCAAACCATGTATCACGCCAGACAGCATCACTTTCACCACCATCAAACCGCACATCAAAACATGGATCTACATCACGCCACACATCATCCATATCACCACCACCATCAAACCGCACATCAAAACATGGATCTAGATCACGCCACACATCATCCATATCACCACCACCATCAAACCGCACATCAAAACATGGATCTAGATCACGCCACACATCATCCATATCACCACCATCAAACCGCACATCAAAACATGGATCTAGATCACGCCACACATCATCCATATCACCACCACCATCAAACCGCACATCAAAACATGGATCTAGATCACGCCACACATCATCCATATCACCACCACCATCAAACCGCACATCAAAACATGGATCTAGATCACGCCACACATCATCCATATCACCACCATCATCAAACCGCACATCAAAACATGGATCTACATCACGCCACACATCATCCATATCACCACCATCATCAAACCGCACATCAAAACATGGATCTAGATCACGCCACACATCATCCATATCACCACCATCATCAAACCGCACATCAAAACATGGATCTAGATCACGCCACACATCATCCATATCACCACCATCATCAAACCGCACATCAAAACATGGATCTACATCACGCCACACATCATCCCGATCACCACCATCAAACTGGCAATCTTCCCAACCCCCAATATATTCACATAGCCAATCTTCATCGCACAGAACATCACGACACTCTACACCAATCCGATCACCATCACCTCAGTTATTCTCATCACAGCGAACATCACAACTCCAAAATTCACAGTCGTCTTTATGTCGCCACATACATCTACATCACGCCATTCGTCACATCATAAACAGACATCCAGTCCAGTCCTAAGTCCAATTCAGAACATGTCAGCAATGTCTCATAGTAAATCAAAGACTAGCAACACATTGAAAAAATTGATTGATGCACCACCCGCCAGCAGCAAGAAATCGCGACACGAGTCATCGGTCTCGATGAACTCCATCGCTGACAGTACGGCCTTCCCAATGACTGAAGCAAGTAAGTTCATTATCCCCTCCCATGTATGCAGGAGGAGATTAAATTTCCTCTGTTTCGAAACATTTTGAATCTTGGTACTTAAGGATGGCCAGTATTATTATGCAACTATGTAACTGCACAGTTATATAATTTACAGAAGATATGTTTTTCATAATTTATCCAGATGACGTTAACATCCATAGTGTCGTAGTGTAAAGAAAATATATAGTTAACATCCATAGTGTCGGGTACTTTAATATTTAATTTTGCTAACTGCCTCAAAAGTTAATATTCTTCAAACAGAATTCCAGAGACGGGTTATTTACCTGCTAGCGGAAATCAGGCAGGATGTTCGCTCGGGAAATACGACGTGCCTGTCGTGTTCAACAATGGAGGATACGGACAATTACCTGATGAGGAAAATGACGTCCATTGAAGAATTTGCTTCCCTTGAGGACAGACTAAAGAATGTCGATGATCGGAAACGTTTGGTATGATTTTATTGAGGAGCTCGCATGAAGTTTGAGTTGATTTTTAAATCATTCAACAAGTTTAATAAATACCATATCGAAATATCATTACAAATGTTAGATTATATTTATTACATAATGATGAAATGGGAAGACAGAATCACATGTTCTCTAGTGAATGCAACCATTGCTGAATCGTGATCAGTTCAAAAACAAGTTTGCGCTGGAAGAGTAGTTAAGTTTGTTTTGAACCTTAAAACTGTTAAAGCAACAAAATATTGCATTGTAAATGCTTTCACATGATGTGTGCATGCTGTATTTATATAAAATGTGATTATAGCCACAATTGACTGCTAAATTTTGTTACATTTGTGACGCCAACGTCCTCTGGGACACTGGCACCATTTGACGTTTCAGACTATCAATTGCTTCAAGGTACTATTAAAGAGGTTTGGCGTTTTATGTGATTCAGCCTCATTTGTTAGTTGACTACTAGTAATACATTATGATGAATATGACACCGTGTTAATGTGTTGACTATGTGAAGCGATCATTAGAAATCACAAAATGTAATGAACTATATCATGTCATGCATCTGCCACAACCAGTCCTGTATATAAACGTAATTAATTCGAGTGCTCTTGCATACATGTACACATAAGTATCATTATGCACATTTTTATGCCCCCGCCACCAAATGGTGAGTGGGGCATATCGTGTTACCGGCGTCCGTCCGTAACAAAACCTTAACGCTGGGTAAATGCCGTATAATTTCTGTTTCCTTTCTCCGATCTGCTTCATATTTCACACACACATTGCTCCAATAGTCCTCTACCGCCCTGTGGCAAATCCACGTTCGTCCCGCCCCCCTCTAAGCCCAGGGTCAAGGTCACAGACTTAGTGCGTTCAAACCCTTAACGCTGGGTAAATGCCTTATAATTTCTGTTTCCTTCCTCCGATCTGCTTCACATTTCACACACGCATTCCTCCAATAGTCCTCTACCGCCCTGTGGCAAATCCACGTTCGCCCCGCCCTAAGCCCAGGGCCAAGGTCACAGACTTGGTGCATTCAAAACCTTAACGCCTGGTAAATGGCTTATAATTTCTGTTTCTTTGCTCAGATCTGCTTCACATTTCACACACGCATTCCTCCAATGGTCCTCTACCGCCCTGTGACAAATCCACATTCGTCCCGCTAAGCCCAGGGTCAAGGTCACAGACTTGGTGCGTTCGAAACCTTAACGCCGGGTAAATGGTTCATAATTTCTGTTTCCTTGCTCGGATCTGCTTCACATTTCACACACGCATTCCTCCAATGGTCCTCTACTGCCCTGTGACAAATCTACATTCGTCCCACCCCCGCTAACTTTACATATTTCACACACACGTACATGGCTGCCAGCGGGGGCATTCGTGTGCCGACAGGCCACATTTCTAGTGATGTTTGCTATGTAATTTAAAAGCATTTTGTACTCATTTGAATTATTAGTTCCGCCGTCTCACACTGTAATAGCATTATTTAATCATTGCATTTGTTGATTTTCCAGGTTCAACAACTTTCAAATATTGGAGGAGTGACCTCGAGGGACAACATTGGGAAGCAAATGAACAAGTAAGTACTGCTATGATGATAATATACTCACTGACTATGTAGCTGACTTATAGTTGGCTGGTACATGGGAAATGTACATACACACACAGCTTGAGGGTACAAACAGTTTCCGAGTGCATAGAAAACACTGTTAATACATTTCTATAGAATAATATATCTGAATAGTTAAGTACAGGATCACTGCTTGTTCTACCCAGTCACCTTCGGTACTATATGTTTGGGTGGTGGTTGGGAGCACGCAAAGGGTAATTTAACGATTGGTATTCATCCTTTCCGGAATGCCGACTTCCATGGTTTGGCCTTCATTTACATGTCCCCTGTACTTGAGAGCTAAATCCTGTTGTGCTCCATTAAGAAGTAATAAGCTTATAGCTAATGATATTACGTTGGGGCAGAGTTAAGTGACTGGTGTGGCATGGACCTTGCACCAGGTCAGGATATTCTGATTTCAGGACTGAATATTTAGTGCTGTAAATATGGAGTACTGATTTTGGGAATTTCTCTCATAGACAGGTTGAATGAGGGATAGTCCAACCCGTTGGCCCGGCCTTATATGACCATAGCTGTTGATATGCCGTTAAACACCAATAATCAATCAAATGTACTAGATGTGAGACGTTTATTTGCTGCTTTTTTTACCAGGGTGATGACGAATGATCTGATGGCCAAATACAACCTCAAAGGCAACAAAGGCAAGCTGGCCTTTGAGAAAACAGCCCTCTACCAGGTTATTCAAGGTAAGATTGGGTGGAGTATTCATTATTGTATCCCCCGACGACGAAAGTCGGGGGATACTATGGATTTGACGTTGTCACGCTGCCGCATCCGCCGGCGATGCAGACACTTTCTCGTTCGGAGTATAACTCTGAAACCGTATGGAATATTTTAACGAAACTTCATCCATGCATAGATAACGAGACAACGACGTGTCGCGCACAAGAACCACAACTCTCGGGTCGCTAATTCTGGAGTTATTCCCCTTTGTTCGTTTTTGGTTCAATTTCGTGTTCGGAGTATAACTCCAATACCGTATAGAATATTTTTACGAAACTTCACACATGCATAGGTATCGACTCAAAAGTGTGTCGCGCACAAGAACCACGACTCTTGCGACGCTAATTTTTCAGTTATTGCCCTTTGTTCGTTTTTGGTCCAATTTCGTGTTCGGAGTATAACTCCAATACCATATAGAACATTTTTACGAAACTTCAGACATGCATAGGTATCGACCCAATGGTGTGTCGCGCACAAGAACCACGACTCTCGCGATGCTAATTTTCAGTTATTGCCCTTTGTTGTTTTATTTTTGATTATTATTATGCCATTATATACATTTCTTATCTGGAGTATATCTCCAATACCGTTTGAATAAATATTGATGTATATGTACCAGAATGTCGCTGACAATGAGGACAGGCCTCGCCCCTACCTGACCATTAACTATACACTTGGCTATATTTTACACCTGACCCCACCCTACAAATGACAGAGGATGGCGGTGGTGGCAGGGGGATACAATGCTGTTGTGGACGACTGTCGTTCTAGTTTGCCATAAAGTAAATAAGAGTTACAAAGATATATTTCAATTACATTACAAAGGAATGTGTGTTTGACCATGAAGGCACATTCATACAACTGTAATAGCAAGGGAGGAGGGTTAAAATTTGAATAAGACGTGTCCAACAAACTGAACACTGAATGGCCAACCAGGCAGACACCGAAGCGGATTTGGATATGCACGCATATTGTTCTGGGTCTCAACTGTTGGCAAAGCTAATATATACTTTCATGGTTCATATTCTTCCTGTAGAAGAATAAGGACACAGGGTTCATCTTTCGGAACAGAAAAGTGCTGGGCAGCTATAATTGTATCCCCCTGACGATAGTCAGGGATACTATGTATCTGACGTCGTCACGCTGCCGCAGACACTTTGGTGTCCGGGCTATAAGTCTGAAACTGCATGGAATAATTTGAACAAAACTTCATTCATGCATAGATAACGAGTCAACGTGTCGCGCACAAGAACCACAACTCTCGGGTCGCTGATTTTGGAGTTATTCCCCTTTGTTGAATATTTTCTGACATGGCGGCAAGGGGGATACAATGCGGTCGTGGGCGACTGTCGTTCTAGTTATAATAATGTTATGCAGCAAGTATTCTACATAGTGCCAGGAGCCGGTGTGGCTCAGTGGATATAGCCACGGGTTATTTTTTAGTGAAGGACAAAACACCCTCGGACAAACAGCCTCAGCACAAAAATGACTACATGGACGAAACCCGCTCCATGTTGTAATTTTTAGGTTGAGGGTGTTTTGTCCGAGGGGGTTCTGTCCGGATACCGTTCTTTTTGTGTGCAATACACTTGCATCATAGCCTAACTAACTTTGCCAAACATATACTGTGCCCCCCCCCCCTCTACCATAGTGTCCCCCACCCCATCCATTCTTCCGTCAAAACTGAATTGGCCCTTAAAGTGACATCAAAATCACTCCCAATTAGTTCATGTTCATTTCAGCAAGTGCCCAGAAGTCCTTTCCAGGCACAGAGCATGCCAAGAAACTGGAAATTGGATCGGTTTTGAAGTACGCACCAGACAGAAGAGGTGGTGGCGGAAGAAGGGCTCATCAGTGATCACCTGTAGTGAAAGTTCCTGCCATGAACAACCTTTTGCTGTTTGACAAGGAAAAAAATAAAGAATTAAATTGTTCTTCGTTTGTCTTTGAGTGTTGTTGCCCAGCTCAAAAGGTTTGGGAATAGTATATACAAGAGCTTCAGATACATGTTGGGTTTTTGACTCGTTATTTTGAAAATGAAGTGTTATTCTTGTCATTCAAACCTTTTTTCATCAATTCCATGTATACCAACCCATTTAAATAAGTTAATTTCAATTTTTTACAATTGTCTTTTACGGAAAACTGACACTTATTTGAAGCTCTATAATCAATCCCTCTTGCTGACTTCTATCCAGATTAACAGGTTACAAAACACTAGATGTGCTTCTGTGTGTATGCGACCCAAATGACAAAGTTAGACATCCATATGAGCCGTAAAATATCAATAATCCATCAAACGTGTGAATACAAGGCTGGGCTTGTGTTGTGACTTGTTTACACTGTTGTGTTAATGCCACATTGTTTGACAGTCGTTGCAGGATTGGGATGATTTTGGTGCTACTTCAACGTTAGGCTTGGGTGGTTGGTTGGGAGCAGCGAAGGGTAGTTTAACGATCGGTATTCATCCTTTCCGGAATGCCGACTTACATGGTTTAGCCCTCCTTTACATGCCCCCTGTACTTGAGAGCTAAATCCTGTTATGCTCCATTAAGAAGTAATAAGCTTTAATATAGCTAACCCTATTACTTTGGGGCAGAGCTAAGTGACTCTGGTGCGGTATGGACCTGGCACCAGGTCAGGATATTCTAATTTCAGGACTGAATATATTGTTATGTAAATATTGAGTTCTGATTTTGGGAATTTCCCTCATTGTGGACAGGTTGAATACGGGAAAATCCATCCTGTTGGCCCGGCCTTAAATGACCTTAGCTGTTGATAGGCCGTTAAACACCAATAATCAATCAATCAACGTTAGGTTACGTGGTTTCAACGTCGGTTTGTGACGTTGTTTCAACGTCTGCATGTAACGTTGTTACAACGTCTGGTTTTTGACGTCATTGTGACGTTGTTTCAACGTCAGTTCAAAGTTGCTTAGACGTCCTGTTGACGACGTTGTAACAACGTTGTGAAAATGACGTTGATACAATGTTGTGAAAATGACGTTGATACAACGTTGTGAAAATGACGTTGATACAACGTCATCTTCATGACGTCCAAAAAATTTGCAAATTCAACTACTTTTCAACGTCAGAAAAAGACGTCTAAACAACGTCCCTTAGACGTCAATTGCCCACTGGGAATGGTCTTTAGAAATAGGGGTAAAGTATTTTTAAGCGAAAACTGGTCCTACAATGACGAAATTATTGAAGTTGTTAACGATTTTAATTACCTTGGCACAGTTTTAAATTACACGGGCAATTTTAATCTAAATCAACAATATATATCCGGCAAAGCTTTGAAAGCGCCGAATTATTTGACTTCTAATTGTAAGAAATACAAACTTAAACCGAAAACGTCAGCTATTCGATGCTTTTGTTGGTTCAATAACTATTCATCGGAAATTTGGGGCTTTACAAAATCTAAAGAATTAGAGCGAATACATTTAAAGTTTTGTAAGCAAATACTAAATGTTAGAACCACTACTTGTAATGCAGCTGTTTATGGTGAGCTTGGGCGATATCCGCTATACATATCACGCTACATACCTATTATTAAATATTGGCTTAAAGTTTTCAACTCGAATATTATACTTCAACGATTATATGCACAATTATTGTCTGATTGTAATAATGGTTATGATAATTGGTTGACACATGTTAAACAATTACTAGACGAATATGGTTTTTCACATATCTGGAATAACCCATGTAATATCAATGTTAATCATTTCCTATGTATATTTAAGCAACGTGTTATTGATTGTTTCATACTTCATACTGTTTTACTAAGAAAGTAACTTCATTACACAATTAAAATTATTTGTATTTGTTAAGCACTTCTCTGAAAATCCATGACTGTCTACTCATATATATTGTGTATTTGCTATAAGCATATGACTATATGTTTTATGCAATAAATTATTGTTGTTGTTGATTGTTTCATACAAACTTGGATTACTAATAAGTCATCTAGTAACGTACTCGAATTGTATAATAATTGTAAGCATGATTTTAGCTATGAAACATACTTGGATATATTACCTTCCAACTTGAGATTATTTATAACCCGAATAAGGACTTCTGCCCATTCACTTAGAATCCATACTGGTAGATTCTCTAACTAGAATACAGAGAAATGAGCGTTATTGTCAATGTTGTAATGTTAGAGATATTGAAGATGAGTATCACTTTATTTTAATGTGTCCGTGTTACTCATATATGAGGAAAGTACTTATTAAAAAGCACTACTACACGAGACCAAGTATGTATAAATTGTGTTCTTTAATGAACAGTGATAATAGAAAGGTTTTATTAAGCTTGGCTCGATTTATTAAGAATGCTTTAAACCATAGGAACTCAATATTGAACGCTTTGTCTTCTTAATTACACAAAACAACTAACTAGAATGTTCATCCTCTATTTGGAAATTAGATTACAGTAGCTATACGATAGCTTTATTGGTCACATGTTTATTTATATGTAATTATATGTATATATTATGACTATGTACTTATGTATACGTCATGAATAAACTTATGTTCTGTTCTGTTCTTATTACTGAGATAATTACTAAAATAATTACTGAGATAATTATACCTAAATGTAATCGATTACAAATAACCAGAGATCATATAGGAATACTAGTAGTTTATGTAGATACACTAAGTGGATAATTATACGTTCTATATATATATATTTATTTATATATATATGGGATCAATTGCTCGGAGGCCTAGGTCAAGTCGTAACATTGATACCACAAATGACATATCCGAATTGCACTTATATTAGAATAACAACTTATTCCAAACATGCTCATTCCACGCTACATACATTCAATGAGGCGACATATTCTCCAATGCATTTTGGGGGATGTGGACGTACTTTGGTGGTAGAGAGTTAGTACTCGGATGCGAAGCTACAACGCAATACCTATAACAGTTACCATATCTCCAAAACTGTTATAGGTATTGCGTTGTAGCTTCGCATCCGAGTAATGGTTGAGTTGTTTTGGCGATTAAATAAGTTCTGTATTGGCGAGAATTAAAGTTCAATGCCACTCTTGGGGTGGAAACTTACTGTGGGTGTTTCTTACTCGAATGTGTGTGCTATAAATCAATGCATTTGACGGAATTTGAGAAATGATACTACACACCTGACATTGTAGCGGTAAAGAAGGTTAGGAATGTTTCGTGGTTTTGAACTGGCTATGGGCGCCATCAACGTCACGCGAACATGAATCATCGAACACTTTGTCAGTCTAGCGTCTATATTTAGTAACATACTCTGAGAACCGTGCGATCAGCGCATGGTGTAAGTGACATGTGTAACGTGCGACCTTGTGTCTACGATTCCGAGCAACATCATCCCCTTCCTGGGTATAGTTTAGTTATTAGCATACCAGTCATATTCATTGTATATGCATACATAAACACAATCACAATCGTACAGGTATTACATACATACACAAGGGTTGGGTGTGTGTTTTACGTTTATTTATCGTCGCTACCGGTTGCCCATATGAGCGACGCCTCCTGGATATATTAGTCATTTTAGATTGTGAAGGATAGTGCAATGATACAGAGAAAGACCCATTCCAGAGTCTCCGCTGGTTCTTTTACGTGCACGGTGTAAAGCACCGACACGAGACCTCGGTTTAACATCCCATCTGAAAGACTGTTAATTGGTATACATACACAAATGGATTGGACCACAATAATTACACTATGTCACCGGTGGCGCTTTCGTGATTTCCACAAATATTGTTTTAACTGTACAAGAAAAGTGTGTACTTATGTGACTACCACATTGTTCTCATTAGCCCAGGAATGTGTGTGTTTTACGTTTATTTATCGTCGCTACCGGTTACCCATATGACGTAGCCTGGGTTCCAGTCTGTCGATTTTTAACTTCTGGCAAAATGACAGGATCAGAAACTCAATACGGCCCAATTAATAGTCTCGGTGTTAACATATATTTATTTCACTGACCAGGCAAAATATATCGACGCCAGTTCCCAGGCTACATATGAGCGACGCCTCCTGAAGAGATTAGTCATTTTAGATGTTTGGAGGATAGTGCAATGATACAGACAGAGACCCATTCCAGAGTCTCCTCTGTTTTTTTACGTGCACGGTGTACAGCACCGACATGAGACCTCGGTTTAAAGTCCCAACATAAAGACTGTTAATTTTATTAGGATCAGACGGGTGGGGGGGTCGAACCTGCGATCACTGGATTACCAGTCCAGCGTGTTAACACTGGACTATATATCCGTCTGTAAGTAATTAAGTGTAATCGTTCTCTCTACGTGGTTGTTATGCCTACAGTAGAGTGTCGCCCCAACAAGACATGAAGTTGACGCGCACGTACACACACCCGAGTAGTGAGACTAAAGAGGTGGTACACAACCCCTAGATTCGACTCTGGGTACACCTGACACGCTTTTAAGTTGGGCTAAATGAACCAATAAGTCAGTAAACACATTTTCTATTTTCTTTAATTCACGTGTAAGTACTCACTTTCCCCATGGACAACGTTAATGGGTGTTGATGGAAGTGCCGCCTGTACCCTAATTTGTCCTACGGTTTTACAATTGAACTAAGCCAAATAAGATAATAATGCTATAGGGTTGGACGGGAAGCCGTCCGTGCCCTATTTTACTTGTATTAAAAGTGGGATCCACTAGTGAAACTCCCAGGGCTGTAGAACGGAATGGCAGTCTGTAACCTAATTTGTAACAATTGGACGTAGGGTCTTACCATGAAACGTAAGACCTCGAAACATGTGTATTTTACGTTTATTTATCGTCGCTACCGGTTGCCCATATGAGCGACGCCTCTTGAAGATATTAGTCATTTTAGATTGTGGAGGATAGTGCAATGATACCTGACCAATTTCAACCGATAACCTCCCTTGCATATTCGAACGAATTATCCTAGACTAGTTCCCTCTGCAACCCTCTCTTTAGTAATAGCCATAGTCATAAAGACAGAGAAGCAGACGAAGTGCTGAACATTCTCACTCGGCAATCACGGACACTATTAAAGCTCGGCAACAACAGATAAGCTAATATAATATTCTTGGGGTTCCAATAAACCCAAAACGGTTTCATAAGTAAGCGGATTTTTTATATTTAACGTCGCTACCGGTTTCCCATTTCAGCGACGGGCAGTTTACCTAACAACACCTTTCGTGGGCAGGCTCCAGCGGTTAACCAGTACTTGGTGCACCAACCTCCGTACGTAACTGCCAACTTTTTCATATAAATGAGACACGGTCTGAACGGGGCTCGAACTCGTGCCCATCAGAGATGATAGGTTACAGTGGTATGCAAGTCAGAGACCTTAACCACTCGACCACGGAGGCGGACTAAAGCGGAATTTATTGACATAACAGTGTTTATAGCATTACACTACATAGGCGATTAGGCAGTAAACATATTGTTCTCCTAGTACAAAATTTAATAATTGCGCTTGAAAAATGTGACCTTTAACTATCAAGACATTTTTCAACAGATCGAGTAGCCTGGGTTCCAGTCTGTCGATTTTTCACGTTTTAACTTCTGGCAAAATGACAACTAACTAATAAGTTTATTTAAAGTCGCCTCCACATAAATGCATTTGGGCGACCGAGCAAAATGACAATTGTGTAGAGGTCTTATATATAGGACTAATCGTTCCCCTAGACATGTACGTAACATTTATTGGACGGACGACTCCCAAACAATATCCCTCGCCAAAATGGCGTGGAAGAAAGCGCATGTCAGTGAGCGATTACAGTTTATAAATACGGGGAAAACTGCTTAGGTTGGTGCCGCTTGACATGTGTAGACAAAGAAATATAACAGACAGCTTAAAAATAAATTGTCCAGATTTATTATTCTCACAAATAATGGATAGATCCAAATAATGCTGCAGACAGGTATATTATCACAATTTATAAATTACATGATTGTCACCAGTGCTCATTATAAGCATTTTCCCATGATTTCTGCAAATACTTTTTAACGTCTACAAGAAAAACATACTCGTTGTTATCATTATATGGAACTATACGGGGATGTAGTCATATTCTCCCTATAATGTCTAGTTATTCAATAATATTGTCACTTCGAACCATATATGTGTCGTTCACCGGTAGTGCATATTTCATTTGTATATTATATATAAATGAACATACTGTATGTTTTTCTTTTTTTACTATGTATTTAATAGACACTTTATTTGTTGTTTTACAACCATTACTGCAATGCCAACAGAAGAGCCATAGCAAAGACTGTTAAGTTTATGTCTATGTTAATGGCAGCACACATCACGTCGGTGCTGTATGATGCATACCAATCGGTGGTTGGCTGCGTGATTGACGAACAGACAGATGGAGATAGAGCTACTTTAATCACCAACTTTATAAGACTCTCCATATCTGAAGTGCAACCCCCAGTCACTAATTCGGAGTATGAAGTCACGCATCCGTAGGATGTAGAATACGCACTGAAAGTAATAAAGAATAATGGCATATTAATTAGCGGAAAGCGGAAGCAAGAAACTACATGTACTGATGATAGAGTTGGAAGTACGAAACAAGGTGTATAAATACGAATATGTAACCACATTAGTAGAATGTTTGAGGTGCATAAATACGAATATTTAACATGAAGAGTAGATGTGCATACATCTGAAACAAGTATGTGCAATGGTCATGCAAGAGTGGATGCGAATATAGAAACGACTCAAATCATGAGCTGAAGTGAGTATGTGCAATTGTCATGCAAGAGTAGAGGCGAGTATAGACACAATACTCAAATCAAGAACTGAAGTGAGTATGTGCAATGGTCATGCAAGAGTAGAAGCTAACATAGACGCAATAATCAAGGCGAATATAGATACAATGATCATATCAGGAGCTGAAGTGAGTGTGTGCAATGGTCATGCAAGAGTAGAAGCGAATATAGACGCAATAATCAAGGCGAATATAGATACAATAATCAAATCAAGAGGTGAAGCGAGTATGTGCAATGGTCATGCAAGAGTAGAAGCGAATATAGACGCAATAATCAAGGCGAATATAGATACAATAATCAAATCAAGAGGTGAAGCGAGTATGTGCAATGGTCATGCAAGAGTAGAAGCGAATATAGACGCAATAATCAAGGCGAATATAGATACAATAATCAAATCAAGAGGTGAAGCGAGTATGTGCAATGGTCATGCAAGAGTAGAAGCTAACATAGACGCAATAATCAAGGCGAATATAGATAACATAATCAAATCAAGAGGTGAAGCGAGTATGTGCAATGGTCATGCAAGAGTAGAAGCTAATATAGACACAGTCACATACCAATATCTGGATGGATTTGTACAATGGACCTTTGGTCATGCAAGAATACAGGCGAATAAAGACACAAAATAAAATTTAATGTGAAATCAAGAGCTGTCATTACCTCACATTTCAATACGTATATCGTAGCGCTAAATAATGTATGTATGTATGTTCCTTTACTGTCAAACCCGGGACCGTTCGATTCCAAATCCAACCTCTACCACTGGACCACGGACGCCACATCATATAGAACCCAATCGCAATATGTGTAGGTCAGACATACATGTACTATAATAACTGTTGTGTCACATTTAATTATATATTCGCAATACTTACGTGCAGAGCTGTGTTGTGTTGATCGATCCGGTCAATCCGCTAAAGGTTAGACACGCCTTGACCATAGCTGTGATATTACATGCCGCATAGACAGATTCTACCTCTGCAAAATGTTTGTATGAGTATTTTCACAACAAATAACCAGATACAACCAACTAACCTTTACTGTGAGTAGTAGAGAACAGGAATAAGGCAACATTCCACTCAAGAAATGTCGGCTATTGATCGAATTATAGTTCACTCATGAACACTTATTTAACCCTTTCAACACAACAGACCTCTAAATAGGCTTACAAAAAGTGTAGAATCTGCACTTTTTGCCAGTGATATGACTATTTTTAGACATAATTACCCGTTTTGATAAATGAACTTGTCCAAATGTGATTTTCTGATTCATTTTATTGGTTTATGAATATCATGGACCAGTCCATGTCAGTTACTTGGTGTCGAATGGGTTAATGAATAAATCCTGCGTTAATAGTTTCCATCTGGATATAAACTACATTGGGCATGGGTGGAGGCCGAATGTATCCACGCTAACTTTAAACACGCCCAATCTGGAAACTATTAACCCGTTATTCATTACTTATATTTACATTAATTATTCTTTTCAATGAGACAAAGAAAAAAAAATAGAGCACATTTTGCGTTTAAAAAGTTTTAGTCCAGATTTGCATCTTATCGTGTGCCGGTGTAACGTTTATTTCTGACCCTTTTCGGAAAGTGACGCCAGTCTGACTGTATGTACGTCCGACCGTCTGTTCGTCACAGAGCATATATGTTCAACATATCTAAATTAGATTGGGGAATGGCCTGGTGGGGAACACTAGAACATAAATGCGCTAGGATAGGGTCTAGTGAGGTTCACCAGTGCGTAAATTGACTAAGAAAGAGCCTGATGGGGAAGCCCGGTGCTTTAATAGACGATGGAAGGGCCTGGTGGCGATTCCACATTATTTATAAAGTACCACACAAGGAACAGGTGGTGGTACTCCAATACTGAAGTATACTAGGGAATGGTCTGTTATAATGACTAGGGAATGGCTTGGGCGCATGCTTAAATAGACTTGGGAAGGTCCGTGTGGGTTACCCCGTTGCTTTAATAGACTATGGAAGGACCTGGTGGCGATTCCACATTATTTATAAAGTACCACACAAGGAACAGGTGGTGGTACTCCAATACTGAAGTATACTAGGGAATGGTCTGTTATAATGACTAAGGAATGGCTTGGGCGCATGCTTAAATAGACTTAGGGAAGGTCCTGGTGTGGATTACCCTATTGCTTCCATAGGCTAGAGAAGGGCCTGGTGGGACACCTCACTATTTAATTAGACTAGCTAGTGAAGTACCCATTACTTACATAGAGTAAGGAAGGGCCCGGATGGGTATCTAAGTGCTTCAATAGATTTAGGGAAGGTCCATGTTGGTTAGCACATTCATTTATTAAGCTGGGTGAATGGCCTGATGGTGTACTACAAGTACTTAGATAGAACAAGGAAATCCATGGTGGGGTACCCCAGTACTTAATTGTCCCCCGTATCCCCGAAGAAAATTAGGGGGATATACATGTAGTAATGGTCTGCGCCCGTCTTTCCGTCCGTCCGTCCGTCCGTCTGTCCGTAACAAAAGGTGTCCGCTCTCTAACTGCATGGAGTAACTATTGTCCAATTTTCTTGTTTGATAGCCCATTGTTTAGCTAGACGTTTGTTTGTAGTTTGTTTTTGTATTTGTACCAAACCATTCCATAGCCACTTAATTGTAGCACTATAATATACCCATCAGGTCCTCCCCAGCCTATTAAAGCACTGTGGTACCGCATAAAGTCCTTCATTCACACTATTGCGGTACCTACCAGGACCATTATTGTCTTTTAAGTACTGGAGTACCCACCAGGTCCTTCCCCAACAATTTAAGTACAGAGTACCCCACCCACCATTGCTAGCCTATTAAAGCACTAGGGTAGCCACTAGGCCCCTCCCACAGACTATTTAAGTAATGATGTACCATAGCAAGCCCTTCTGCAGCCAATTTAGGCACTGTCCTTGGTACAACCAGATCATTATATTGTCGCTGTACCACACCAGGCTATGCCTATTTATGTACTAGGGTACCGTACCATACGCGGCCCTCATGCTCTGCCCTAAGAATATTTTAGCACAGCTTTACCCACAAATCACATATAATGCAGGGACAGGTAACTGCCAGGGGCGTAGCTAGAGTCATTCCGATGTGCAGGCAGAAACGGCTAGGGGGTCCGGGGACATGTTCTCCCTGAAAATGTTTAGTTATAGAACGTCTGTGGTGTGTTTTGGTACGTATATTTGGGCATAAATTGTGAGACAAAATTAATTCATTTTACTATGCTAGTGGACATGATGTGCCCAGGCCTAATGGCCTAACGGTAGCTACGCCACTGACTGCATGCAGATGACCAAGGGTGGTCATAAAATACGCCAGGTTTGAATATGTGGTCACCATGGCAATGCACTTAAAGAATGTCAAGATATGACCTTGCAGTCAAACTTTTACGAGAGGTCTATAATTTAAAATATATCTTAAAAATGGTCTTAAAAACGAGGGGAGTCACTATTTACAGCGAATACTGACCGAATTCACTTTCCGATGGGGGTCACAAATAAACGTTACACCAGTACACGGTATGCTGCAAGTTTCGACTAGAAACATTTTAAATGCAAAATGTACTATATTTTCTTTGGTGCAATTGAAAGAAATAATTAATGTAAATATAAGTAATGAATCGCTGGTTAATAGTTTCCTTCGGCATTCACACACTTTAACCATGCCCAATGTAGTTCATACCCCGATGGAAACTATTAATCCGCGATTTATTCCTTAAGCATACAATAAACGTTTATGAAGTTATCTTGAATAATTAACGCCAACTATTTGTAGCAATAAGTCTGCCATCTTGGATTTGACACAGACAATCTGTATGAATGTGTACCAAAGTACAATTAGTTTATAATAGGGATGGCACAAACAAATCAAATATTCGAACAAACGCTCGAATATTCGAATACTTGTTTAGTATTCGAATATTCGGAAGAAGAAAAAATATATTGGCAAAATTTAAATAAACTGTCATAAAATCAGATACGTCGTTGTTTTCTTTTCAATATATCTTAAAACCTTACAAAGTTACAATACAAAAGAAATCGCCCGATGAGGTGTGAATAAACCATGTTGTGATCGCAACCACGGCAGGTGTTAATTGACACTTGCCATGAAATTGGATAATTACAGTAGGTTCTAAGGTAGGTATTGTTTGAATTTTATTGTTTAATTTATAAACATGTTAATCTATATTACTGATTGAACCAATTCAATATTATAATTAATATCTTTCCGACCGAATATTCGAATACCAAAATCGCTATTCGTTGCCATCCCTAGTTTATACACATTTATCTTGACAAGAGCTTCTTACAACTTATACTAATCACTCTCGAGACCTCAGTCCTGATGGAATCCATCGCCACACGGGAGAGAGAATATAAATGCCTTGCCTAAGGGCACAATCGTAATGGCGCCAGCGGGGATCGAACTCCGGGCAGTTTACGAATGCTCTACCACTAACGGTCGTTATGCATGGTACCCGTCCTTACCTGACAAAGAAAGTACGAACAAATACCTGCATAATTGGCACATATCCCTCTGCCAGCCACCCTACTGGTTAGAGGAGTATACATTATACTTAACGGCAAGCAATCCGTTCCAATCTCATCTTCAAAACACTCTAAGTAGCACTCTGTACTGAAATCAAATATGTGTTTAATAAGATATATCCAGTCCTCAGACCTCGATGTTACAAATCTGTTCTCACTTCTCAAACTGGAGCTCAAGTGATTTGATTGGTTGATTCTGCGATTTAAATCTGAAGATTGACAAACGGACCCGTAGTCCAATGGTTAACACGTTGGATTGGTAATCCAAGGATTGCACGTTCGATCCTCCCTCTGACCCTAATACAATTAACAAGTATTTTATGTAATATGGTAGGAGGTGAATGACAAGCGGAAGAAGCTGATCCCAAGAATGAAGTAGGAGAAGCTGAAGGCTAACATAGCTTGGTTGGCGTATGACACTGTGTGTGTAAACGGGCGCCCAGTGGGAGACAGCGATGGCAAGTAGGGGTACACAAAAGGTGAGCTGAAGTTTTTGTCCTGGAATGTCAATGGATTGACTAGCAATAAGAAACATTCACCTGAGTTTCTTAATGTGATAACACATCATGACATCATATTCTTATATGAAACTTGGACTAATAAAGATAATGATATTGATCCTGATGGATATTGTTCACATAATTTATATAGACGCTTTCAGAACCACAATGCCAGACGATGTAGTGGCGGTATGGTTTTATACTATAAAGAGCATCTGCAGCCAGGCATCGAACTTATTAGAAATCACCATGATACTATTATTTGGCTTAAACTCAAATCAAATCAAATTTATTCACTCAGTGCATCATACATGATACAAACATGAGGTGTATATATATAGTAATACGGTTTTAAACAGCGGTACATAGCAAATCTAATTTACAGTGAGCTAAACAGAATATGTTTCGTAAAACGTAACCATCCATTGTTTACACTTTATTTAAATAATTTGACTAGATATATTTGTTTTGTCGTATTACAGATTGGTGTGGTTTTTTTCCAGTGCGAACAGTGCAGATCATAATCAGACTCTTTTTTTCTGGTAATTGAAATTTCAGACCGTCAAAAAAGTGACATATCTTGTTAAAATAACCACAACAACAACAACAACAATACCTTTATTGCATTAAACATTCATACAATGTCTATAGCAAGTACATGTATACATGTAGGTAACGACATGGATTTACAAAAGAGCAAGCTGTTAATATACTCTCTGCTTATACTAATTTTAGTTTCTATATACATTTGCGAAATATATGTATTTTGCTAAATTTCTACAAATGGTTTTTGAATTTTGTGACATTAAATTAGTGAATTTATTAATAGTTGGCCATGTATAGTATAGATATTTCTGTCTAAGATCTCTAAATTTCGGACATATAAAGAAGGAAATGATATTCACTTTCTATCATGCCTGTATTGCAATATATACATATTCTTTGATTTCTGGGTATGTTTTGATATCTTCCACGTTCGATAGCTAAATCATGGGGTGAAGTTCGGAATTTTGTCAACGCCATTCTAAATCTGTCTTCTGTAATAAAGTCTAAATGTTTTTCAAAACTGAACGAGTGTTTAAACAAACAGTATGTCTCTAACCTCCCTGAATTATTAATAGACGAATACCAGCTTTGATAATATATATCTAATATTCTTTGTTTTATCTCATTATAACCTATCAACATATTAAATTGGTTCTGCCATATGTACATTAACCCATATTGTTCGAGAATATGTTTTATATGGTAAGCCCAGTTACACTTATTGTATATAATACCATTATCTGCATCAGTTTTAAGTACATGATAAGTTTTAAACAGTAGTGACTGATTATTACAAGTTAGTAATGTTATCCAATATTTGATCATTACTAATCTTCTATGTATATACATTGGGGTTCTGCCTAATTCTCCATAAAGTGCGCCTAAGTTAGTTGAACGCTTCACCCATAGAAGTTTTCTACAAAATTTGGAATGCATTGCCTCAATGTCGGGACTTTCATGATAACCCCATATCTCTGCAGCATAATTTAATATAGGAGACACCAAAGAATCAAACAATTTAATTTTTTGTTTGATAGGAATATTTAATTGGTTGTATATTGTAAACAAGTTATGGATTGAAAATGACGCATGTTGCGCTACTCGTTTTTGTGTTTTCACCATAGTTATGTTTTATATTTAATAAAATTTATGAGTCTGGAAAATATCCTGAGGCTTGGTCTAAAGGTATAATTGTACCAATTTATAAGAAAGGTGATGTAAATGTTCCTTCAAATTATAGAGGGATAACATTAATAAATGTTACTGCTAAAATAGTTTCTTTAGCTTTAAGAAATATAATTAATAAATGGTGTGAAAATGAACAAGTGTTTAATGATGTACAATATGGTTTTCGTGATAATCGTTCTACAGCTGATGCTATATTTTTATTGCATTCAATTATTCAAAAGGTCCTATTAAGAAAAGCGAAACTATGGTGTGCTTTTATTGATTACCAACGCGCATTTGATACTGTTATCTACGGGATGCATTGTGGGTAAAATTGGTGCAATCGGGAGTCAGCTGTAAAATGATTAACATGATTAAAGGTATTTACAATGATGTTAAATGTTGTGTGAAAATATCATCTAGTATGTCTATGTCTGATTTTTTTGATGTGACATTAGGATTAAAACAAGGTGAACCGTTATCTCCCTTGTTATTTATATTGTTCATCAATGATATTGTTGCTAATATAGATTTAGATGCTATGGTGGATAAAGATATTGAGTTATTGTCAATGTACTTAGTATTATTTGCTGATGATATTGTATTATTTACAACAGACCCAGGCAGTCTTCAGTCTCAATTGAATAACGTTTACCAATATTCCTCTAAATGGGGACTTAAAATAAATGTTAATAAAACAAAAGTCTGTATATTTGAAAAACGTAAAAGGAATCATGGTATTGATTTCTTCATTAATGGGGAAAAGATTGATATTGTGGATGAATTTACATATTTAGGTATTAAATTTACATATACGGGTAACTTATCAGGAGCTGTTAAGACACTATCTGACAAAGCCCTTATGGCATATCATAATCTTCTCACACTATTTGATAGAGTAAAACTGGATATTAAAACCAAACTACAACTTTTTGACTCAATGATAGTCCCTATTCTCTTATATGGCTCCGAAGTATGGGGTGTTTACAATTATAAAGAGGTAGATAAAATACACTTGAAATTTTGTAAATATGTATTAGGAGTTCGTACTCAGACACCAAATAATGCAATATATGGTGAGCTGGGAAGATTCCCACTATCTGTCATAGCAAAAGAGAGATCTATTAAATTTTGGTTAAAGATAAATCATTCAATTGAATCACCATTGTGTAATATGTATATTGATCAGTGTAACAATCTTAATGGTACCTGTTGGGCGAGCCGTATTAATTCTATAATTGATCACTTAGGTGTTTCATATTTATTGAATGACTGATAACACTATGAATTATTTCCCTTTGTTAAGACGAAGACTACGTGATCAGTTCAATCAAGATTGGAATGCTTCAATAAATACTATCTCAAAATTAGATTATTATAAGAGATTTAAAGATTCATTCGGATATGAGAAATATTTAGATATAATTTCCAATGATTCATTTAGAAAACAGTTTACTTGTCTCAGATTGTGTTCCCATAGTTTAGAAATTGAATTAGGTAGATATATTGGATTAGATAGAGAAAATCGTTTATGCAAGCTGTGTAATGGTAATGTCGTGGAGTCTGAATTTCATTTTCTGTTATGTTGTACAAGATATTCTGACATTCGAAAGAAATATTTAGGTAACATATCATGACCTACAGTAAATAAGTTTAATGCCATGATGTCTTCTAGCAAAAAAGGTCATTTATTTAATATATCAAAGTTTGTTAATGAAGCTTTTAAAATTCGTAGATACCCTTGAAAATTTGACTGTTTTGTAAATACTTTCCTATAATGTATTTGTGATGTTGAATGTAATTATATTTGTTGTAGTTGCCATACTTTATATTGTATTTGTTAATGGCCATATGCAAATTGTATTTTGCAGATTTTGCCAAATAAACTTGAAACTTGTGTACGGTTCCAGTTCCCGTTTTTGAATAGGTGTACACCCAAGTATTTAAATGATTCAACTGAACGTCTATCTTTTGTCCATGAATAATAGCGTTGGGCGGTTCATTCAAATAATGGTTTTGGAAAGAAGATTAAAATTTAATTGCAACACTATTTGAATTTTCTATGAAAGGGATATTGATATGATGTGTATATTTGAATGTTGTGGCTAATTGTGCGTGCTGCGTGTGTTTTTACGTTTATTTATCGTCGCTACCGGTTGCCCATATGAGCGACGCCTCCTGAAGAGATTAGTTATTTTAGATTTTGGAGGATAGTGCATGATACAGACAGAGACCCATTCCAGAATCTCCGCTGGTTCTGTTACGTGCACGGTGTAAAGCACCGACACGAGACCTCGGTTTAGCGTCCCATCTGAAAGACTGTTAATTTTATTAGGGTCAGACGGGGGATCGAACCTGCGATCCCTGGATTACCAGTCCAGTGTGCGTGCTGCATGGATTTCATGCTTTTTTGTAGTTTAAGTTACTAGACCATAACTTTTTCCATTTTGATAATGATGTGTTTATTTGTGGCACTTATATTTGGTGTGAAAATACACCAGCTTATAATATTGCTACTGTTGATCTTTTTGATACAATTCAACAAGATATTCATGATTTTGAAGACTTAGTTTCTATGTATCTCGTTGGCGATTGGAATAGCCGTACCGGCACCAAACCTGATTTTATTGACCATGATTGTTTAAATACTGATATTGATGGTATTGATTATTTACCAGATGGTTACCTGAACAGGGCCTCAATGGATACTACGTGTAATAGTTTTGGGATCAAACTGCTTGATCTTAGCTTAGCATATCTTACTTAAATAACTAGATCTTACTAATTACAAGTGTTCATTTCGTACATTTACGCATAGCATATCTTACTTAAATAACTAGATCTTACTAATTACAAGTGTTCATTTCGTACATTTATGCATAGCAGATCTTACTTAAATAACTAGATCTTACTAATTACAAGTGTTCATTTCGTACATTTACGCATAGCATATCTTACTTAAATAACTAGATCTTACTAACTACATGTGTTCATTTCGTACATTTACGCATAGCATATCTTTTTTTTATTATTTAAGTTTATTTAAAGCAGCATTACATCGTAATAAAGGATGTTTTGGGTAACATATAAATACTAATTTGTGTGTGTTTACAAAAATCGAAATAGTCGCTCAGAAACGATAAAATTCCAATAAATTTAAAGCGTCGTATACGCGAATTTGTTTATCAACACACGAAATGTAAACACGCACAGAGCGCATGCGTGAAACAACAGATGGTGTAGAAAACAACGTATATATTTTGAACATGAAAGACTATCTATCTTCCTCTAATGTCGAACCCCTCGCGGGGATGTAGAACTGTCCCTAAAAGACTAAGCTAACAGAGGTATGAATCAATATATCAAGTAATTTAATTAAAAAGACAACTTGGGACAAATGGGGACGATGCATTCTGAATATAAACAAGTGCAGACGATGCCTTTCTTTTTTTTTTTTCTTTTTTTTCTTTTTTACGTTTATTTATCGTCGCTACCGGTTGCCCATATGAGCGACGCCTCCTGAAGAGATTAGTTATTTTAGATTTTGGAGGATAGTGCATGATACAGACAGAGACCCATTCCAGAATCTCCTCTGGTTCTTTTCCGTGCACGGTGTAAAGCACCGACACGAGACCTCGGTTTAACGTCCCATCTGAAAGACTGTTAATTTTATTAGGGTCAGACGGGGGATGGAACCTGCGATCCCTGGATTACCAGTCCAGCGTGTTACCACTGGACTACAGATCCGTCTGACGTATTTTCATTGTTATACATGTATATACATGTATATATTATCCTCCTGCCTATAGGGAGAAGAACTATATTGTTTATCAATCAATTGATAGGGAGAACTATATTGTATATCAATCAATTGATAGGGAGAACTATATTGTATATCAATCAATTGATAGGGAGAGGAACTATATTGTATATCAATCAATTGATAGGGAGAGGAACTATATTGTATATCAATCAATTGATAGGGAGAACTATATTGTATATCAATCAATTGATAGGGAGAACTATATTGTACATCAATCAATTGATAGGGAGAAGAACTATATTGTATATCAATCAATTGATAGGGAGAAGAACTATACACGATTTCTTTCGTTCTAATCCCTTTCAGTCTACTGCTGTTAAATTATATGTAAACTGTTCATTTCTTGATTACATGTACAAATACTGAAATAAATAATGTTTAAACTAAGTCCAAGCATGCATTACCGCCTCTTGAACTAGCCCTCTATACATCCACATATTCATATATTCTTGAAGGAGATGAATTCTATAAGATTTAGCCTTTCAGTCTTATCATTTATTTTGTATTATTGTCATTTGTTGTTGTAAATAATTGAAAAATAAAATAGGAAGCTATATACAGTCTACATCCGTTATATCAAAGTCGGTTATGTCGAATTCTACGGTTATCTCGAAGTCGAATCAAAGTCCCGTATAAGACACTATCATTTTACATATAATTGGCTCCGTTTATATACAATTTCGTTACGTCAAACTTCGGTTATGTCGAAGTATTTTGTTCGGGCCGACGGAATTCGACGACATAACGGATGTAGACTATATCCACAAACGACGAGGGGTATTAAAGACATAGTTTTAGAAACTTTAGAACACTGGGTGGAATTGCATCTTCAAACAGCAGCCGTACACTCACCTTTTGCAAAACTCCTGCGCAACAGCAAGGTCGGTTAAATTGCTAATGTCGGTACTAAAACACGCTCTAAAACCGGCCAGCACGGCATCTACATGGCAATCCGCGTCCACACCACCGCAGCAGAGCATACAAATAACTGAAATTTGAGAGACATTAGTCAGTTACTGCCCCTGAAAGGCTGAATACTACTGGGGGTCTGTGTCTGGCTGGCTGGCCGGGGTACGGTGCGTATAGCGCAGAATCAGAGAGCTGTTACAGAATGTTTCTCTATTTATTTTTTTTCTATTTTTTTTCTAATCCTAAACGAAACGGACGATGCAGAACACTATTTATTTCGATGTCCATTGTTTGTAATCCAGAGGCGTCAGCTATTCCTAAATACGCGTACTTACTGTGCTTTCAAAGTAAAGTAATAACGGTTGTAAACAAACATTTGATACACTATTGCATTATAGGTAAGTCAGGTATAACCTATTAAACAATAAATCACAGCATTTTTTTTAAATACCTGTAAGCTATCGTATATTGAATTACCTATACAGTATTGTAATATACCATCGGTATTATTACTTTACTTTGAATGCATAGTACCTGTAAGCTATCGTATATTGAATTACCTATACAGTATTGTAATATACCATCGGTATTATTACTTTACTTTGAATGCATAGTACCTGTAAGCTATCGTATATTGAATTACCTATACAGTATTGTAATATACCATCGGTATTATTACTTTTCTTTGAATGCATAGTACCTGTAAGCTATCGTATATTGAATTACCTATACAGTATTGTAATATACCATCGGTATTATACTTTACTTTGAATGCATAGTACCTGTAAGCTATCGTATATTGAATTACCTATACAGTATTGTAATATACCATCGGTATTATTATTTAACTTTGAAAGCACAGTATAAACAATGCACTGCTCTATAATTGGCTAGTAAACAATTGTTGATCCCAAACGTTATCCTGGTTCGTCGATGCAATATCGATGCAAATATATAGATATAAAACCATAAAAGGTATGTTCATGTTAACCCTTATACTGGGCTTTCAAAGTAAAAATGTATATTAACCCGTCCCAGTAGAATATCTCAGTGTGCAGCAACTGTCTATTAACCCGTCCCAGTAGAATATCTCAGTGTGCAGCAAATGTCTAGTAATACATCCCAGTAGAATATCTCAGTGTGCAGCAAATGTCTATTAATGCGTCCCAGTAGAATATCTCCGTGTGCAGCAACTGTCTATTAACCCGTCCCAGTAGAATATCTCCTTGTGCAGTAAATGTCTATTAACCCGTCCCAGTAGAATATCTGTGTGCCGCAAATGTCTATTAACCCGTCCCAGTAGAATATCTCCGTGTACCGCAAATGTCTATTAACCCGTCCCAGTAGAATATCTCCGTGTACCGCAACTGTCTATTAACCCGTCCCAGTAGAATATCTCCGTGTGCAGCAAATGTCTAGTAATACATCCCAGTAGAATATCTCCGTGTGCAGCAAATGTCTATTAATGCGTCCCAGTAGAATATCTCCGTGTGTAGCAAATGTCTATTAACCCGTCCCAGTAGAATATCTCCGTGTGCAGTAAATGTCTATTAACCCGTCCCAGTAGAATATCTCCGTGTGCAGTAAATGTCTATTAACCCGTCCCAGTAGAATATCTCATTGTACAGCAAACGTCTATTAACCCGTCCCAGTAGAATATCTCAGTGTACAGCAAACGTCTATTAACCCGTCCCAGTAGAATATCTCAGTGTGCAGCAAATGCCTATTAATGCGTCCCAGTAGAATATATCCGTGTGCAGTAAATGTCTATTAACCCGTCCCAGTAGAATATCTCATTGTACAGCAAACGTCTATTAACCCGTCCCAGTAGAATATCTCAGTGTACAGCAAACGTCTATTAACCCGTCCCAGTAGAATATCTCAGTGTGCAGCAAATGCCTATTAATGCGTCCCAGTAGAATATATCCGTGTGCAGTAAATGTCTATTAACCCGTCCCAGTAGAATATCTCATTGTACAGCAAACGTCTATTAACCCGTCCCAGTAGAATATCTCAGTGTACAGCAAACGTCTATTAACCCGTCCCAGTAGAATATCTCAGTGTGCAGCAAATGCCTATTAATGCGTCCCAGTAGAATATATCCGTGTGCAGTAAATGTCTATTAACCCGTCCCAGTAGAATATCTCATTGTACAGCAAACGTCTATTAACCCGTCCCAGTAGAATATCTCAGTGTACAGCAAACGTCTATTAACCCGTCCCAGTAGAATATCTCCGTGTGCAGCAACTGTCTAGTAATACATCCCAGTAGAATATCTCCGTGTGCAGCAACTGTCTAGTAATACATCCCAGTAGAATATCTCAGTGTACAGAGGGCGAGAGAAGAGACAATGTGAAATTGATGTGCCTTAATTGCCTAATGGCACAATCGTACGGCTACAGCTCAACGCGACGGCGCGACCTCCTGGCATTTCGCACACGAAGCGAACATACTACAAATGCGCTATTACGACTTCTCTGGTGTGTTGTCGTACCGGATTGGTACAAGACCACTCTCTGATGTGCTTTATTTTGGATTTAACGTTGCACCAACCACATGAACTTGAAATGTTATCCATAAGCCACCAAAGGTCTCGTACCTCTATCCTAGGACACCCCCCTCTATTAAAAAAAAGATTAATAGAGGGGGGTGTCCTAGGATAGAGGTACGAGACCTTTGGTGGCTTATGGATGAAATTTCAAGTTCCTGTGCACCAACACCATATAGCGACGACCAGCTGTTATTGATGTGCCCCTTCGAACAGACACGGAACGTCATCTGGGTAGAACCACACAACTTCAACAACCCAGCTGGATAGCTTCCTCACATGAAATAATCCGACACCCCAAGTGGGATTTGAACCTGCAGTTGTGAGCGGCAAGTGAATTGACAATTGTCAACGACCTTACTCGATCCACCACGTATGCCCCGCTTGTACAATTAGAAACAGGGCATAGAGTATCAAAAACTCCCTGATGGTGATGCATTCCCGCCAGGAATGTGAAGTCCAGAGCGAGTTTCATCATACAGACGGATCTGCTGCAGTCCAGTGGTACCACGCTGGACTGGTAATCCAGGGATCGCTGGTTCGATCCACCGTCTGAACCTAATACAATTAACAGTCTTTCAGATGGGACTTTAAACCGAGGTCTCGTGTCGGTGCTGTACATCGTGCATGTAATAGAACCAGAGGAGACTCTGGAATTGGTCACTGTCTGTATCATTGCACTATCTTCCAAAAATCTAAAATGACTAATCTCTTCAGGAGGCGTCGCTCATATGGGCAACCGGTAGCGACGATAACTAGTCGGGATATCCCCGTCATGTTTGGTATAAAAATAAAGCTCTTCAAATAGGACAAACACTCAACGTCATAACCATGTATTAACCAACCAAACTGCTTAACTGCTAGACTGGCCATTATCATTAAAAAATAAAACAAAATGTCCTACGTGTTGTGATTATTTTTTAGTTGCAAATGAATCAGGTATCTCCACCACCATTTTCCATTATTCAAAATCTGGTCCGAATCAGCCACTGATGTCCGAGGTTAATATTTCATTAATATATGAAAATCTGGTCCGAATTGGCCACTTATCTGGTCCGAATCAGCCACTGATGTTTGGATCTGAAACCCTGTGTTTCATTGGCTAATTGAGTTCTGCGCATATTTTCAGAACGCAGTTCCGGTTATAAAATTATTAAAAATGGAGGCTGAAATCGCGAAGTTGTTAAATTTAAATGCAAATGATGCCTCAAAATTAGGCGATGTAGTGACGGAATATTTTGCAAATCCTTGGGAAGAGAATTATGAATCAGATAACTCTGATGATGATGGCAGTTCGATGGTTTCTGACGAAGAATTCGACCCTAGACTATCTGGTTATGATTTGGTGATGCAGAATGACCCTGTGATTCAGGAATATGTGACGTGCACCGGCGAGAATTTCGACCAACTTGAATGGGAAAAGGCTGCAAAATTCAGGTGAGTTATTAAACCTTCTTTGAGGCATTTGCTATGTATCCGAATGTACCATCTATTATTTACACTGGAAAACTGTAACAGTATTGTGTATGAGGTTCTATCTATCTATCTTCCTTTAATGTCGAACCCCTCGCGGGGACGTAGACATGTTGCGCGTCAAAACCGCTAAGAAGTTAAAAGTATGAGTAGTTAAAAGTATAATTTAAAAGGTATGAAAATAAATTGTGGTAAAAGTTTAAAAGCAGCTACGCAGAACAACTAGGGACTGGCATGTTCAATATGGCAAACTGCCGTATTGAATTGCTCTATGGTAGGGAGATGGACAATGTCAGGAGGGAGGTGGTTCCAATGATAGATTGTTCTTGGAAAGAAGGAGAACTTGTAGTAGTCTGTAGTTGCTGTAATTAACCTATAGCTTAAGGAATGGCAATGGCGAGTAGGACGGGAGAGGGGAACTAGGTAATTTTCAATGGGAATAGCAACAAGATCATTTTGAATTTTATACATAAGGGATAACCTATTGTCAATACGCCGTTGATCTAGTCTGCGTAGATTTAGGGAATGTAGCATGTCTGTAACACTAGAGGTACGATAGAAGTCAGCCTTTATCCAATGGGCTGCTCTTCGCTGGACACCTTCAATTTGGTCTATCAATGTTTGGGTATGGGGCGACCAGATCTCGGAGCCATATTCAAGCTGGGGTCTCACTAATGTCTGGTAAGCCATGGTCTTAAGGGGTTCAGATTTGACCTGGAGGTTTCTACGTAGAAATCCTAATGTTTGGTTTGCTTTCTTTGTTGACCTTTTTATGTGTCCCACGACAGGTTATTTGAGATATCCACGCCAAGGTATTTGGCTGAGGTGACCGACTCAAGTAGGACTCCATGGAGTTTATAATTGCTGGGAATAGGATGTTTCCTTCTGGTGACGTGGATAACTTGACATTTGGAGGGGTTAAATTCCATGTCCCACTCCAACTCCCACTCTTCTAATCTCTTAAGATCATTTTGGAGTGTGACCGATTCATTTGCAGATGTCAGTGATATATATACTGCAGTATCATCTGCAAAGATGCGGACTTTGGAACTGATGTTTTGTGGGAGGTCGTTTATGTAGGCTAGGAAAAGCAGGGGTCCAAGTACGGATCCCTGTGGGACTCCAGAGGACACCGGAATGGCCTCTGAACTAGTACCATTAAGGACAACTGACTGGAGTCTATTATCTAGAAAACTCTTAATTCACCTTAATGTTTGACCTCTGACTCCATATTCATTCATTTTTAGTAGTACTTTCTCGTGATTGACCTTATCGAAAGCCTTACTGAAGTCTAATAGGATTAGATCTACCTGATGCTTATTGTAGACAGAGGTAACCAAGTCATTGACTAGCATTACTAATTGGGTCACGCATGACCGTTTTTCTCTAAAACCATGCTGCAAATGGTACAGAATACTGTGGTTTGTGAAGTGTTTTGCTATCGAGGAGGAAACTATATGTTCTAGTACCTTGCATAGAACACATGTCAGTGAGATAGGCCTATAGTTGGCGGGGTTTGACTTGTCCCCTTTTTTGTAAATGGGAGCAACATTTGCTGACTTCCACTGGGCAGGCAGTGATCCTTCGTTGAGGGATTTTTGGAATAAGACTTCAAGGATAGGTGAGAGTTCTTCTGATTGGCTTAATTAGGTCAGGACCACTAGCCTTGTGGGGGTTCAGGTTATTGAGAAGTTTCTCTATGCCATTTGAGCTTACTGTGATCTCATTCATGTTTGGCGTGGATTGACCATTCAGGTTTCCATATGTGTCCTGAATTTTCATTTTACAAATGGAGGTAAGTCTTAGTGGGGATTTGGAGCTGAAGACAGACTGAAACTGTTTGTTCAGTGCTGTGGCTTTAGCAGATAGTAGATACTGTAGCCTGTAGGACTAGGAAAGTAAACTGAATCATTTCACTTCCTGGTTTCGGTTTGATATACCACTGGGCTCTTCCATATTCTATAAGTACACACCCATGGAAAACAAAAAATGAGAGGGACAGAGTGTATAACAATCATGTTACAAATTTACAATGTAGCCGTTAGGGAAAAATATATGTATTAGTATTACTCGGTACTCTTAGCCGGTTGGTATGGAAGTGAAAGCGTATATATGGGTAGTGCCTGCGATAAATGTCTGCAAAATATTTAGGCGCATGTATACTGCAATGCGGAACATGTTATGAAATTGAAAAATCATAGAGATGTGGGTGGGATTCTGATAAGGGATGGCGTCAGCTGCGACAAATGTAGTGACCACTGACCGAAACAGATAGTAAAGCAGTGCGATATCGAAGGCCCAATCTGTTCTGAGTTTTTTTGGCGATCCAGGCCCACAAATTTTGATTCTACGAAATTATGTTTATAATATACGTTGTATGTTATATTTCGAGTTTTACGCCTGCATCAGCACCATTTTGGGCTATATCGCCGGCGGGCAGTTTACCTAACAACACCTTTCCTGGGCAGGCTCCAGCGGTTAACCAGTACTTGGGTGCACCAACCTCCGTAAGAAACTGCCAACTTTTTCATATAAATGAGACACGGCATGAGCGGGGCTCGAACCCGTGACCATCAGTGATGATAGGTTACAGTGGTATACAAGTCAGCGACCTTAACCACTCGACCACGTAGGCGGACCATCAGTGATGATAGGTTACAGTGGTATACAAGTCAGCGACCTTAACCACTCGACCACGGAGGCGGACCATCAGTGATGATAGGTTACAGTGGTATACAAGTCAGCGACCTTAACCACTCGACCACGGAGACGGACCTTCAGTGATGATAGGTTACAGTGGTATACAAGTCAGCGACCTTAACCACTCGACCACGGAGGCGGACCATCAGTGATGATAGGTTACAGTGGTATACAAGTCAGCGACCTTAACCACTCGACCACGGAGGCGGACCATCAGTGATGATAGGTTACAGTGGTATACAAGTCAGCGACCTTAACCACTCGACCACAGGGGCGGACCATCAGTGATGATAGGTTACAGTGGTATACAAGTCAGCGACCTTAACCACTCGACCACGGAGGCGGACCATCAGTGATGATAGGTTACAGTGGTATACAAGTCAGCGACCTTAACCACTCGACCACGGAGGCGGACCATCAGTGATGATAGGTTACAGTGGTATACAAGTCAGCGACCTTAACCACTCGACCACGGAGGCGGACCATCAGTGATGATAGGTTACAGTGGTATACAAGTCAGCGACCTTAACCACTCGACCACGGAGGCGGACCATCAGTGATGATAGGTTACAGTGGTATACAAGTCAGCGACCTTAACCACTCGACCACGGAGGCGGACCATCAGTGATGATAGGTTACAGTGGTATACAAGTCAGCGACCTTAACCACTCGACCACGGAGGCGGACCATCAGTGATGATAGGTTACAGTGGTATACAAGTCAGCGACCTTAACCACTCGACCACGGAGACGGACCTTCAGTGATGATAGGTTACAGTGGTATACAAGTCAGCGACCTTAACCACTCGACCACGGAGGCGGACCATCAGTGATGATAGGTTACAGTGGTATACAAGTCAGCGACCTTAACCACTCGACCACGGAGGCGGACCATCAGTGATGATAGGTTACAGTGGTATACAAGTCAGCGACCTTAACCACTCGACCACGGAGGCGGACCATCAGTGATGATAGGTTACAGTGGTATACAAGTCAGCGACCTTAACCACTCGACCACGGTGGCGGACCATCAGTGATGATAGGTTACAGTGGTATACAAGTCAGCGACCTTAACCACTCGACCACGGAGGCGGACCATCAGTGATGATAGGTTACAGTGGTATACAAGTCAGCGACCTTAACCACTCGACCACGGAGGCGGACCATCAGTGATGATAGGTTACAGTGGTATACAAGTCAGCGACCTTAACCAATCGACCACAGGCGGACCATCAGTGATGATAGGTTACAGTGGTATACAAGTCAGCGACCTTAACCACTCGACCACGAGGCGGACCATCAGTGATGATAGGTTACAGTGGTATACAAGTCAGCGACCGTAACCACTCGACCACGAGGCGGACCATCAGTGATGATAGGTTACAGTGGTATACAAGTCAGCGACCTAACCACTCGACCACGAGGCGGACATCAGTGATGATAGGTTACAGTGGTATACAAGTCAGCGACCTTAACCACTCGACCACGGAGGCGGACCATCAGTGATGATAGGTTACAGTGGTATACAAGTCAGCGACCTTAACCACTCGACCACGTAGGCGGACCATCAGTGATGATAGGTTACAGTGGTATACAAGTCAGCGACCTTAACCACTCGACCACGGAGGCGGACCATCAGTGATGATAGGTTACAGTGGTATACAAGTCAGCGACCTTAACCACTCGACCACGGAGGCGGACCATCAGTGATGATAGGTTACAGTGGTATACAAGTCAGCGACCTTAACCACTCGACCACGGAGGCGGACCATCAGTGATGATAGGTTACAGTGGTATACAAGTCAGGACCTTAACCATCGACCACGGGGGACCATCAGTGATGATAGGTTACAGTGGTATACAAGTCAGCGACCTTAACCATCGACCACGAGGCGGACCATCAGTGATGATAGGTTACAGTGGTATACAAGTCAGCGACCTTAACCACTCGACCACGGAGGCGGACCATCAGTGATGATAGGTTACAGTGGTATACAAGTCAGCGACCTTAACCACTCGACCACGGAGGCGGACCATCAGTGATGATAGGTTACAGTGGTATACAAATCAGCGACCGTAACCACTCGACCACGAAGGCGGACCATCAGTGATGATAGGTTACAGTGGTATACAAGTCAGCGACCTTAACCACTCGACCACGGAGGCAGACCATCAGTGATGATAGGTTACAGTGGTATACAAGTCAGCGACCTTAACCACTCGACCACGGAGGCGGACCATCAGTGATGCTAGGTTACAGTGGTATACAAGTCAGCGACCGTAACCACTCGACCACGGAGGCGGACCATCAGTGATGCTAGGTTACAGTGGTATACAAGTCAGCGACCGTAACCACTCGACCACGGAGGCGGACCTTATGATATACGTAATTATAAATATATTTTAATGGAATTATTATTTTTCCTCTTTCAGTTGTACATGCAAGTATGATAATGGTGAACCGTGTTACCTACAGTTTGTTCCAGAGGAGATGGTCAGACGCAGAATGGATATGAGAGAATTAACACCTAGTAAGTTTTGGCTTATGGGATTGTCAGTTCTCACCACACAGTTTGATGATATGTACAACAAAACAAATTCTGAAACAAGATAGTGTTTCTAATAATAGTCTTGTAGAATTTGTATCTGTTTATCTATTTTAGAAGTGTAAATTTATGTTAACTTGATAGCGAAACAAGGTTTTACATAGTATTAATCACTCTCGACACCTCATTCCCTGCGGAATCCATCGCCATCATGGAAAGAGAATAGGCAATGTGGAATTGTGCGAAAATGTGAAAATGTGCCTTGCCATGGCCTCACACACCTGAAGCGAAGGCACTGCGCTCTCACAGCTTTGTTTTATTTATAATAAATCCTAACTTTGCTCCTAAAACCTATTACTTATCAATGTCTGTTCCAAGACACCGTGTCTGCTAGTTATAATCGTAGACATAGTTTGATATTGTTGAAGAGGACAATTCCTCTTGAATACTGATTTATGCAGAACAAATACCGATAAAAGCCGACCTGTTCGTTATCAAGATAATGTTTTCACTCATATTTTCAGGAGATCAAATGTTGATTCTTCTTGGTAAGCTGTCGTGCACCATCAACTTGTCGGATATGACATCAGCCACAAGACGACGAGAGCAGAAAGTTCGCCAGCATCAAAGAACTTGCTATTGGTTGGAGGGCAAACAAATCTGCCGTGACACATTCAAATTTTTGCACTCGTAAGTTCTGATGAATTCATCAATATTAATAATGTTCTTAAGACCTACCTTACAATTTAACCTTTGATGCCATTATACCTGGTAGATTCTTAAAAATGAAATTTCTAGCTAAACAACTAACGTAATTGTTGTTAGTGGACAGGGGTCAGTGTTCTGTCTTGTTTTGTGGATATTATTCTTTACATTGACTGATGAATGAAGAAAGTATGATGATGGTCAGTCACTAATGTTGTTAGAACTTACCATTTGCTAATTATATACTTTTACTTTGATTCTGATTGTAACATGCAATCAAATAGTATGAACTGAGAAGAAAAACTAATCCTCTCGCACACTCCAGCAGTCTAATACAGATACATACTGTATGCTAGAAGCCTGAAATATGTTATTTCACTTTACCAATGCATACTTTTTTCACTATACCTCTAAGACTAATTCATCGGTATACTACTGTAGATAGTGCAACTACTGTAGACATAGATGTATTTGCGACATAGGTTTTTATATCAAATTGGATAGAAAGCTGTAATTATTGAGGTCATGAACCTGTACACATGCCACCTTTAGTATGTTTTGATTACCAATGACTGCATTTAGCTTCCAGATATTTTACTGCCAAATCACAGTACTGACCTACTATTCTCTGTTAATTTTCTCTGGTCTGAACAGCATATTATATTTCTTTTACAGGATAAGTCAAGATCGCTTGAGTCACCTCCTCAAGCATTACAAGGAGAATGGTTTGGCACCAATGGAGAAGAAATCTGGTGGCAGGACGTCAAATACTCGGTCGTTTGAGTTTGAGGATACGAAGCGCGTGGTCCAGTTCCTCACAAATTACGCGGATGAGAATGCCCTAGTACTTCCTGGTCGTGTGCCCGGATTCAAGAGAGACGACATAAAGTTGATCCCATCGTCTCACACGAAGATCCTTGTCTACACTCGTTACAAGGAAGCACTTGAAGAATCAGGTATATGACAATAATTCTGTTCAACCAGTTGTGTGAAATATTGTTTCAATCCAAGGGTTGATCCAGAATTTAGAACCCACCAGGTGTATATAAATATGTTGCCATGAAGGCCGTAACAACCCCGGTATTGATGGATGCTGTACAGACTGACACACGCCTATGACTAATTATGTCATATTTGTTACCAAACTATGATTAGTCTATTTAGTACATTCTTAGAACCATTCAATTATATTTTTATGATAGAAAACGATGCAAATGTGTGCTAAATGGTGCTCGGACGTCGTGTTTAGGTGATCATAAATGACATCACTGACATTTGCATCAACAACAATTCAACATGCAGCGGCTAGGTACCACACATGCAAAGCAGTGAGAAATAAAATGTGCTTTAACCGATACATTTCTATATTTCGTTGCAATGCATGGAATAATATTTTATTATTTTTTTCCAGGCCATAGAGTCATGGGGTCCAGCAGCTTCTATGAATTCTGGAAGAAACTCTGCCCGTTCATCATTACAGCCAAACCAATGTCCGATTGATGTTGGACATGTCAGAAAAACAACACTCTAATCTACAGAAGTGCCAACCTTACTGACGCCAACAAGTGCGAGAGAGTCCTGCTGCAGGAACAACACCTCGACATTGTCCAGAAGGAACGTTCGCTGTACAACGCAATGGTTCATGATGCAAGACAGACATGTCAGGACAATGCCATTGCTGAACTTGTGCCAAGTGCTCCCTGTAGCCGCAACCTTACAATGCACTACAGTTTTGATTACGCTCAGCAAGTTCACTTAATCCCTTGCAGCCAGGTCCAATTTATGTCCTTGTTCCAAGGAAGTATGGGTTATTTGGTGTCTGTTGTGAGGCGATTCCTCGGCAAGTGAATTTTCTGATTGATGAAAAGTAAAGGGTCAAATGCGGTTGTCAGTTTCTTGCACCTCTTCTTCAGCAATTATGGCATTGGAGAAACTGATGTTCATCTCCACTGTGATAATTGCTCTGGACAGAACAAAAATCGCTTTGTGATTTGGTACTGTGCATGGAGAGTGGCTATGGGTCTCCATAAATCCATAACTCTCAATTTTCTTATTACTGGACACACCAAATTTTCCCCTGACTGGTGTTTTGGGCTTCTCAAGAAGGCATTTAGGCGCCATGTGGTGCCAGCTCAGAGTGTATTGGAGGAAGTGGTGAATGGGAGTTTGGCAGTCAATATGGCCCAGGTGATCGGAAGAGAAGATGGCACCACAATTGTCCCCGTCTGTGACTGGCAAGCCTTCTCCAAGGACTCTTGCAAGCCTGTTCCGGGGATAAAGAAATACCAACATTTCAGGTATTACAAATCAAAACTTTATTGTGGGGACTTATGACTTACGTTGCCCGTCTGTACGTCCATCCATCCTGAGTATGCACAGACGTTACCTGCGAGTAACTGAAATCTGTCATAATTATACTAATATCCATCCGATCTCAATAATTCACATGCGCCTCATATCAATCTGCAGAAGCCGCCTAATTAAAGTGGGCAAACAATGTCAAGGTCACTCCAATCAAAATCCTAATGGTAATAAAATTAATGTGCGTACATCACTTTTAGCATGTTTTATTAAAATTGCTGGCCTATAGTTTACACTCCGATTTCTTTTTTGAGCAGTAATACAACTTTAACAGATGATTCAGGATATTTTAAAATTTTCATATTGATATTTCAGAGATGTTCCCAAAAATCAGAATTATTTTCCACCCTTATTAACCATTGCATTCAATTTGGGTGCAAATGTGCCATGAACTGCACAATTTGGATGCACATGTGCCATGAACTGCACAATTTAGATGCACATGTGCCATGAACTGCACAATTTGGGTGCAAATGTGCCATGAACTGCAAAATGTGGATAAAAAGCAGTGTATATTACAAATTCTTATTACCAATTATGTTACATACACCCATTAAATGAGTTGACTGCAATTGGACACCAAGAAATTAGAATATTAAAAAAAATGGCGGGGGGGTTGAAAGTCCACCTCCCAATTTTATTCATAATTGTGGGCGTCGTATCTGTCGATGTCCGTTGAATGAAACCACTGCATGAATGTATATATATATATATTTGTTTCTCAGGTTTGATGCTGATCATCCTGGAACAGTGTTTGTGAAGAATGATGCGGACGCCGAAGAAGTATCATTTAGAGTTCTGCTGCCCAATACGACATTCCCGGATGGAGAGGCTCCAACGATTGATCCTCCAGGACTCCCCCTTCCGAGGCAGCAGTACCGTTACAAGTCAATTAGGGAGTTTGTAGATGATCCATATAAGGATATTGTGTGCCCAAGACCAAGTGTTATGCCACCAGACAATTCAGATGATGAAGGAATGAATATTTGCAACATCGGTCATGGTCGCGGGCAACCACGTGCGCGTGCTCGTGGGAAACCACGTGCACGTGGGCAGAATAGTCCATGATCATGCGCAGATGGTTCTGCATGTAGTCATAGCCTACATTAGACTGTGTGACGATATATGGACCATATTATAGACGATGATTGTACTTGTGAACAATAAACAGTTTTTGTGATTTGTGGTGTATCAATTCCAAAAAGTTTGAAATATATTTTTTTTTATGTTTCCATTGGAATATTATAATTTTCATAGTCCTTGTATAAATGTGCGTTGCTAGGGAGTTAATTTGGACAACTTTTAACGCCAATTTTGGGACATTATTCATATTTCTAAAGCCGTAGATATGGCATATTAAAATGTCCATATCTGTGTCAATTGTTAACCTATAACAAAAGTGTTTACATCATTGGAAAGATTATTCAGTGCCCTTTCAGATAAGCACATTTCATCCGCGCCAACGAGAGTGATTAATATAAGTTGTTAGAACTTGCTTCGCAATCGTTGTAAAATAAATAAAGTTTAAACTTGTACACCACTTTTTTTAATACGCTTTCATCCGCATCAACGAGAGTGATTAATATAAGTTGTTGAAAGTTGCTTCGCAATCATTGTAAAATAAATAAAGTTTAAACTAAACCACATACCTACAATGTATCTGATGAACAACATCTCTTACCACTATTCCTACAACAAAATAGCTACGTCTGGCTTAACGAAGATTATGCACCGTATATATACATGTGTGCATATAAGCTGGTGCATAATCTTGATCAAACATATTTATTTTCTGTCAATACATGATTATTTACAACAACTGATGTAAGGAATTGGACAGAAAAGCTGTATAGCTTATGATTGTCCTCTCCTTTAAGAGATCTTGTATTTAATTGTAGGTGAATGCAAAGTATGTCGTAACAATACAAATTCAGAACAATAACTGGGGTTGCAGTGAACAGATACTAACCAGTCAAATTGAATTTAAAATTGATAGATAAAACAGGCCCTGATAGTTTATACAAATTTATTTTAGCTCGATTGCGAAACAAGTTCTTTCAACTTATAGTAATCACTCTCGAGACCTCATTCCTGATGTAATCCATCGCCAGGCCCTGATTGAACATATTAAATTTAGAATTTGCCGGAAATACGCTGTAACTATTTATGCTATAATAGTACTACACTAAAATAATAAGATGGATGTCAGTGGCATATAAAGCAGTACGTATTGTTAGTCTAGTGATTAACACGTTGGACTGGTAATCCAGGTGTCGAGGTTCAATCCTCTGTCTGGCCCTAATACGATTAACAGTCTTTCAGGTGTGACTGCAAATTGAAGTCTGGTGTCGGTGCTGTACACCGTGCACGTAAAACAACCAGTGGAGACTCTGGAATCGGTCACACGCACACAACACAACACACACATGGTTGACCCTACGTCCAGGACTTACAAATTAGGCTACAGACGGCCATTCCGTTCTACAGCCCTGGGAGTTTCCCTAGTGGATCCCACTTTTATTGCTAGTAAAATAGGACACGGACGGGTTCCCGTCAAACCCTATAGCATTATTCTCTTATTTGGTTTAGTTCGACTGGAAACCAGTAGGAATGGTTAGGGTACAGGCGGCACTTCCGTCAAAACCCATTAACATTGTCCACAGGTGGGAAGCTTAGTGCTTTATAACTTTACCGATAAGACTGTTTGTCTGTTTGAAGTAACTTCATGTATTAGTAAAGTGATTACTTTATTATATATGTCTGAATTTATTATGTACATGTATATAGCAATAAAATATGATTAAACTAAACTGATTACTTTGACGTGTATTAAAGAAAATGTGTTTACTGACTTATTAGTTCATTTATCCCAACTTAATAGCATGTCAGGTGTACACAGAGGGTTTGGTAACCACTTCTTTCGTCTCGGTACTCGGGTATGTGTGCGTGTGTGTCAAGCGGATAGGGCTTGAGGTCAACTTCGTGTATTGTTGGGGTGACACGCTATACGCACAACAGGCCCGACGATATTGAGAACGGTTACAACACAAACATTGCCAATAACAGTGATATAAATAGTCTATGTTTGCTCAACAAGCATGAATATCGTTAATCTTTGTACCGATTTATCTTTAAATGTGTCTAGCTAGTGATTTTTATCTGTAGTATATTGTTTGTCAATATTAAACTGAGACATTTGCATATACATACATAATGCATTGCATAAAAAAAAATGTTTGGCTGCAGTATTTCAATTGATTGTAGCGATAATTAATTTCGACAAACCTTTCACAATGGGTCCCAGTTAATTAGGTAGGCTTCACGTGTTGAGATGTTTGAGAACGTGTCGAGAAATTTGATCAGGTGTGCCTGAGTGCGTTACCGTTACTCGATGAGGTATATCTCGAGTGATTAATATAAGTTGTAAAAATCACAATTTTTAGCAATTCTTGAGAAATGTTAAATTTTGACCTGGAAAATTGCGTTTTTCACGTGCGCAGTATACATCGGAACTCAGTTTTTCGTGCCAGATCGTGGGTGCGCACTATACACGGTAGCGCACTATACATAGCTAAATACGGTAGTTCCCACGGCAGTCAAAAACACTGATAAGATCTTATATTGGCAGCCATTTTGACTGGCAAGTTTTATTAACGGCAATTTCAGGATTTTACTAGTAATTCTTTAATTGCAATAACTTTATTAATTTTGGTTTCTTAATATAAAATTTGGTATGGTTTTAAAGGTATTGAAATGTACTTGTTAAATATTAATTTATTTTTGAAAGTCTATTTTCACAGTTGAAATATTAATATACAGGTAAATTATTATGTATTCATTATTGATACGAAATTTGTGAAATGATACAAAAAATATGTCCATTGAGAGCTTTCCAATAATGTATGAATCATGGTGATGGGATGAAAAATAAATAATTTATGAAGAAAACAAAATTACGCTACTATATATTATATATAATATCTGTTCAACTTTGCCATTCAAAATGGCAGCCACAGTAGGAATGATGAGGTCACACGGGAACTATGTATTCCGTTTACTTACTTCGTTAATAATCGGATTTCCGAAGTAAGATATCAGCTTTAGATTATGGTACACTTGCTTACGTAATTGATTCAAATATTAACGGTAAAAACCTAATGTATGTCCTGGTCGTAGTTCACGGAAACTTACGAAGGCTTCGGCGGAGATTAATGAGTCTCAGTTTAATGTTGCCAAGTAATACATACATAATATATGTTAAAGCAGCATTACATCGTATGAAATAAAATATATTTGAAAAATTCAATTTTTACGTATGGGTAGCAATGCTGCTACACATTCTAACATTATACTTTGTATGCTTATGTTCATTTGGTAAACAGTGTTTTTTGCGATAAAATAAACTCGAAACCGAAAGTAGGACTTTCCGAGTCGATCGGTCACGCACTTATTTACAACCGGAACGCAGCGTCCGCACTTGTTTACATTCGGAATGCATCGACCCCATTTGTCCCACGTTGTATGTTTTAATTAAATTACTTGATATGTTGATTCATACCTCTGTTAGCTAAGTCTTTTAGGTACATGTCTACATCCCTGCGGGAGGTTCGACATTAGAGGAAGATAGATCGTATTTCATGTTCGAAATATATACGTTGTTTTCTACATCCTCTGTTGTTTCACGCATGCGCGCTGTGCGTGTTTACATTTCGTGTGTTGATAAACAAATTCGCGTATACGGCGGTTTATATTTATTGGAATGTTATCGTTTCTGAGCGACTATTTCGATTTGTGTAAACAACACACATTAGTATTTATATTTTACACAAAACATCCTTTATTACGATGTAATGCTGCTTTAAATGTGTACATACAATTAATTTCCATATCTATATATAATAAAGGTTTAACTATTATCTTCTAAGTTTAAAACGGCAGTTTTCCAGTAATTACAATGTAGTTTTTATGGTAGCTTGTCGGCGGGAAACGTGTTGTCTGGGGGGGGTGAAATAACGATATCTGATTGGATTATCGATTAGTTTGATTGACAGGCAGCGACTGGTCAATTATTTTAATTAGTTTTGATCTACACTTTCATTGAAAACATACTTACTTGCTTGGAGCTAAAATTTAAAATATCACCCTTAACATTGACAATTTTAATCATTAAATTTGCATAATTTTCATAAATAGTACCATATTCTTTGAACAATGGCATAAAATCCAATTGATAATGTATATTGTTACACATGAATACCAAAAAACAAATTAAATAAAATCACAAAATGTAAACTTTTTGGCCATTTATAGTCCTTTAAGTGGACTATCAATTTATGGCGGCAATTTCGGACGCCATCTTGGTTTTCTCCGAACACCACGAGTTATGCCAATTTATGCCGCATGTGTGACAAACGTCAGACATTAACAAACATGTTGGTATATAACTCGTTTTGTTAGCTGACCCGGTACGGTCGGCCTCCGTGGTCGAGTGGTTAAGCTCGCTGACTTGTATACCACTGTAACCTATCATCACTGATGGTCACGGGTTCGAGCCCCGCTCAGGCCGTGTCTCATTTACATTAAAACGTTTGCAGTTTCTTACGGAGGTTGGTGCACTCAAGTATTGGTTAACCCTGAGCCTGCCCAGGAAAGGTGTTGTTAGGTAAACTGCCCGCCGGCGATATAGCCCAAAATGGTGCTGATGCAGGCGTAAAACCCGAAATATAGCATAAGACCCGGTAAGGTTGCCCCTCAAAATAGTGGTCCTATAAGCTAATAGTCACCTAACCATTGATGGAGGTGACCACTAACACATGCTTGACTGTATATATAATGCAATATAGTGTAATACATAATCGGTGCTCAAGGAACGTACCGTATAGGGTGGAATTTAAGATTCTTTTTAATAAGGGTCACAGGAGCATGAAAGGACACCCGGACCTGCAAATCCTCAAATATCATGGACTTTTCAAAAATAACCCCAAAACATAATGTTATTCCTTAAACTAAACATTTTTTACACTTGATTCATACAGTATCCATATCAAGGAAGTTTCTTTAGAAAAGATGAATCTGATATGGTCATTAGGGTACGAATAGTGTGGGATCCAAACAGGGCCGTTCTGCTAAAATTCGTAAACAAATGTCGATTAATTAGTCTATTATAGATGCGTGGATGAGAAACTCCTATTAAGCGGTACGTATTCATAATGGACATATAAATGATGATTTATTCTTTATTTCAGTCTCATCGTTGTACAATACATAAATTATACACAACAAATTATCGTGGCAAAGTACCACACCATTCATTATAAAAGAATTATAATAGACTAATTTAATCACAGATAATCAAACTATCAGTCTACTGACATATTATTATATTTACATATTAAAACCGAGGAACAGTCGCTAATTGAAAATTAAATACTTATTAAAACCAGAAATTTGGAAATACTGAAATGGAAAAAAAGCACTAATGCGCAATTAAGAAATATTTTAAAAAATCAGTTATCAACCTCGATCAGATTGACCTAATTAGCAGCTGTTTCTCGGAATGGATAAAAGACACACAATCAATAAATCAAATGGATACATTATTTACATAAATAAAAGGAGCGTCTTTGAAGAATATAAAAACATGTTTTGGCAACAATTCTAATCAGAGGTATAGTAGTAAAAAGAATTCTAAGCTGGTCGGATACAGGTTTGTTCCGAATGTCATTTTCATATAATGAGGCTTTCTCTAAGAGAACAGCTCTCAAATCATCATACAGTGAACATTCTAATAATACATGACTTTCGTCTTCTAATACATTACAGAAAGGGCACTTACGTTCATCAAGTGGTAAATTCTCATACCTTCCAGTTTCTATGCGTAATGGAGCAACTCCACATCTAATTTACATAATGCTGATCTGTGACGTGTGGGTAAAATCATTTTACAATATACTTCTGTATAAATGACACCTCGATATGAACGGTTTCATGGCCTCAACAAATAAAATATTCCAAACTATTATGGATTGTTTCTAATGGTTACAGGTGGCTGGACGGTCTCTTAAGCCTGCACATCTCAACATTTCACGGAATTGTCAAATTTAACCCGCAATCACAATGTTGTACTGTAAAATAAACCTGTTTTACACTTTATTCATATGGTATCCATATCATGGAGATTTTTGAAAATTAAGTGATCCAGATATGGCCTTTGGGGTACGAATAGTGGGGCTTCTAAGCATACAATGTTTGTTAATCTTGACCAAAAATGTTGATAATAGGTGGGTGGGGGAGAAACTCCTATCAAAAGGTAAGTATTCATCATAGAGTAATACTTACCATTCAAAATGAAGAGCTTAATTTCCTCAACAAGATGAAATCCCCAGCAAAAAAGAATAAATTTATATACAGTATATTAAAAGTCACAATAATCAAAATTCCACTGTAGATTGCACCCCCTGTTTTTTAAACGATCATACATTGTCAATCAATGAGGAGGCATGCGTTCATCTCAACAAATCAACAAATCAACAAATTTAGCATTGTTTGTAGAAGGTAAACTGTGATGTGTTACAACACGTGCTAGTGAAACAGTTCAGAGTTCATGCTGTATAATTTGTCACTATCTGCAGCAACCTTCTTAACATTCTCGGTCGGCTTTCGTCTTATCCTATGTCATTGGAACAGTCCATTGTATATTGAACTAAGAGTTTTGGTCTTGTTCTGAGGAAGTTTTCAATAAGAGTATGCCCTGTTATCCACAAGACGTGAAGCTGATTCCTGAACAAGAGTGTCACACTTTTGCCAGGCAATTAAAAGTTCAGTGTTCATTTCCTCTGGTGTCATATCATTAATTGTGTGGCAAGACTGAGTTCATCACCAGTCTGGTAAATAAACACTAACTCGTTGGAATTCAAAGATAAGTTTTGATGCATCTTGCTAATCGCGCGTTCGACCAGATGAACTACATCTCTGTGATCCCAACCACTCTTTACGTCCTCCAGTTGATTACAAAGCATTGGGTGGAGCTATTTCAGTGTATGTTAAGCACCACTGTATTCCAATTGAACCTCGCTGTGTTATGCGTACGATGCATGTGGCTTGAGTCAATATGCACAATAGCTTTGTCCATCGCAATTTTACAATATGGCCTGCTTGATCTTTTGATCGAGAACCGCCCTGCCAAGAACTCCATGTGTACATCAGTATCGGTACTTTCTAGCTGTTTCAGGTCTGCCAAGTAAACTGGGCCCCAACACGCACACGTGCATGGGAATCGAGACCATCTCCATGCAATGTCTCTATACTTTATTGCTCCGATTATCACACATGGAAGACTCATATTCTTCCAGTAACCACCATGCACTGCTACTTGTTGCATCAACTACATGTAGTTAGTATTTCAAACAACGACGTTGTCACCTCTTCAGCGTTATTATTTACAAAGTGTAATATGATTTGCTGAACATGTTCCTAGAGATCTGCACCAAATACTATCCCATTTTACTTCGCCCAGAACAGAAACACTGGCCACATTACCCACCAAAGAGTTTCGAGAGTTAGTTTGTGACAACGCTCATCCTTGATGTAGGCATTATGCTTTATATTGGGAGTTGTATTCCCCCAAACATACCACCTTCAGCCAATATATCATTCAGAACGGATGCTTCTAAGTGCTGTCCTATGGCCTTCATGAAGGTATTGTAGCATGGAAGCATTCAGTACATCTTTCTTTATCCAAGTGAACTTTATCCAAGCAAGTTCATTTGCTTTGCAACACAATGCCTTGTCAAATGTTATAACTGTATAGTGCTGTCCCAGCTTTTCAAACACCATATTGAATCTTGCTAGCTAGAAAAGCGTATAATGTAAAATACAAACCTGTATTTAAAGGATGGATTTTAAAAGAATGAGTTGGGGGGGGGGTGCAGGCTCAATAAATCAATTTCTAGAAAAGTCACATTGTTGAAGGCTTGACACCCTTCATTTGAAGCGGTCATTTATATTACTCTTCAACTTCAACACGATACTCTCCAACACACTGACGACATATATTGAAGAGAGTTAAAAGACCGTGCACGGCAAAGTGTGGAGTGCATCCAATGCAAACGATAACAATAACATACGTCTATTTGTGTATTCACTATACAGTATTCATCACTAGGCCCGGAATGCAGAGAGCGACTGGACAATTGAGTTGAATGTGTCCGGGGGCAGTCACAGCAGTGGTGGGCACCGTGTTCCAGATTGATAACTGGTACTGAGTACTGGTATACATTCAGGTGACATGGTTGTATAAATTTCGTCCTAGGAAAACACGAGTGCTGGTAGACATTAAGACGGCAATGAGGTTGTAGAAACTTCGTCCACGGAATACACGAATGCTTGTAGACATCCAGACGGAAATGGGGCAGTAGAAACGTTATCCTCGGAATGGATAAGAGACACACAATCAATAAATCAAATGGATACATTATTTACATAAATAAAAGGAGCGTCTTTGAAGATTATAAAAACAATGTTTTGGCAACAATTCTAATCAGAGGTATAGTAGTAACATGAATTTTAAGCTGGTCGGGTACAGGTTTGTTCCGAACGTCATTTTCATATAATGAGGCTTTCTCTAAGAGAACAGCTCTCAACTCGCCATACAGTGAACATTCTAATAATACATGACTTTCGTCTTCTAATACATTACAGAAAGGGCACTTACGTTCATCAAGTGGTAAATTCTCATACCTTCCGGTTTCTATACGTAATGGAGCAACTCCACATCTAAATTTACATAATGCTGATCTGTGACGTGTGGGTAAAATCATTTTACAATATACTTCTGTATAAATGACACCTCGATATGAACGGTTTCATGGCATCAACAAATAAAATATTCCAAGCAATTACGGATTGTTTCTAATGGTCACAGGGGGCTGAACGGCTTCTTAAGCTTGCACATCTCAACATTTCACGGATTTGTCAAATTTAACCCGCAATCACAATGTTGTACTGTAAAATAAACCTGTTTTACACTTTATTCATATGGTATCCATATTATGGAGATTTTTGAAAATTAAGTGATCCCGATATGGCCTTTGGGGTACGAATAGTGGGGCTTCTAGCATACAATGTTTGCTAATCTTGACCAAAAATGTTGATAATAGGTGGGTGGGGGAGAAACTCCTATCAAACGGTAAGTATTCATCATAGAGTAATACTTTCCATTCAAAATGAAGAGCTTAAATTCCTCAACAAGATGAAATCCCCAGAAAAAAAAGAATAAATATATATACAGTATATTAAAATTCACAATAATCAAAATTCCACTGTACATTGCATGCCCTTTTTTCAACGATCATACATTGTCAATCAATGAGGAGGCATGCGTTCATCTTAACAAATCAACAAATTCAGCATTGTTTGTAGAAGATAAACTGTGATATGTTACAGCACGTGCTAATGAAACAGTTCAGAGTTCATGCTGTATAATTTGTCATTATCTGCAGCAACCTTCTTAAAATTCTCGGTCGGCTTTCGTCTTATCCTATGTCATTGGAACATTCCATTGGATATTGAACTAAGAGTTTTGGTCTTGTTCTGAGGAAGTTTTCAATAATAGTTTGCCCTGTTATCCACAAGACGTGAAGCTGATTCCTGAACAAGAGTGTCGCATTTTTGCCAGCCAATTACAAGTTCAGTGTTCATTTCCTCTGGTGTCATATCATTAATTTTGTGGCAAGACTGAGTTCATCACCAGCATGGTAAATAAACTCCAAATCGTTGCAATTCAGAGATAAGCTTTGATGCATCTTGCTAATCGCGCGTTCGACCAGATGAACTACATCTCTGTGATCCCAACCACCCATTACGTCCTCCAGTTGATTACAAAGCATTGGATGGAGCTATTGCATGGTATGTTAAGCACCATTGTATTCCAATTGAACCTCGCTGTGTTATGCGTACGTGGCTTGAGTCAATATGCACAATAGCTTTGTCCATCGCAATTTTACAATATGGCCTGCTTGATCCTTTGATCGAGAACCGCCCTGCCTTTGATCGAGAACCGCCCTGCCAAGAACTCCATGTGTACATCAGTATCGGTACTTTCTAGCTGTTTCAGGTCTGCCAAGTAAACTGGGCCCCAACAAACATAAGTGGTGTGATTATAGAGTGCAACTCATGGTAGCGTATTTGCAAAATGTTCAAGGTGTAGTTCCCAGTTTCCTTCCCGATCAGCACAAATGAATCACATGTGGATCGAGACCATCTCCATGCAATGTCTCTATACTTTATTGCTCCGATTATCACACATGGCAGACTAATATTCTTCCAGTAACCACCATGCACTGCTACTTGTTGCATCAACTAGTATTTCAAACGACTTTGTCACCTCTTCAGCGTTATTATTTACAAAGTGTAATATGATTTGCTGAACATGTTCCTAGAGATCTGCACCAAATACTCTCCCATTTTACTTCGCCCAGAACAGAAACACTGGCCACATTACCCACCAAAGAGTTTCGAGAGTTAGTTTGTGACAACGCTCATCCTTGATGTAGGCATTATGCTTTATATTGGGAGTTGTATTCCCCCAAACATACCACCTTCAGCCAATATATCATTCAGAACGGATGCTTCTAAGTGCTGTCCTATGGCCTTCATGAAGGTATTGTAACATGGAAGCATTCAGTACATCTTTCTTTATCTAAGTGAACTTTATCCAAGCAAGTTCATTTGCTTTGCAACACAATGCCTTGTCAAATGTTATAACTGTATAGTGCTGTCCCAGCTTTTCAAACACCATATTGAATCTTGCTAGCTAGGAAAGCGTATAATGTAAAATACAAACCTGTATTTAAAGGATGGATTTTAAAAGAATGGGTTGGGGGGGGTGCAGGCTCAATAAATCAATTTCTAGAAAAGTCACATTGTTGAAGGCTTGACACCCTTCATTTGAAGCGGTCATTTATATTACTCTTCAACTTCAACACGATACTCTCCAACACACTGACGACATATATTGAAGAGAGTTAAAAGACCGTGCACGGCAAAGTGTGGAGTGCATCCAATGCAAACGATAACAATAACATACGTCTATTTGTATATTCACTATACAGTATTCATCACTAGGCCCGGAATGCAGAGAGCGACTGGACAATTGAGTTGAATGTGTCCGGGGCAGTCACAGCAGTGGTGGGCACCGTGTTCCAGATTGATAACTGGTACTGAGTACTGGTATACATTCAGGTGACATGGTTGTATAAATTTCGTCCTAGGAAAACACGAGTGCTGGTAGACATTAAGACGGCAATGAGGTTGTAGAAACTTCGTCCACGGAATACACGAATGCTTGTAGACATCCAGACGGAAATGGGGCAGTAGAAACTTTATCCTCGGACATAACGAGTGCTGGTAGAAATTCAGGAGGCAATGAAGTTGTAGAACCTTCATCTCGTTGCTATGTCTAGTTGAACGAATGAGTGCAGGATATGGTAAATACGAGGCAGGCACTGCAACACGTCTATGAAAACCTCTGTAGAGTAGAACCAAATCAGAATGTTGGTGTCGTTATTGTAAAGATGGCCAATGGAGAGATGAAATGATGGAATATACCCTGTCTGGTTTATGTGGATTGAAGGGTTTGTTGGCAACAAATCTGGCCGCAGTATCTATGATCTGTTCAATATGCTTTAATTGGGGTTGTTGTTGTGGATTTCATATTGAAGAAGATTATTCAAACTTGGGGCGAACCAGCAGTTGATTAGCTCTTTCTTTGACAGTAGATGGACACAATTTCAAGTTAGGTTTAATAAATCCCAGTGTCCGTTAGGCTTGCCTGTAATGTTATCAACTCCGAACTGAATACTTCCCGTTTTATAGGATTCTCTCCTTGTCCCACTTATACTCGACCTATCAACATTTTTGTCAATGTTAGTGAGAAAGGCTTATTTGGAACACCCACTATTCGTACCCCAATGGCGATGTCAAGTTAATTTTTAAAAATCAAAACTCCTTGATATGAGCACTGTATCTTCTTCTTCTTGTTGTCGTTCGCGAATCACATGGACAAGCCGGCAGCAAACACGAAATGGGCCGTCCTCCTCAGATCCTCCCGGCAGCCATATAACTTCGTCTGGAGAGAAGTATCTGTTGCCCAGGTTGTTTTCCTCAGCCCATGAAGATTGGGACACTCCTGGAGGATGTGTTCTGCAGTCTGGTCCCCTATTGTGCAGCTGCAGGCAGTTGATGGAGCTAGTCCAAGCTTCCGACACATATGGAAGTTCAGGCGGTTATGCCCTGTTCTAAGCCGGAATATCGTGACTTGCTCCTGTCTGGTGAGAAGGTGGTAGTCATCCTTCTCGACTGTTGGCTTTGATGCAGATTTGATTATGGTGCATTTCTCCTTGTAAGTCAAATCTTTGTCTGGTTGCCTCTCGGTAGAACCTGGCTTGGCAAGCTGGTCAGCGGCTTCATTGCCAGGAATGCCTATGTTGCAGGTACCCACTGGAGGACAGTTCTTTTAGTTACGCTGACTGTTCGAAGGGCTTCCATCAGGTGGGGTTCTTTGTTGTTAGACAGGGCATCCAGAACTGAGAGCGCATCAGTCAGGAAGACAACCTGGGCACACTCCACAGTGTTGTGTACTAGAGATGCTGCTGTTTCAAGGGCCTGTACTTCTGCCCCATAGCTGCTGCAGTGTACTCCAGTAGGTAGAGCAACTGAATGTGTGTGTCCATCTGGGTGTCGGACATACACGCCTGCTCCTCCGTTTGCTACTGCTCTTGTGGCTGATCCATCTGTGTAGACTTGTAGCCATGCTTCTCCAGGATAACTCTTTGTCGATGTGTGCTAGTGTGAGGGCACGTTTGACGTCATCATGTTGTCTATCTCTGGATGTCACGTACGGGATTGTACTGCAGATGGTTACCTTGGATTCATCGCTAGTCAACCATGGCTTGGATAGAAATGGCGTTGGAGGCAATGTTTTGGCTGGGAGATGGCTGGTGTGCTTTCGAGCAAGCTTCTTGGACTGGTGGATGAAACTGCTTCGCTTTAGACGATTCTTCGTTAGTGCCTCAACTCTCTGCTTCATCGGTTGTTCTTCCTGACATCGAAACTTCTCTGTCTGTAGAAGAATTCTTGTGTCGCGACGTTCTTGCAGTGGCTGGATGGAAGTAATTTTCTCCATGGCCTTGATTGGGGTGCTCTTCATTGCACCTGTGATCAGCCTGAGAGCCTTGTTCTGAACCTTGTCGAGTGTCTGTTGGTTGGTTTTGGCTGATGATGTCCAGGCGGTGGATCCATATTCCAGGTGAGGCCTGACCACACATTGGTATATAGTCTTCAGGATGTGATCATTGGCACCCCATGTGGTGCCAGCAAGCTTCCGAAGGATTGCAAGCTTGCGCTTGGCTTTGGCCTCTGCTTTCTGGATATGTGGCTTCCATGTCTGCCGTCTGTCAAATGTCACCCCCAAGGATGTTGGCTCGTTGTCCGTCTTCAAGGCAGTTCCACCGACTTTGATGGTTCCAGCTTTCTGTTTGGTGGAAAGTGTGAAGAGTGTGGTTGACGACTTCTCCTTATTAATAGAGATGCACCAGTCTTCTGCCCATGCTGTGAGCTTGTCTGCGGCCATCTGCATTCTGTATGTGGCAGTCGTTGTATGTTCTTCAACACACCACATGATCAAGTCGTCAGCATAGAGTGCTGCTTTGATACCATGTGGCAGCTCTGCAAGCAAGTCATCGATGAAGATGAGGAACAGCGTAGGCGAAATCACTCCTCCTTGAGGAACACCGTGTCGGATGAGGAATTTCTTGCTCTTCTGGTTGTCAACAAGTACTCTGGCTCTGCGATTGTGTAGTAAGGATTTGGTCCATCGGAGCATCTTGTCGTCAATTCCACATCGTTGCATCTTGACCAGCAGCCCATCAGTCCAGACTTTGTCAAAAGCCTTCTGGAGGTCTATCAAGGTTGCAAAAACTACCTTCTGGTCTTGGAATGCATCCTCAACTTCCTGAGAGAGGTATGTTGCCTGGTCCTCTGTGCATCTGAACTGTCGGAATCCTGTTTGTTCCTTGGATAATAGGTTTTCTGTCTCAATGTAGCACATGAGTCTCTTGTTAACTATCCTCTCCATTGTCTTGACCACACAGCTAGTGAGACTAATAGGGCGATAGCTGGAAGCTTTCTTTCTATCCTTGCCGTTCTTGTAGATTGGGATAACGGTGGCTTCCTTCCAGATCTGCGGACCTATGCCTTCTTCCCAGCTAAGATTGAAGATGTCAAGAAGTTTCAGCATGGCTGAGCATCCAAGATGAGTTAGCATCTCATTGGAGATTCCATCTGGTCCAGGTGACTTCCTCTTTTTCAGTTGTCTGAGCGCTGTGTACAGTTCCTGGTATGTAAGTGGAAATTTCATGGAGTCTTGTTCCGTATGCCTTTTACTTCTATCCTTCTGTTCTTTCCGTGCCTGCCTCTCTTTGCTGTTGGCGTGTGACTTTGATGTTGCCCTCTTTCTGGTAGGCTTTGGCGAGACAGTCTGCAGTCTCTTTGCCGGTCAACAGTTTCCCATCCTCATCCAACGTGATTTTCTGTCTACTATTTTCTTCATCATTTAGCTGTTTCGTGAGCCTCCACAACTTCCTTCCGTCCTTCTCAATGTTCAGGGCAGCAGTTTTCTCCCTCCAACTTCGTCGTGTAGCTTCCAGTTTAGATTTTTGAAACTGTGCCTTTGCTTTCTGAAGTTGTTCATGGTTTTCTTGTGATGGCTGTTCTTCTGTCCTGTTCCTTACTTCAGTGAGTTCATCTTGGAGGGTCTGCAACTGATTGGTCCAGTAGGGCTTGTATTCTCTTCTCGCACCTCTAGGGATGGTTTCATGGGCAGCTTTGAGTATACAGCTGTTGAACTCTTTCACCACGTTGTTAACATCTCTTCAGTGTACCTGTATGCCTCGAGTAAGAGAATTGGACCGATTAGCAAAGAGGCTCCACTTGGCTTTCTTGTAATTCCATCTAGGGTAGGGATGGTCTGTCTGTATCACTTCACTGCTGAGTGTGAGGAACACTGGTTTGTGGTCATTTCCACCAAGTTGATCGCCAACTTCTCTAACCGTCCCTTTCTGGATGTCCTCTGTGCAGAATGCTAGATCTGGAGAGGTAGTAGTGTGCCATCGCCTAGAGTAGAAGGTTGGTACATCATAGGGCTTGTTGACAAGAATCAAGTTGTGCTCATCCTACCAGTCCTCCACTTCATCCCCACGCCTATCAGACTGTGCATATCCCCAACAATTGAAGTCACCAACAACCATGTATCGACTGTTTGAAGCTCCAATAGTGTCAAGGGCAAGGGCTTTGTCATTTGGGCAGTAGTAGTTGACGAGGTTCAACTCAGTTGATTTGGTCTTGATCTTGAACTCCTGGTATTCTGCTCCTTCAAGGTAGGTTTTCACTTCGCTCGCATTGATGTTGTTCCGGACTAGAGTGAGCACACCACCCTTGTGTCTGTCTTGTCGGTCTGCTCGGAGGCACTGGTAGCCTCGTACTTTGAACGTCTTGTCTTTGTTCAGGTGTGTTTCCTGTATGCAGCAAACACTACCTCTTTGTGCTGTAGTACTTGCTCCAGTTCAGTCTTTTTGTTAAAGACTCCTTCAGCATTCCACTGCATGAGCACAAGAGGTTTCTGCTTCACGTTTCGGCCAGTAGCTGTCCTTCGCCGTCCCCTGACTCCACAGGGCGGCTTAGGGTGACCTCCAGTAGCTAAGGATGGGTTCCTTCGAGGTATGGAACCCGGCACTGTACCTGCCTGGCGGGTCTTCACAGGTCCAGCACCATCTTGGTTTACTCTTTCTGTCATTGTGATTCATTTTGCGTGTATGCGTAGTACCGTGGTTTATTAGAATGCGCCGTGCGGCCCAGTACTTCCGGCTTCAGCATTCGAGGTTTCTGTTGGGGTTACCTCACCCTTAGGCTAGGACTTTTAAGGCGGTCCATATGTTCGACTGATGCACCCGTTGTGGGACACGTGGAGTATTTAATAGGAGTAGCTTTGCCATGTGCTATCCTGCCCCGTCCTGGTAGGTACACCGCCATATGGTCCGGGACTGCTTATTTGATTCACAGCTAACCCCCATATCTGAGGGCTGTTCCCCTATCCGCCACCTGAGGACCCGCTGGGTAGGGGATGGTCGCCCCACTACTGAATTGGAAGCAGCATGGACCCAGAGCACTGTATGAATCAGGTGTTTCCCATTGTGCTTATGCAAATTTTAAAAATCTCCGAATTGCGGGGTGTGCACTCACTTGACCTGTTAACCCCCAGAAACCCTTAGAACAAATCTATATTAGTAAGGCATATTGTATCTGTTGACAACATGACACCCTTCATATTGAGTGGTCATTTATTACTCGATGGTGAATACTTACCGTTTGACAGGAGTTTCTCCTTCACGCACCTGTTATCGACTTTGCAAATTTTAGTACAAAATACCTGTTTGGAACCCCCACTATTCATGATGATATCAAGTTTATTTCCTTCTTCACTGTATCAAGTGTAAATAGGATTTATTTTGCAGTACAACAATGTGCTTGTAAATGGTCAAATTTTAAAAATCTCCGAAATGTCGGGGTTTGCAGACTCAAATGACCTTTCAACCTCCCGTGACAATTAGAATTAATCCATAATTGTTTGGCATATTTAATCTGTTGAGGACATGAACCGCTTCGCTTCATTTTGAGTGGTCAATAATTACTCTAATATGATGTATACATATACTTACCGTTTGATAGGAATTTCTCCTTCCCCAATCTATAATCAACGTATCAACACTTTTGTGCAAATTTTACCCAAAATGTCCTGTTTGAAAGGCCCACTATTCGTGTCCCATTGGCCATAATTATCAGGTTCATATTCTTTTTCAAAACCTTGCATCATATGGTTACGGTGTAAAGTGTAAAAGGGTTTATTTTACAGCATAACATTGTGTTTGGGGGTAAAATGTGAAAGTCCCGAAATTAAAGGGTGTGTCGGCTCACGTGACCTTTCAAGCTCTTGTGACCATTACAAAGAAGCCATAATTGGTTGGCATATTTTATCTAGTAGTGCACATAAAAAGCTTCATTTTGAGTGGTCATTGAATATTTTATGTTTGAAACCTACCGTTTTATGAGCAATTCGTCTTCCCCCTACCCTTAAAATTAATGTGGTATAAACACATTTCAGAAAACGTGTTAAAATTTGTAGATTCTGGGGAAATATTTGTTATACATTCACCCTAGGCAGATGTAGCACACTATGTACATGCCATCTGTGGTGGATGTACCTCTCTTTCACACAATGATTTCAATGTTGTCATATTTGTATCTTGCTAGCCTGTGTTCCAATCTGTCGATTTTTCACTTTTTAATTTCTGGCAAAATGACATTATCAGAAACTCAATGCGGCCCAATTAATGGTCTCGGTGTTATACTATATTTATTATTATACCTCCATACTAGTGTTCACGGATACTCCATCTCCTGTAGCCATAGACAGTGGGCATACATGACCTAGTGTGAAGGAGAGGGTATACCGCAAATCGATGTCATGCAGTGAGTATGGTAAATAATTGATTAGGCAATGCCAATTAGTTTTTAAACCTATTTCATTTATCAATGTATCAATCAGGTGGGAATCGCTTAGACGAAGCTGGATTATTAATTGGATAACATTGAAATGTCAGATATATATGAATAAGAAAAAACAACAAAGAACATTACTACAATAGTCTCCAACTTAAATATACGATAATATTATATATGTTATATTCCTTTTTGCTTCTTACCCATCCTTTCCGTGTCATACAATTGACATGTGGCGGGAAATTACTCTGCGGAACAAGACTGTGTTGATCTGTGGATGCATCAGGTGATAATCACGTTCATTATTATTTGGTTTCCGCATGGACGGAGGGGACCTGGACTATTGTGCTTTGTCGTCTGTCTATCTGTCTGTGCGTGTAGTTGTCTCCGTGTATATGCCTGTCACCGTCTTTCAACTGAATGCACAGACGGATATATACAGTGAACTCGCCTATTTTGAACCAATTTTTAAATTTTAGTTGTCATTGTTTTCTGTGAATAAGATTTTGAAATCATTTTTACTTGTAAACCGAGATATAAACAAAAATATCAAGAGTATAAACAATTGATCAAATAAACATCACGTTGATAAGAATTTCGCTGTTGTTTTGACTGCTATAAATAGCGTATTCCGGGTCACGCGCGCCTATTCGGAACCACCGAAATGGACTGCAAAATACATTAAATAACGGCATCTTCATCTTAATGTATTAACGGGTTATATTTAAACAATTGTCATTGCATCTTTTTCGGGCATTTGGGAGATGTGCCGTTGTAAAACAGCCATATGAGCATGTCTGTCTTTAGTATATACAAAGTAACCATACCACCACCCTTTTCCTTCATGTCAGGCCATGGAGGAAAGCTAGGAACTGGTTCCCCTGTAGCTTTTGATTCTATCCTTCCACCACAGTCAAGAATATATCTAAATGCAGGGGCGATTCCCCTGGGAACATGCCTGCATGGCAAACCAATAATGTCCTTTAGTTTCAGTCCTCTTTTAGAATCGGTTGAAGTCTCTAACTGGTCATCACTAACACTGTCTGGAAGCCAAACAAGACAGGCGTGCACATCATGGATGTTTGTATATTCTCTATCTATCAACAATGTTAACTGCACTGGTGGTTTTATTTTAAAGTCATGATAGCCCTTTATGACACTATTCGTTATTGACCGTCTGAGAAGTGCAATCATCCTACAAATAAAGATTATGAAAACCTATAATAAATGGTAATAATATGCTATACCCTCGAGTTTCCGGTTTCCGTTATGATAAGAAATGATTGGCATTCAACAAAACGAATCTTAAAACTACATAGTTTCTAAATGTATGATATAAATAAAGTAACGTTCCTCTTTTATTCCAAAGAATTAGAAATGAATATGACTACGTAAATAACAACGGGCGCTGTCATTTTTACCATGACCCGAAATAGACATCTGTGGTGACTGGTACCGGAGTTTTCGTGACCTTTCAGAAAATCAATTTTGCGTAACATCGAATGGGTGTAAATATAAAACGAACACGTTTTATAAAGCATAATGATAATTTCTATTATTTTGATGAATATTTCTTTTCACAATGAACTCTTTCACAGTTTAACAAGCATTTTCACTTGTGGACACCTGAATTCATCACCTAATCTTGTAAACCTGACTTTTGAACAGTAAATGAGGTGGGTCCAATGGTCACACTGTGCCCATTTGTAAGGGCTGTTGATGAATATTGCCTCTACTTTCGCTTTGTAGGTGGTGGACTGCCACAAACCTAAAACAAAATTAAAAACTATTCCTTTAAGTACACTACACTACAGGACACATCGCTTAGTTGACGATGACAGTAACACTGTATGGACCTCAAAACAATATAAGAGAAGTCTCCAAAACGAACTCCCCACTCCCCTTACACTAATTAAAATTGTAACCCAGTCTATATTGACCTTCACATTAAATGACAGGTAGGTAAACAAATCAGACGACGCAAAACAAAACTGGAAATGGTCAATATTTTGCAGTAAATCAAATGGACAAATGGTAATGCAATATTGCATTATGAAAGATAGCATGTTTTATACCAATGCAAGGAAAATAACCGATTACTTATGCCTACAAGGATTATACGGCGCATTGTTGTTGCCAAATATGGAAAATGACCTTTGACACTATCTATTCCTGATTGGTGACGTCAGAAAACACCGATCGCGCGCAGTATTGTAAATACTTACGGGGTAACGAAAACGAAGGTATCACGATTTGAGGACACTAGAGGATACACTTGTTTTATATTAACACATACTGGATCTGTTATTGTTAATAGCATATACATAATATATCGCAACACATATACATATTTACACAAATCTGATGCCATCGTATAGAATGGCAAAAATGTACGTCAAAAAGAGATTTCGTAGCATTTTCAATTTGTTTTGAAAAATTCTAAAGCGGCGCAATTCACCTTGAAACGAGCGTTGAAACGAGCTTTCTGATTGGATTATGATTATTCTTCATATATAAAAAAACATCTTGTTACATTCTAATAATCCAATCAGAACGCTCGTTTCAACGCGAATTGCGCCGCTTTAGAATTTTTCAAAACAAATTGAAAATGCTACGAAATCTCTTTTTGACGTACATTTTTGCCGAATAAACCTACACGTTAGTGTAAACACATTTTATTGATAATGTTATTCACAGTTAAAACTCTCCCGTCGAAGATTTTTTTTGTTGCTGACAGAACCCGTGTCCTAGTACGGAAATGTGACCTGCTATGGCCAATGTTTGTGGCAATTGTTTGCAAAGTATACATGCATGCAGCTTAAAGTTGTGTTTTATTTGAAGAACAATATAAAGACTCGGGATAGGCGTTATATTTGGACAGCTTTGTACAAAATTGTCTCAGATAGGGCCATTTTACTGATCGATGCGAAATCTGACATCCCACAGAGTAGAAGCCCTGTACTTAAATATATATACCAGTACCCCCAAACGTGCCGAATCCCTGTGTTCTGGACATGGACAATTGGAAGTATATTTTGCAAAAATGTTTAACCCTTTACTCCACAACAGAAGAGGCCATTAGTTCATTTTATCTCCATACAACTGATAAGAAATATGTACACTGTACTACATAACCAATAATCAATATCTATGACACCATCTCCATATAGATTATTGGAAAATATTGAATAATAGATACCTACTTGATTCAATGCTAATTTGCAATACTTTCTGATAATGTAATCAAAATTATGTCAATGTAAATCTTTTGTAGAATTAAATTTCCTTTCTGATGGTATAATTTTCACAAGTGTAGGACAAAAAGAAAGATCAACAGTACATAATGTTATGACTTTTATTTATTACATTTTGTATGAGACATTGTTTTCTTATTTTTAGTGTTTCAGTTTATTGTTCATCAATAAAAATATATATAGTGTACATGTATATAGTATATATAATATGATATCAGTATCAATGTGTCCTGTAATTATTTACATTTCTTATTTTTGAAAGACTTGTGCATTACGGTGCGTAAACTTGAGAAAATAAAATATATACATGTACATTCACGGGTTTGTTTGTTTATTCATTCTTCCGGGATTTATCCATAATGAAAGAAACGGGACATGGTTTTATTATTTCATTGACTATTAACTTGCTAAAACCATTTGATGATCGAAGCTTAATTGGAGAAAAACTATTTGTAAACAAACATTCACGGGAAAATTGAATACGCACCCTCAAATTTGTGAAATTTGATGACCAATTTGAAGTATTTTCGTCCTCTGAATCGGCGGCGGCGGACGAACATCCGTCGGACTCATCATCACTGACTATTGGTACGTCGATGTCGGATCCAACCTCGCTAAATCCTTCAAAATCGGATTCATCGTCGCTTGATTCTATCATTCGTGAAGCTATATTTTAATTGATAAATTTTCAGAAAATCGACCTGTGAACTTAGCGCGTGATATTTTGGGTGTATACGATTGGACGCTATTTATACGTTAACTTTTAATTGTAGCCATGTGCTTTTTCATGCGTAAAAGATAGATAAGGTTTACATCTAACAGGCGAGCTAAATTTAACTGGGGTCATTGTATTCTAAATATAAACATATCGGTGTCAAAGTTCAGAGGCGTTGTAAGGCGTGTATATGGAGATCGGACAATGGCGTTCAATGGCGTTTGTATGTGGGAATCGATAAAGGCGTTGTATGGCGTCTATATGGGGGAGGCAGTAAAGGCGTTGTATGGCGTGTATGTGGAGTAAAGGGTTAAAAGAAGCTATACCGTTAATGAAACTGCATGCAAATCACTTTCTTGTGTAAAAATCGTGTTACACGCGTCAATGATCCGGATTTTTTGACTGGTTCAGAATAGGCGAGTTCACTGTAGTCAAGTGGTAACACGCTGGACTTGTAATCCAGGGATCGCAGGTTCGATCCCCCGTCTGACCCTATTAAAATTAACAGTCTTTCAGATGGGACGTTAAACCGAGGTCTCGTGTCGGTGCTTTACACTGTGCACGTAAAAGAACCAGAGGAGACTCTGGAATGGGTCTCTGTCTGTATCCTTGCACTATCCTCCAAAATGACTAATCTCTTCAGGAGGCGTCGCTCATATGGGCAACCGGTAGAGACGATAAATAAACGTAAAACACACACTCAACTGAATGCTATTTGATGAGTTATCGTCAACGGTCAAACGCCCTATTTCCATACACAACTAGTCCAAATATTTAGACTTGAAAAATGTGACATTTTACTACCCAGGCATTTTTCGAAATAACAGATTTTTTTTTATGTAAGGTCTTATTTATTACACAACCTGCTTTCACATTTGTTTGCAAAGGACGTCATCATTGTCAAGCAGGTACTTGGAATTATATCTTAGACACTAAAGCTGCCAAACACGAAAATGAGTATAAAAACAGATCAATATTCACCTTTTATTTCGAAAATATGTACCGTATTTAGCTGTGTATAGTGCGCACATTTCTTACTGAAATCCTCATCCATTTTATCTACTGCGCATTATACACCAGTACAGACATCAGGACATTTTTTTCCGGACCAAAATTGACCAATATTTCATGAAATTCGACCCGAACGGCCCCGCAGTCATTCTATAATTTGTTACATTCGACAAACGTTATAAACTAGCTATTAAAACCAGTTGCCGATAGTCTATATAAATAAATGAAATGAATAAGACCACAAAATTAGCATATATTGCGTTTATTTTGGCAAACTTTGAAGAATTTAATTGAAAGTTAAAAATAGTAAATGCATAAAAAATGGCGATTTGATAACATCACGTGGTTTTATCGTATGTAATATTTCCCGTACTTTTCGCGTACTTCGCCGCATAAAGCGACACACTTTTTTTTGGGTGCAGTATTTCAATTGTTTGTAGCGATAATTAATTTCGACAAACCTTTCACAATGGGTCCCAGTTAATTAGGTAGGCTACACGTGTTGAGAAGTTTGAGCATCTGCTGACATTATCACTCAACTTGTCAATTTAATGCCATGTCATCGAAGCTGTCATCAGACAAGCAGTAAACATACTCTTTTTTCATGAAATTATGGGTGCGTTACCGTTTTTCGATGAGGTATCTCGAGTGATTAATATAAGTTGTAAAAATCACGGAGCACAATATTTAGCGAATCTTGATAAATGTTTAATTTTGACTTGGAAAATTGCGTTTTTCACGTGCGCAGTATACATAGGAACTCAGTTTTTCCGCCGATTTTCGTGCCAGATCGTGGGTGCGCACTATACACGGTAGCGCACTATACACAGCTAAATACGGTAAATGTTGATGTTTTTCAGAAGTCTTGTTCACGTGTACGTACCTACCAATATACGTGTACCTTAAAATCTCGTAGAGTGGTAGAACCTATGCTCGGCGTAAATCCTACATATCATGGCCTATAAAAAAAAGTTAAATGCACTTGCCGTATATTATTATTAATTAATTAATTAAGTCGTGAACGCAACTTTCATAAAATTGTTGTTGAAAATTTTAGCTTCATTACGTAACCATGCGCCTAAATACCACTATCGCAACGGCACCTGTTTCCATGGGGAACTAGATACTTTAGGGCACCTATGCACAGTGTACATGAATTTTTTTATTTATGCATGGGTAAATGTTGAATATATTATTTTGACTTAGTAACATCAATAACTAACAATATTACAACTCATAAGAAACTTTTTTCTGGTTATTTGTACTTTTTTCCCCAATCCGGATAGCCACCTGAAATGCTCATAAACCGCACATTTCGGTGGAAAAAAAATCCCAACAAGTTGTCTGTTTATATTCGGCTACTGAACCAGTCAGGTGACAGTTGCATTAGGCTACCAGTACACACAACGGAATGTTATTGAACCATGCTTCACCTCTGTCAGCGAAAATAGGTTAAAACTATATAAATATTTTAAATACGGATGTAAATGGAAAAAATACGCCGCGCATAGGAATACGCCGAGCATATACCGAGCATAGGAATACGCCGAGCATAGGAATACGCCGAGCATAGGAATACGCCGAGCATATAGGAATACGCCGAGCGTAGGAATACGCCGAGCATAGGAATACACCGAGCATAGGTATACGCCCAGCATAGGTTCCACCACTCTACACATAATATGGAAAGAAATATTTTTAATTTTTTTGTAACTTGAGAAGTCTAATGCTTGGCGTTACAAGGTCACATATCAATCGTGTGACAATAACGGAAAACACATTTATTGTACAAGAAATTTGAGTGATGTCCGAAACATAAGTTCTTTTTTTGATGTCATGTTTAACATGTCTACATGTCTACATCCCCACGAGGGGTTCGAGATTAGAGGAAGATAGATGGATGTTGAACTCGCATGTGTGTGAAATTGTGGTTTTATTTTAAAAGATGTTATGCAATCTGCGTTTAGTCAAGCGTATTAAATGCAAGAATGATCACTTTACATAGAGTGGTGGGAACCTATGCTCGGTGTAAATCCCACATACAATGACTAGTATAAAATGTTAATTGCACTTGCCGTATATTATTATTTTCTTAAGTCGCGAAAACAACTTTCAAAACACTCTTGTTGACAGTTTTAGCTTCATCATGTGACCTTGCTGCTCAATACAGCTATCGCAACGGTGTCGGTCGGCACCGGTTTATATGGGAAACTGAAGCTTTCAGGGCACCTATGCACGGCGTACTTGCTATTTTTTATTTATCCGCCATAACTTGTTGAATATCTTATTTTGATGTACATCATCGAGTAAAAAACAATTATTGGTCTGAATCAGACATGGTATATGAAACTATTTTTCGGGTTAAGTGTAGATTTTTTTAATTCGGATAGCTACCCGAATTGCTCATACACGTAACAGTTTCAGTGGAAATATTCTCCCAATGATTTGCTTGTTTATATTCGTATGCTGGACCAGTCACGGACAGTTGCATCAGCCTACCGATACACTCAACTATACAGTATAAATATTTTAAATACGAATGAAAATGGAAAATACGCCGAGCATAGGAATACATCGAGCATAGGAATACGCCGAGCATAGGAATACACTGAGCACCACTCTAGTAATATTATTTCATCTGCTATAAAAAAGACTGACTTAGAAATTATTCACATTCAAACCATAGGCTGTCCGATTAGCGCAATGGTTAGCGCGCTCGCTTCTCACCAATGCAACCCAGGTTCGATCCTTGGACCGGGAAGTATGTGGGATGGTACGGGGGTCGCCAGATTGGACAGGTGGGTTTTCTCTGGCTACTCCGGTTTCCTCCCATACTCTCGTTGGCACGTATATGTGGTTATTCATGTGGGGAGGAAACCGGAATACCCTGAGAAAACCCACCTGTCCGATCTGGCGACCACCGTACCATCTCACATGTAACAATGAGTGATATAGCATGAATAAATGACTTTGCAAAATGTGAACATGGAACAAATACCTGGTAACCAATTTTATGGCATTGTACAAATGTATGCATTGTTTAACTGGAGCATCTGTTTAGCTGAGGCATATTATTTGTTTTTATATGTAGATCCATGATACCTTGTAGGTTCGATCCCCCATCTGACCATAATAAAATTAACAGTCTTTCAGATGGGACGTTAAACCGAGGTCTCGTATCGGTGCTTTACACCGTGCACGTAAAAGAACCAGAGGAGATTCTGGAATGGGTCTCTGTCTGTATCATTGCACTATTCTCCAAAACTCTAAATTGACTAATCTCTTCAGGAGGCATGGCTCATATGGGCAACCGGTAGCGATGATAAATAAACGTAAAACCACCACTTCCATGATACCTTAGCTGTGACACTGCTACAAACGCTGGGGTATACTGTAATAGTGTAATAGAAGAATATGGTGTGTAAACACAGTTAGGTCATTCGCATGTAAATGTTGTCAATGTTCTGCAATAAATTTGAAATATTTTGAAATTTTATTGCTGTTTATCAGTTTGATTTGAACTTGTATGTAAACTGAAGGGTGGGGTATACTGTTATATTTGGTGGAAGAATATGGTGTGTAAACACTGTTAGGTCATTCGCATGTAAATGTTGTCAATGTTCTGCAATAAATTTGAAATATTATTGCTGTTTATCAGTTTGATTTGAACTTGTATGTAAACTGAAGGGTGGGGTATACTGTTATATTTGGTGGAAGAATATGGTGTGTAAACACTGTTAGGTCATTCGCATGTAAATATTGTCAATGTTCTGCAATAAATTTGAAATATTCTTGGTGTGTTTCAGGTTGATTTGAACTTGTATGTAAACTGAAGGGTGGGGTATACTGTTATATTTGGTGGAAGAATATGGTGTGTAAACACTGTTAGGTCATTCGCATGTAAATATTGTCAATGTTCTGCAATAAAATTGAAATATTATTGCTGTTTATCAGTTTGATTTGAACTTGTATGTAAACTGAAGGGTGGGGTATACTGTTATATTTGGTGGAAGAATATGGTGTGTAAACACTGTTAGGTCATTCGCATGTAAATATTGTCAATGTTCTGCAATAAAATTGAAATATTATTGCTGTTTATCAGTTTGATTTGAACTTGTATGTAAACTGAAGGGTGGGGTATACTGTTATATTTGGTGGAAGAATATGGTGTGTAAACACTGTTAGGTCATTCGCATGTAAATATTGTCAATGTTCTGCAATAAAATTGAAATATTATTGCTGTTTATCAGTTTGATTTGAACTTGTATGTAAACTGAAGGGTGGGGTATACTGTTATATTTGGTGGAAGAATATGGTGTGTAAACACTGTTAGGTCATTCGCATGTAAATATTGTCAATGTTCTATTATTGCTGTTTATCAGTTTGATTTGAACTTGTATGTAAACTGAAGGGTGGGGTATACTGTTATATTTGGTGGAAGAATATGGTGTGTAAACACAGTTAGGTCATTCGCATGTAAATATTGTCAATGTTCTGCAATAAATTTGAAATATTCTTGGTGTGTTTCAGGCTGATTTGAATACCTCTTCACAGTGGATGTGGTATCAGAAGAAATGAAAGATTGGAAATATAAATGAACAGACCGTATGTTTTTACTTTTTACTATGTATTATATAGGCAATGTATTCATTGTATTACAACCTAAGTGGTATCCATAATTATGTTTTAGAAAAGAAAGCACTCTGACATTGAAAATGTCTTCAACTTGCACTGGCTAAACATGCAATTTATACTTGGTCTGGTGTCCATTATATCAACCAGTCTTATATGCGAGTGCATGGCTACCGGTAAACCCACAGACTACAGGGCCAAATACTTAGGGGGTGAGATCTCCTTATAGGCCTCTCCGCGGCCTAGTGGTTAAAGCGTCTGCCTATAGAGCGGGAGGTCGAATGTTCGAACCTTGTCAGAGGTTAGTTCTGACAAGGTTGGTTGGTGAGCTGTCAGCTAGTTAAATAATGGTTAATAATTGCCTACCAGCCTGGTGCCAGGCATAGAAGCATAGGATTCAGGAAGTACTGATGTTCTAAATAAAAAAGTATCTCATATGTCATTAATGATTGGCCCTTTCAAACACTTTACTTTTTACTTTTATTGGACTGTAGTTGTTTCTCGTAACCCATTCCTTCATAGAGATTTAGGTTAATATACTATTATATCTACATACAAACGACAACAATTTAGCTATCATGCAGTGGATAAGTAGTCGCCATATCTATCCCACCTCCATAGATATTACTGGGACTACATGAGATTCTGGCCTTTATTTTGAGCATTGGTTTGGCTACTTACTACATTGTCAAAGTTTGTCATATTGTTAATGGCATCAAGAGGTGCTTCTGTCATTTCACTTATTGATCTAAAACATACAGTTATTTCACTTATTGATCTAAAACATAGTCATTCATGTCATTCACTTATTGCACTAAAACATAATCATTCATGTCATTCACTTATTGCACTAAAACATACAGTCAGTTCCCTTATTGCACTAAAACATAGTCATTTCACTTATTGATCTAAAACATAGTCATTCATGTCATTCACTTATTGCACTAAAACATAGTCATTCATGTCATTCACTTATTGCACTAAACATACAGTCATTTCCCTTATTGCACTAAAACATACAGTCATTTCACTTATTGATCTAAAACATAGTCATTCATGTCATTTCACTTATTGATCTAAAACATAGTCATTCATGTCATTCACTTATTGCACTAAAACATAGTCATTCATGTCATTCACTTATTGCTCTAAAACATAATCATTCATGTCATTCACTTATTGCTATAAAACATAGTCATTCATGTCATTCACTTATTGCACTAAAACATAATCATTCATGTCATTTCACTTATTGATCTAAAACATAGTAATTCATGTCATTCACTTATTGCACTAAAACATAGTTATTCATGTCATTCACTTATTGCACTAAAACATAGTCATTCATGTCATTCACTTATTGCACTAAAACATACAGTCATTTCACTTATTGATCTAAAACATAGTCATTCATGTCATTCACTTATTGCACTAAAACATAGTCATTCATGTCATTCACTTATTGCACTAAAACATAGTCATTCATGTCATTTCACGTATTGATCTAAAACATAGTCATTCATGTCATTTCACTTATTGATCTAAAACATAGTCATTCATGTCATTCACTTATTGCACTAAAACATACAGTTATTTCACTTATTGATCTAAAACATAGTCATTCATGTCATTCACTTATTGCACTAAAACATAGTCATTCATGTCATTCACTTATTGCACTAAAACATACAGTCAGTTCCCTTATTGCACTAAAACATACAGTCATTTCACTTATTGATCTAAAACATAGTCATTCATGTCATTTCACTTATTAATCTAAAACATTGTCATTCATGTCATTCACTTATTGCACTAAAACATAGTCATTCATGTCATTTCACTTATTGATCTAAAACATACAGTTATTTCACTTATTGATCTAAAACATAGTCATTCACTTATTGCACTAAAACATAGTCATTCATGTCATTCACTTATTGCACTAAAACATAGTCATTCATGTCATTCACTTATTGCACTAAAACATACAGTCAGTTCCCTTATTGCACTAAAACATAGTCATTCATGTCATTCACTTATTTCTCTAAAACATAGTCATTCATGTCATTCATTTATTGCTATAAAACATAGTCATTCATGTCATTCACTTATTGCACTAAAACATAGTCATTCATGTCATTTCACGTATTGATCTAAAACATAGTCATTCATGTCATTTCACTTATTGATCTAAAACATAGTCATTCATGTCATTTCACTTATTGATCTAAAACATAGTCATTCATGTCATTCACTTATTGCACTAAAACATACAGTTATTTCACTTATTGATCTAAAACATAGTCATTCATGTCATTCACTTATTGCACTAAACATAGTCATTCATGTCATTTCACTTATTGCTCTAAAACATAGTCATTCATGTCATTCACTTATTGCACTAAAACATAGTCATTCATGTCATTTCACTTATTAATCTAAAACATTGTCATTCATGTCATTCACTTATTGATCTAAAACATAGTCATTCATGTCATTCACTTATTGCACTAAAACATACAGTTATTTCACTTATTGATCTAAAACATAGTCATTCATGTCATTCACTTATTGCACTAAAACATAGTCATTCATGTTATTCACTTATTGCACTATAACATAAGTCATTCATGTCATTCACTTATTGCACTAAAACATACAGTCATTTCACTTATTGATCTAAAACATAGTCATTCATGTCATTCACTTATTGCACTAAAACATAGTCATTCACTTATTGCACTAAAACATACAGTCAGTTCCCTTATTGCACTAAAACATACAGTCATTTCACTTAAAGATCTAAAACATAGTCATTCATGTCATTTCACTTATTAATCTAAAACATTGTCATTCATGTCATTCACTTATTGCACTAAAACATAGTCATTCATGTCATTTCACTTATTGATCTAAAACATACAGTTATTTCACTTATTGATCTAAAACATAGTCATTCATGTCATTCACTTATTGCACTAAAACATAGTCATTCATGTCATTCACTTATTGCACTAAAACATAGTCATTCATGTCATTCACTTATTGCACTAAAACATACAGTCAGTTCCCTTATTGCACTAAAACATAGTCATTCATGTCATTCACTTATTTCTCTAAAACATAGTCATTCATGTCATTCACTTATTGCTATAAAACATAGTCATTCATGTCATTCACTTATTGCACTAAAACATAGTCATTCATGTCATTTCACTTATTGATCTAAAACATAGTCATTCATGTCATTCACTTATTGCACTAAAACATACATATATTTCACTTATTGATCTAAAACATAGTCATTCATGTCATTCACTTATTGCACTAAAACATAGTTATTCATGTCATTCACTTATTGCACTAAAACATAGTCATTCACTTATTGCACTAAAACATAGTCATTTCACTTATTGATCTAAAACATAGTCATTCATGTCATTCACTTATTGCACTAAAACATAGTCATTCATGTCATTCACTTATTGCACTAAAACATAGTCATTCATGTCATTTCACGTATTGATCTAAAACATAGTCATTCATGTCATTCACTTATTGCACTAAAACATAGTCATTCATGTCATTTCACTTATTGCTCTAAAACATAGTCATTCATGTCATTCACTTATTGCTCTAAAACATTGTCATTCATGTCATTCACTTATTGCACTAAAACATAGTCATTCATGTGATTTCACTTATTGATCTAAAACATAGTCATTCATGTCATTCACTTATTGCACTAAAACATACAGTTATTTCACTTATTGATCTAAAACATAGTCATTCTCATTCACTTATTGCACTAAAACATAGTCATTCATGTCATTCACTTATTGCACTAAAACATAGTCATTCATGTCATTCACTTATTGCACTAAAACATAGTCATTCCCCTTATTGCACTAAAACATAGTCATTTCACTTATTGATCTAAAACATAGTCATTCATGTCATTCACTTATTGCACTAAAACATAGTCATTCATGTCATTCACTTATTGCACTAAAACATACAGTCATTTCACTTATTGCACTAAAACATAGTCATTCATGTCATTTCACTTATTGATCTAAAACATAGTCATTCATGTCATTCACTTATTGCTCTAAAACATAGTCATTCACTTATTGCTCTAAAACAGCATTCATGTCATTCACTTATTGCACTAAAACATACAGTCATTTCACTTATTGCTCTAAAACATAGTCATTCATGTCATTCACTTATTGCTCTAAACAATAGTCATTCATGTCATTCACTTATTGCCCTAAAACATAGTCATTCATGTCATTCACTTATTGCTCTAAAACATAGTCATTCAGGTCATTCACTTATTGCTCTAAAACATAGTCATTCATGTCACACTTATTGCACTAAAACATAGTCATTCATGTCATTCACTTATTGCACTAAAACATAGTCATTCCCCTTATTGCACTAAAACATAGTCATTTCACTTATTGATCTAAAACATAGTCATTCATGTCATTCACTTATTGCACTAAAACATAGTCATTCATGTCATTCACTTATTGCACTAAAACATACAGTCATTTCACTTATTGCACTAAAACATAGTCATTCATGTCATTTCACTTATTGATCTAAAACATAGTCATTCATGTCATTCACTTATTGCTCTAAAACATAGTCATTCACTTATTGCTCTAAAACAGCATTCATGTCATTCACTTATTGCACTAAAACATACAGTCATTTCACTTATTGCTCTAAAACATAGTCATTCATGTCATTCACTTATTGCTCTAAACAATAGTCATTCATGTCATTCACTTATTGCCCTAAAACATAGTCATTCATGTCATTCACTTATTGCTCTAAAACATAGTCATTCAGGTCATTCACTTATTGCTCTAAAACATAGTCATTCATGTCACACTTATTGCACTAAAACATACAGTCATTTCACGTATTGATCTAAAACATAGTCATTCATGTCATTCACTTATTGCTCTAAAACATAGTCATTCATGTCATTCACTTATTGCACTAAAACATAGTCATTTCACTTATTGCTCTAAAACATAGTCATTCATGTCATTCACTTATTGCACTAAAACATAGTCATTCATGTCATTCACTTATTGATCTAAAACATAGTCATTCATTTCATTCACTTATTGCTCTAAAACATAGTCATTCATGTCATTTCACTTACGGTATTGCTCTAGAACATACAGTCATCATTTCAACAAGAAAACTAAGTTATGTCCCCTGAGGGACTCCTGGTATTGTATTAGAGATGCTTAGAATCATGATTATTTCAATATTTGATCATACTGACATTTCTAGATTAGCAAATTCAATTATGCAGGACCGTGACTGTCATTGTTTGCAACTTGGAAATAAAATAAAGAAATATTATTCATGACCGGGTGCAAATCTGCGGGTGGATTTGAGAATATTTGGAATTGATTGTATGTCCCTTGTTGTCATCTTTATATTGAACTATTTTGTTCTTGGAATTGCTATATCGACAATGTTTTACGTATAGCTATGTAGATCGGGAAGCTGTATACATGTATATTTTGGCCTTACTTATACTCAAATATTTCATTTTAATCTCCACCAAAAATTGTGGACATGAGAGCAGTGCCAGAATAAATGCTTTAACCCTTTCCTTAACCCATTTCATTCTAGATACCATTGAATATACAGTCAACCATGTGTTAGTGGCCACCTATTAAGCAGCCAACCTGTATTGAGCAGCTAGTTACCAAACTCCAAATGTGGCAATTGGTTTAGCATATAACCTCTATTAAGTAGCCACCTGTGCTAAGCATCCAATCTTCTTAGCTCCCTTAGCTGGCTGCTTAAGACAGGTTTGACTATATTTATCGGATTTCTATCATTATTAACTGTTGATTTAACCCATTTGATTCTGGATACTGTTGAAACAGTATTTGCAAAGAACATAGAGCCAGATCAGCCGCCACGGAACGTGCCATCTGATCAGGCTCTATGCTGTGTGCTATTCAGATGATCTTGCTAAGACACTTGGCTATGTAGCAAACAACATAGATCCTGATCAGCATGCAGCGTCACGCTGCGGCTGATCTGGATCTATGTTGTTTGCAAAATCCTTTAAATGTATCCAGAATGAAATGGGTTAATGCAACAAATATGTATCATTGATTTGGTATGTTTGTCAGCTTTGTACTTGCCAATTGTGAAATGTCATACGACAGAATTAAATAAATGTAGCGTAAAAACGAGAAAGAAATGAGAATAAATTGCAAGCGAATGAAAAGATATTGGTACATTTACTTCCTAGTTAGTACTATTATATCTCCATACAAACAACTGCCATTTAGCTATCTTGCAGTGGATAAGTAGTCACCATACAGGCCCGTCGCTGGGCATACGCAAGTACGCACGTGCGTATCATTGGTCTCAGAAAATGAAAAAAATGAAAACTCCAAAAATGCATTAAACCCCCCCCCCGGGGTAGTACGGATACATAGGCGCCGTGATGTGGGGAGTGGTGAAATAATTGAGCCCATTGCAAATATGGTGCATCTCGAAATTTAGTTTGTGCTATTTTACGTGCTTGTTTAATTGATAAGGGCAATATGTATATTATACATCTAGCCGTTATACGGATTGCCGAGAGAACTTTAGTCCTGCAATTGTATGTTACAAAATGGATTGAAATGCAGGAAATTGCTTCCTCATTTCAAAAAATCTCTGGGGGGGCATGCCCTCGGACCCCCTAGCGTACTCGCTCACTCGACAAACAAGCATATTTGGCCGTGCGTATCATCAAAACAGCTCCAGCGACGGCCCTGCCATACCTATCTCACATCTATAGATATTACTGGGACTTCATAGAGATTTAGGTTAATATACTATTATATCTCCATACAAACAACTGCCATTTAGCTATCATGCAGTGGATAAGTAGTCGCCATTTCTATCCCACCTCCATAGATATTACTGGGAATACATAGATATTTAGGTTAATATACTATTATACCTCCATACAAACGACAGCCATTTAACTATCATGCAGTGGATAAGTAGTCGCCATATCTGTCCCACCTCCATAGATATTACTGGGACTACATAGAGATTTAGGTTAATATACTATTATATCTCCATACAAACAACAGCCATTTAGCTATCATGCAGTGGATAAGTAGTCACCATATATATCCCACCTCCATAGATATTACTGGGACTACATAGAGATTTAGGTTAATATACTATTATATCTCCATACAAACGACAGCCATTTAGCTATCATGCAGTGGATAAGTAGTCACCATATCTATCCCACCTCCATAGATATTACTGGGACTACATAGAGATTTAGGTTAATATACTATTATATCTCCATACAAACGACAGCCATTTAGCCATCATGCAGTGGATAAGTAGTTGCCATATCTACCCCACCTCCATAGATATTTACTGGGACTACATAGAGATTTAGGTTAATATACTATTATATCTCCATACAAACGACAGCCATTTAGCTACATGTATCATGCAGTGGATAAGTAGTCGCCATATCTATCCCACCTCCATAGATATTACTGGGACTACATAGAGATATAGGTTAATATACTATTATATCTCCATACAAACGACAGCCATTTAGCTATCATGCAGTGGATAAGTAGTCGCCATATCTATCCCACCTCCATAGATATTACTGGGACTACATAGAGATTTAGGTTAATATACTATTATATCTCCATACAAACGACAGCCATTTAGCTATTGTGCAGTGGATAAGTAGTCGACATATCTATCCCACCTCCATAGATATTACTGGGACTACATGAGATTCTGGCCTTTATTATGAACATTTGTTTGGCTACTACATTGTCAATATATGTCGTATTGGTAATGGCGTTAAGAGGTGCTTCTATAAGGGAAAGGGTTAATGAATAATTATTGTATACACTCAAACAAAATTCCTAATTGGTCACCTGGTATTTTACAGTATTTGGAGCAAGCTAATAACCAAATAATATCAATATTCATATAATCTTATCTGATGCATTTATTACATATTTATTTTTTTAGAAAATGTTTCTTATATTCAGGGTCACACTTGTGGAATTCCCTCCCTTATCACATCAAAACAGCACATATTGTTCCACACTTCAAAGCTTTATATATTGGGTGGTGCAAAGAACAGACCAATAACCTAATAAACTGATAATTTACAATTATACATGAATGTGAGTATTAGTTCTTGCAGCTGGTACTGGTAATCCAGGGATCGCATGTTCGATCCCCCGTCTGACCCTAATAAAATTAACAGTCTTTCAGATGGGACATTAAACCAAGGTCTCGTGTCGGTGCTTTACACTGTGCACGTAAAAGAACTAGAGGAGATTCTGGAATGGGTCTCTTGTCTGTATCATTGCACTATCCTCCAAAATCTAAAATGACTAATCTCTTCAGGAGGCGTCGCTCATATGGGCAACCGGTAGTGACGATAAATAAACATAAAAACACACAACAGACCAATAACCTAATAAACTGATAATATACAATTATACATGAATGTAAGTACTATTAGTTCTTGCAGCTTATATCTTATTTCCTATGAAAGTTTTACTGGTTGCTGTTTACATGTTTCATTATGCTATTTCATGTTTTAACATCATTTGTTGAGAGCCTCATGGTAGATTGCCTTAATTGTTCAAATAAATGAGTTTTCTCGTTAAATAAAGTCTTTATTATTATTATTATTATTATTTATGAATTACTGTATAAAGTACATATCTAACACGACCCAGCTAATAACATACATACTTGTAGAGTAAAATCTACCTCAGGTTATTCTGTGATATACCTACCTACCTTGAACTATGCTGTGCGCGCACCGTGTTTTGGCTATTCCATTTATACAATGCGTGTAAAGTTTTATGAATGAAAGTCACGTGATGTTTGTAAATACTACCGTGGGAATTCGCGGAAGTGAGCTATTTTTAGAATCAGATAATCTCTTGTCCGTCTTGTTTTTCTGTTAAGTAACGTTTCAGTTACAGTTTTATTTGACAAAATAAATAAAATTATTGATCAGTTACAACTTTTGTTCATTTATGCACTAGATTGATATTTTCCATAAAAAATAACGTCATCACCCCTTACGCGCGAGGAAATTTTGAAAGCCAAATGCAGCGGAGTACCACAGCGTTTGAAGAAAATACTCCTTTGATTCTCGTCTAAAATTATTAGAAGTAAGTCGTGTTAGAATCGAAATAATAAGTATCAACCGTGGTATATCGCAGAATAACCCGAGTTTGAAGTTCTTATGCGTAGATATATATCACTTCGGCCTTCGTGATATATTTCTACGCATAAGAACTTCAAACTTGGGTTATTCTGCGATATACCACGGTTAACCCTTTCAACACCACAGACCTCTAAATTGGCTTACAAAAAAGTGTAGATCCAGATGAGCCGGCTCGTGATGAGCCGTCTCATCAGGATCTGCACTTTTTTCAAGTAATATTAACTATTTTTAGAAAAAAAAATTACCCATTTTGATAAATGAACTGATCCAAATGTAATTTTGTTATTAATTTATTGGTCTAAAAATATCATGGATCAGTCCATGTCAGTTACTTGGTGTTGAATGGGTTAATATTTATTAATATACATGAGAATACATATATTTATATTGTATGATTATTAGTTGGCTCAAAATATAAAACACAGGCTCCGATGTTATAACACTTCTCCAATCTCAAACTCAGTCTCAAGCTTCTGATTTGTTCTGCTGAGTGTAAAACTCAGACTCAACCAATCAAATGACTTGAGCTTGAGTCTGAGAATAGTTTTATAACCCCGGGCACCGGTGACCGATTAGGAATTTTGTTGAGTGTAGTTCACATAAGTTTAAATTTTATTTATTTTACGATTGCGAAGCAAGTTTTAACAACTTATATTAATCACTTTCGTTGGCGCGGATGAAAGCGTATATGTGGTCATTCGTGTGGGAGGAAACCGGAGTACCCAGAGAAAACCCATCTGTCCGATCTGGCGACCACCGTACAATCTCACATACTTCCTGGTCCGAGGATCAAAACCGGGTTACATTGGTGAGAAGCGAGCGTGCTAACCACTGCGCTAATCGGCAGCCGTTCACAAAGAGTGAAGGCTGTTGAACTCAGTCTCAAGCTTGTGGTATGCTGTTCTCCTTAAGACATTATGCTAATTGATGTTGAGTTATTTGTGTTTATTTATAGCCTGCAGGGGTTTGGGGGATATAATTCTGCTTTTGATCTTTAAAAAGGTTCATTTACATTACATGCATGTATTGATGAAGCAACGATATCGCGGAAATGCACAACGCTTACAGGGAAAAAGTTATTAATATATTCAAATATATTATTGGCAAGATCAATCCCGGATAGCAAGTCTCCGCATCGCTGCGTAATTCTATAAATAATATAAACATGACGCAAGCTATTTGGGTTAAGGACAGCCTCCGTCATCAAGCTGTTATTGTTATGGGTGTTCTTTGTCAATTTGAAAGTCATATGTTTATTTTACTATGCATGAATTACAGGCATTCACGCAACAAACTAATGTATTTGTTGATCTCGGCAGTATCAATACAGATGTTGATGATTTCTTAGCCCATTCAACACCAAGTAGCTGACATGGACTTGTCCATGATATTTTTAGACCAATAAATGAATAAGAAAATTACATTTCGACCAGTTCATTAATTTTACAAAATGGGTAATTTTTGGCAAAACGTGCAGATCCTGTTGAGATGTCATCTGGATCTACACTTTTTGTAAGCCTACTAAGACATTTTAGAGGTCTGTAGTGTTGAAAGGGTCAATTATTGACTCAATTTCAAGCGCTGTATTATGGACATTTTGAATAATAAATAAAACCATAACAGTTTCCACCATTCTAGCATTTGTTACACCAATTTGGCTATCATGCCCATTAGCCGAGGTGGGGAGGGGGGGGGGGATGGTGAGTTAGGTGGATATGCACCCAATAATTTATTTGTTGCTTTTTTTTTCCACAATGACATATCAGTTGGACATCATAATGTCTCCATATTACCAACCCTGAGTTTTGACACTGTCCCCAGAGTGCCAAACTGAGATGGACGTGTCCCTATGATCTCATACTGTGTCCCCATAATAGCTGAAATAATTTTGTCCCCATATATCGCAAATATAATGCCATCCCATAATCTATTTATGGATATCCAAAAACACCACAGATTGGCAGATGGAAACAACGCTTAGGCCGAGGGTCAAAAATTAAATTTCAAGATTTTTGTTTTTTACAAGCTTTCCAAAAAAACACCCGATTCAAGCGCATTTCTAAACAATGAGTTCTATCGGCAATCATTTTTAAACAATGAATTAGTTTCTACAAATTTATTTTAGCTCGATTGCGAAACAAGTTATTTCAACTTATATTAATCACTCTCGAGACCTCATTCCTGATGGAATCCATCGCCACGAGGGAGAGAGAAGAGGCAACGTGGAAGTTAAATGCCTTGCCTAAGGGCACAATCATAACGGCTCCAGCGGAGGGTCGAACTCCGGACCTTTCGCATCTGAAGCAAATGCGCATCCACTGCGCTATCACAACTTCCACGACAATGAGTTCTGTCGGCAATCATTTTTAAACAATGAGTTCTGTCGGCAATCATTATTAAACAATGAGTTCTCTCTGCAATCTTTTTGAACAATGAGTTCTGTCGGCAATCATTTTTAAACAATGAGTTCTCTTGGCAATCATTTTTAAACGATGAGTTCTGTCGGCAATCATTTTTAAACAATGAGTTCTCTCGACAATCATTTTTAAACAATGAGTTCTCTCGGCAATCATTTTTAAACAATGAGTTCTCTTGGCAATCAGTTTTAAACAATACGTTCTGTCGGCAATCAGTTTTAAACAATGAGATCTATCAGCAATCAGTTAATACTGAAATCCCAGTGAAGGAAGGGCATGTAAACAGAGCCGTGGTGTATATTTGGGATTGTTTTATGCATATACAAAAAGTTGCAAATGTGCCGCCCTGAGTTAGCAATGACTTAGCATTAAACATTAGCATGCACCATATAATGTGTATATTTCGCGAGAGCCTCTAATGCGTGAATATAAAAATCGCAAACATAAGATTATTTTCGCGTGACATCATCCGCCATTTTGTCCAACACATGTGGTACGCTTGATTAGTACTTACCGTATATTATTTTCACAGGTAAAGTTAATCGAGACTTATCATTTTGATGTTTCTACTTTCAAATCAGGGATCAGTTTAGAGGGTGATGTGGGCGAAATTGTTGCCCTAGGGACCCTGACATCGCCCTCTTGGGGGTCCCACTTCTCCCTAAAAAAGAAAAACGAAATGTTGGTTTTTTTTTACGATTTTCAAACAAAATTTTGTCTAGTAAGATACACTGGCCCATTATAAAGCACTCCTTCTATTCAAATGTTGTATTTAATGGTTGTACTGTACATTTTAACCCTATTTTGCAGAAGTATATTAAAGAACACCATTTAAGGAAGCGATCACGCACTTTCTCACTTCTCCCAAAAATTCGGACCTAGAATGAACCCTGGACTAGCTACATACATGTACGGTATATATTATTTAGTAATATGTATTAAATTATGTTTACAAAATCTAGGTCTAACCCTGCAAATCTAACAAAAGATACCTCACTTCACAGTTACCTCTTTATATTGGATGGATAATGAAAGGTTTTGATTTTCTCACTTTATAATGGTGTTTGCACTATAGTTGTAAGCAACAAAAGGTGTTTCCAATATGCATGCTATAACTGTTAACCCTTTCAACACCACAGGCCTTTCAATAGGCTTACAAAAAAAAGTGTAGATCCAGATGAGCCGGCGCGTGACGAGCCATCTCATCAGGATCTGCACTTTTTGCCAGTAATATTACTATTTTTAGACAAACATTACACATTTTGATAAATGAACTGATCCAAATGTAATTTTCTTATTCATTTATTGGTCTGAAAATATCCTGCACCAGTCCATGTCAGTTACTTGGTGTTGAATGGGTTAAATAGCGGCAATCCGACTGTTTGGAATTTTGAAACGCAATGTTTTCACCACTCCTATACCAATTCCTTAGTCACTTATGTCTTATCAATTTTGTTTATTGTAATTGTGTAGCAGAACGACTTGAAAGTATATAATAATTATCTTATGCAAACAAATAGTAAATATGTAAATATAATAACAATTTAAAAGTCTTTCGGTTTTAAAACTTACATGTAAAACCTAGTTACCTCCCTTAGATAAATTCATCCATTTGCAGTATTGAGAAAAAGAGTTGTATATGTTTACAATAGTGAATACCTGCCAACATAGAAATGTCACATGAATGGGTAAATAAAATGTATCGGTAATATAATAACTTATAAAACGCGAAAGCAGGTGAGTGGTATGCTGTTCCGATCTGGCTCTATGCTGTATGCAAAAGTGATTTTATCTGCCACTAGCGTGCACAGCACATGCTGGCTGATCAGGCTCTATGCTGTTTGCTATTCGGAGAGTGGAGCTAAAACATGTGGCTGAATAGCAAACAACATAGATCCTGATCACACGTGGCATTGCACCGTGGCAGATCTGGACCTATGTTGTTTGCAAATGTGATTTTATTTATTCAGCATGGAAAGGGTTAATTATGCATGTACACATGGCCTGAAGAATTGTTTAATAAAAAAACATCTATAAATTATTGTATTTAGTATTTTGTTAGTCTTTGTTTTACCTCTAGCTACAATGGTTATTGTTGATTATGTATACAGTATCCAATTCTTTACAAGCCTTTTGTCACATACAAAGCATATCAAGTAGTCAAAGGAAATAGTCTTCTTTTTGTATAAAAGGTACGGCTCAAGTTGGAATTTATAGAATCATCATTAAGGGGATATGGCTTCTAAGATGTTGGCTGTCCGATTAGCGCAGTGGTTAGCGCGCTCGCTTCTCACCAATGCAACCCAGGTTCTATCCTCGGAGAGGTGGTACGGTGGTCGCCAGATCGGACAGGTGGCTTTTCTCCGGGTACTCCGGTTTCCTCCCACACGAATGACCACAATTACGCTTGCATCCGCGCCAACGAGAGTGATTAATATAAGTTGTTAAAACTTGCTTCGCAATTTAAGATGTGTTAGATATTGATTCAAAGCAAATATTACAATGCACAATCACGATGCGTCATTTTTGTCCCGGCCACATACTTTTGTGGAAAGTGAGAACCGGTAAACAGTCACCTTTCCGGTGGTACTGTCAATAATTACAAATTTCATATAGCTAAAAAAAAATAGTCCAGTGGTAATATACCCTGAACTGGTAATCCAGGGATCGCACATTCGATCCCCTGTCTGACCCTAATAAAATTAAGTCTTTCAGATGGGACTTTAAACCGAGGTCTCATGTCGGTGCTGTACACCGGGCACGTAAAATAACCAGATGACACTCTGGAATGTGTCTCTGTCTGTATCATTGCACTAGCTTCCAAAAATCTAAAATGACTAATCTCTTCAGGAGGCGTTGCTCATATTGGCAACCGGTAGCGACGATAAATAAACGTAACATTTGGAGATAATTTGCAATAATGCAAACGGTAGAATATGTTGTTCATATAAAGTTGAACACACATGTACTATGTTTTGTGTGTATGTAGACACATACAGAAGTGTCTTGCCATGTGCAGTTTGAGTTGTTCTAAATTACAGCTGGTCAGTGATTTCCTTGGCTGGCTGCTTAAGACACGTTTGACTGTATAGCCACCATTCAACGCCATTACCTATTACAGGGTGCCTACTGCTGATAAGCACTAGTGCAGTGGTGAACATGTTGGACTGCGAGTCCAGAGATCGCAGGTTCGATCCCCCGTTTGACCATAATAATATTCTTTCAGATTGTGCTATAAAACCGAGGTATCGTGTCGGTGTTTTACACCGGGCTCGTAAAAGAACCAGAGGAGACTCTGGAATGGGTCTCTGTCTGCACTAGATCTTCCAACATCTAAAATGACTAATCTCTTCAGGAGGTGTCACTCATATGGGCAACCGATAGCGACAATTAATAAACTTACAAACGCAAGCTCTTCTCGGCGACATTACCAATTCCACACTCATCGACAAACGTAAAACTCCGTAATAAGGGCCAGAACAATATTCTTTGAGCCCCGTGGAGCCGTTACAATTGTGCGCTTAGGCAAGGCATATAAATTCCACGTTGCCTTTTCTCTCCCCTGTGGCAATAGATTCCATCCGAAATGAGGTCTCGAGAGTGGTTAATAGTTGTAAGAACTTGTTTCGCAATCAAGCTAAAATAATTTGTATAAATTTAACAAATTTCTTGGGAACGTCATTAGAAGGTGGATAAATTGAATGCTTCAACTTTAGTCATTGATTAGCCTTGGTAAATTGTGGCAATATGTATAGTTGATATAGGTAAATTGTGGCAATATGTATGGTTGATACAGGTAAATTGTGGCAATATGTATGGTTGATACAGGTAAATTGTGGCAATATGTATGGTTGATACAGGTAAATTGTGGCAATATGTATAGTTGATACAGGTAAATTGTGGCAATATGTATGGTTGATACAGGTAAATTGTGGCAATATGTATGGTTGATACAGGTAAATTGTGGCAATATGTATGGTTGATACAGGTAAATTGTGGCAATATGTATGGTTGATACAGGTAAATTGAGGCAATATGTATAGTTGATACAGGTAAATTGTGGAAATATGTATAGTTGATATAGGTAAATTGAGGCAATATGTATAGTTGATATAGGTAAATTGAGGCAATATGTATGGTTGATACAGGTAAATTGTGGAAATATGTATAGTTGATATAGGTAAATTGAGGCAATATGTATAGTTGATACAGGTAAATTGTGGCAATATGTATGGTTGATACAGGTAAATTGTGGAAATATGTATAGTTGATATAGGTAAATTGAGGCAATATGTATAGTTGATACAGGTAAATTGTGGCAATATGTATGGTTGATACAGGTAAATTGTGGAAATATGTATAGTTGATATAGGTAAATTGAGGCAATATGTATAGTTGATACAGGTAAATTGTGGCAATATGTATGGTTGATACAGGTAAATTGTGGAAATATGTATAGTTGATATAGGTAAATTGAGGCAATATGTATAGTTGATACAGGTAAATTGTGGCAATATGTATGGTTGATACAGGTAAATTGTGGAAATATGTATAGTTGATATAGGTAAATTGAGGCAATATGTATAGTTGATACAGGTAAATTGTGGCAATATGTATGGTTGATACAGGTAAATTGTGGAAATATGTATAGTTGATATAGGTAAATTGTGGCAATATGTATGGTTGATACAGGTAAATTGTGGCAATATGTATGGTTGATAGAGGTAAATTGAGGCAATATGTATGGTTGATACAGGTAAATTGAGGCAATATGTATGGTTGATACAGGTAAATTGAGGCAATATGTATGGTTGATAGAGGTAAATTGAGGCAATATGTATGGTTGATACAGGTAAATTGAGGCAATATGTATGGTTGATACAGGTAAATTGAGGCAATATGTATGGTTGATATAGGTAAATTGTGGCAATATGTATGGTTGATAGAGGTAAATTGAGGCAATATGTATGGTTGATACAGGTAAATTGAGGCAATATGTATGGTTGATAGAGGTAAATTGAGGCAATATGTATGGTTGATAGAGGTAAATTGAGGCAATATGTATGGTTGATACAGGTAAATTGAGGCAATATGTATGGTTGATACAGGTAAATTGAGGCAATATGTATGGTTGATATAGGTAAATTGTGGCAATATGTATGGTTGATAGAGGTAAATTGAGGCAATATGTATGGTTGATACAGGTAAATTGAGGCAATATGTATGGTTGATAGAGGTAAATTGAGGCAATATGTATGGTTGATATAGGTAAATTGAGGCAATATGTATGGTTGATACAGGTAAATTGAGGCAATATGTATGGTTGATAGAGGTAAATTGAGGCAATATGTATGGTTGATACAGGTAAATTGAGGCAATATGTACAGGTAAATTGAGGCAATATGTATGTTGATAAGGTAAATTGAGGCAATATGTATGGTTGATACAGGTAAATTGAGGCAATATGTACAGGTAAATTGAGGCAATATGTATGGTTGATATAGGTAAATTGAGGCAATATGTATGTTGATACAGGTAAATTGAGGCAATATGTATGTTGATACAGGTAAATTGAGGCAATATGTATGGTTGATATAGGTAAATTGAGGCAATATGTATAGTTGATACAGGTAAATTGAGGCAATATGTATGGTTGATACAGGTAAATTGAGGCAATATGTATGGTTGATACAGGTAAATTGAGGCAATATGTATGGTTGATATAGGTAAATTGAGGCAATATGTATGGTTGATACAGGTAAATTGAGGCAATATGTATGGTTGATATAGGTAAATTGAGGCAATATGTATGGTTGATACAGGTAAATTGAGGCAATATGTATGGTTGATACAGGTAAATTGAGGCAATATGTATGGTTGATACAGGTAAATTGAGGCAATATGTATATGGAATATGTATGGTTGATACAGGTAAATTGAGGCAATATGTATGGTTGATACAGGTAAATTGAGGCAATATGTATGGTTGATACAGGTAAATTGAGGCAATATGTATGGTTGATACAGGTAAATTGAGGCAATATGTATGGTTGATACAGGTAAATTGAGGCAATATGTATGGTTGATATAGGTAAATTGAGGCAATATGTATGGTTGATACAGGTAAATTGTGGCAATATGTATGGTTGATATAGGTAAATTGAGGCAATATGTATGGTTGATACAGGTAAATTGTGGCAATATGTATGGTTGATACAGGTAAATTGAGGCAATATGTATGGTTGATACAGGTAAATTGAGGCAATATGTATGGTTGATACAGGTAAATTGTGGCAATATGTATGGTTGATACAGGTAAATTGTGGCAATATGTATGGTTGATACAGGTAAATTGAGGCAATATGTATGGTTGATACAGGTAAATTGAGGCAATATGTATGGTTGATACAGGTAAATTGAGGAATATGTATGGTTGATACAGTAAATGAGGCAATATGTATGTTGATACAGGTAAATTGAGGCAATAGTATGGTTGATAAGGAAATTGAGGAATATAAAAGTAAATTGAGGCAATATGTATGGTTGATACAGGTAAATTGAGGCAATATGTATGGTTGATACAGGTAAATTGAGGCAATATGTATGGTTGATACAGGTAAATTGAGGCAATATGTATGGTTGATACAGGTAAATTGTGGCAATATGTATGGTTGATACAGGTAAATTGAGGCAATATGTATGGTTGATACAGGTAAATTGAGGCAATATGTATGGTTGATACAGGTAAATTGTGGCAATATGTATGGTTGATACAGGTAAATTGAGGCAATATGTATGGTTGATACAGGTAAATTGTGGCAATATGTATGGTTGATACAGGTAAATTGTGGCAATATGTATGGTTGATACAGGTAAATTGAGGCAATATGTATGGTTGATACAGGTAAATTGTGGCAATATGTATGGTTGATATAGGTAAATTGAGGCAATATGTATGGTTGATACAGGTAAATTGAGGCAATATGTATGGTTGATATAGGTAAATTGAGGCAATATGTATGGTTGATATAGGTAAATTGAGGCAATATGTATGGTTGATACAGGTAAATTGTGGCAATATGTATGGTTGATATAGGTAAATTGAGGCAATATGTATGGTTGATACAGGTAAATTGAGGCAATATGTATGGTTGATATAGGTAAATTGAGGCAATATGTATGGTTGATACAGGTAAATTGAGGCAATATGTATGGTTGATACAGGTAAATTGAGGCAATATGTATGGTTGATATAGGTAAATTGAGGCAATATGTATGGTTGATACAGTAAATTGAGGCAATATGTACAGGTAAATTGAGGCAATATGTATAGTTGATATAGGTAAATTGAGGAAATATGTATAGTTGATACAGGTAAATTGAGGCAATATGTATAGTTGATACAGGTAAATTGAGGCAATATGTATAGTTGATACAGGTAAATTGAGGCAATATGTATATTGATACAGGTAAATTGAGGCAATATGTATAGTTGATATAGGTAAATTGAGGAAATATGTATAGTTGATACAGGTAAATTGAGGCAATATGTATGGTTGATACAGGTAAATTGAGGCAATATGTATAGTTGATACAGGTAAATTGAGGCAATATGTATGGTTGATATAGGTAAATTGAGGCAATATGTATGGTTGATACAGGTAAATTGAGGCAATATGTATGGTTGATATAGGTAAATTGAGGCAATATGTATGGTTGATACAGGTAAATTGAGGAAATATGTATGGTTGATACAGGTAAATTGAGGCAATATGTATGGTTGATACAGGTAAATTGAGGCAATATGTATAGTTTATATAGGCACATTGAGGAAATATGTATGGTTGATACAGGTAAATTGAGGCAATATGTATGGTTGATACAGGTAAATTGAGGCAATATGTATGGTTGATACAGGTAAATTGAGGCAATATGTATGGTTGATACAGGTAAATTGAGGCAATATGTATGGTTGATATAGGTAAATTGAGGCAATATGTATGGTTGATACAGGTAAATTGAGGCAATATGTATGGTTGATATAGGTAAATTGAGGCAATATGTATGGTTGATACAGGTAAATTGAGGCAATATGTATGGTTGATACAGGTAAATTGAGGCAATATGTATGGTTGATACAGGTAAATTGAGGCAATATGTATGGTTGATACAGGTAAATTGTGGCAATATGTATGGTTGATACAGGTAAATTGTGGCAATATGTATGGTTGATACAGGTAAATTGTGGCAATATGTATGGTTGATACAGGTAAATTGAGGCAATATGTATGGTTGATACAGGTAAATTGAGGCAATATGTATGGTTGATACAGGTAAATTGAGGAAATATGTATGGTTGATACAGGTAAATTGAGGCAATATGTATGGTTGATACAGGTAAATTGAGGCAATATGTATGGTTGATACAGGTAAATTGAGGCAATATGTATGGTTGATACAGGTAAATTGAGGCAATATGTATGGTTGATACAGGTAAATTGAGGCAATATGTATGGTTGATACAGGTAAATTGAGGCAATATGTATGGTTGATACAGGTAAATTGAGGCAATATGTATGGTTGATACAGGTAAATTGAGGCAATATGTATGGTTGATACAGGTAAATTGAGGCAATATGTATGGTTGATACAGGTAAATTGAGGCAATATGTATGGTTGATACAGGTAAATTGAGGCAATATGTATGGTTGATACAGGTAAATTGAGGCAATATGTATGGTTGATACAGGTAAATTGAGGCAATATGTATAGTTGATATAGGCACATTGAGGAAATATGTATGGTTGATACAGGTAAATTGAGGCAATATGTATGGTTGATACAGGTAAATTGAGGCAATATGTATAGCTGATACAGGTAAATTGAGGCAATATGTATAGCTGATACAGGTAAATTGAGGAAATATGTATGGGTATGGTTGATACATGTAAATTGAGGCAATATGTATGGTTGATACAGGTAAATTGAGGCAATATGTATAGTTGATACAGGTAAATTGAGGCAATATGTATAGTTGATACAGGTAAATTGAGGCAATATGTACAGGTAAATTGAGGCAATATGTATGGTTGATACAGGTAAATTGAGGCAATATGTACAGGTAAATTGAGGCAATATGTATAGATGATATAGGTAAATTGAGGAAATATGTATAGTTGATACAGGTAAATTGAGGCAATATGTATAGTTGATACAGGTAAATTGAGGCAATATGTATAGTTGATATAGGTAAATTGAGGAAATATGTATAGTTGATACAGGTAAATTGAGGCAATATGTATGGTTGATACAGGTAAATTGAGGAAATATGTATAGTTGATACAGGTAAATTGATGCAATATGTATAGTTGATACAGGTAAATTGAGGCAGCATGTATAATTGATACAGGTAAATTGAGGAAATATGTATGGTTGATACAGGTAAATTGAGGCAATATGTATGGTTGATACAGGTAAATTGAGGCAATATGTATAGTTAATACAGATAAATTGAGGCAATATGTATGGTTGATACAGGTAAATTGAGGCAATATGTATAGTTGATATAGGTAAATTGAGGCAATATGTATGGTTGATACAGGTAAATTGAGGCAATATGTACAGGTAAATTGAGGCAATATGTATGGTTGATACAGGTAAATTGAGGCAATATGTACAGGTAAATTGAGGCAATATGTATGGTTGATATAGGTAAATTGAGGCAATATGTATAGTTGATACAGGTACATTGAGGCAATATGTATGGTTGATACAGGTAAATTGAGGCAATATGTATAGCTGATATAGATAAGTTGAGGCAATATGTACAGGTAAATTGAGGCAATATGTATGGTTGATACAGGTAAATTGAGGCAATATGTATGGTTGATACAGGTAAATTGAGGCAATATGTATAGCTGATACAGGTAAATTTGAGGCAATATGTATAGCTGATACAGGTAAATTGAGAAAATATGTATGGTTGATACAGGTACATTGAGGAAATATGTATGGTTGATACAGGTAAATTGAGGAAATATGTATAGCTGATACAGGTAAATTGAGGCAATATGTATAGCTGATACAGGTAAATTGAGGAAATATGTATGGGTATGGTTGATACATGTAAATTGAGGAAATATGTATGGTTGATACAGGTAAATTGAGGCAATATGTATAGTTGATACAGGTAAATTGAGGCAATATGTACAGGTAAATTGAGGCAATATGTATGGTTGATACAGGTAAATTGAGGCAATATGTACAGGTAAATTGAGGCAATATGTATAGTTGATATAGGTAAATTGAGGAAATATGTATAGTTGATACAGGTAAATTGAGCCAATATGTATAGTTGATACAGGTAAATTGAGGCAATATGTATAGTTGATATAGGTAAATTGAGGAAATATGTATAGTTGATACAGGTAAATTGAGGCAATATGTATGGTTGATACAGGTAAATTGAGGAAATATGTATGGTTGATACAGGTAAATTGAGGCAATATGTATGGTTGATACAGGTAAATTGAGGCAATATGTATAGTTGATACAGGTAAATTGAGGAAATATGTATGGTTGATACAGGTAAATTGAGGCAATATGTATAGTTGATAGAGGTAAATTGAGGCAATATGTATAGTTGATATAATTGATGCAATATGTATAGTTGATAGAGGTAAATTGAGGCAATATGTATAGTTGATACAGGTAAATTGAGGCAATATGTATAGTTAATACAGGTAAATTGAGGCAATATGTATGGTTGATACAGGTAAATTGAGGCAATATGTATAGTTGATATAATTGATGCAAATCTTAGAGGTCGCCAGTGTATGCTGATACGAATGACTGCACAAGTTAATTATATACACCGATTATTCCATAATGTCCCAATTCATTTATCTAATGAAAAACCTCCTGCTGTAATTTGAAACTATTGAATAAAATGTTGGTATAGTCCTATAGGCTTTATGATAGGAAATTACATTGTAGTCTCTACACTGTAAGAAACGCTCGAGTTACCACTAATGTCGTGTTAGTAGCTGCAATAACACTATTTTGTGATACCACAAAATGACATTATACTGCAAGAGTCAATATGCTTGATTGTTTTTGTTTACGGGATATTCCTTAAGCTGTACATGTATGTATGTTTAAATACATAGTTTACTGTTTTTAATGAATTGTTTTGATATATATTTGTCTATTAACCCATTCAACACCAAGTAACTCACATGGACTGGTCCATGATATTTTTAGACCAATATATTAATAACAAAATTACATTTGGATCAGTTCATTTATCAAAATGGGTAAAAAAAATTCTAAAAATAGTTATATTACTTGAAAAAAGTGCAGATCCTGATGAGACGGCTCGTCACGAGCCGGGTCATCTGGATCTACACTTTTTTGTAAGCCTATTTAGAGGTCTGTGGTGTTGAAAGGGTTAAAGATTATATTTTTTTGTTATATATTTGTCTATTAAAGATTATATTTTTTGGTTATATATTTGTCTATTAAAGATTATATTTTTTTGTTATATATTTGTCTATTAAAGATTATATATTTTTGTTATATATTTGTCTATTAAATGTTATACTGTCTATTTTTTAATAATTAACGGTAAAGTTAATGTATTTTGATTTTTACTACTGTCCATAATCGGACAGCCTGGGGGGGTCGTCTTATAGGCGAGAGAACCATATAGGAGAGAAGGGACGGTAATTAAAGGGAAAATGCCAACAAGGGAAACAATGCTTTTAATTTGAAGTTAATATGTTCAATATGTCTCGCTATTAAAACATATTTTAAAAACTTATAAGGAGCTTATAGCGATTAACTGTCAATATTATATTGCGCAATAAATTAGATCATGGTTGTAGCCTTTCCCTCATAAAAGCACCTCTTGATGCCATTACCAATACCACATACATTGACAATGTAGTAGCCAAACCAATGTTCATAATAACGGCCAGAATCTCATGTAGTCCCAGTAATATCTATGGAGGTGGGGTATATATGGCCACTACTTATCCACTGCATGATAGCTAAATTGCTGTCGTTTGTATGGAGATATAATAGTATATTAACCTAAATCTCATGAAGTCCCAGTAATATCTATGGAGATGGGATAGATATAGCGACTACTTATCCACCGCATGATAGCTAAATGGCTGTCGTTTGTATGGAGATATAATAGTATATTAAACTAAATCTCTATGAAGGAAAGGGTTAAGAGTAACTCACTCGGATTATTTTTGCTTTCATCACTTTTGCAATGTGAGTGTGACAGCACTTTGCCAGATGTTATCGGAATACATTAATTCAGCCGTCAGACGAAATAGCTCAAATCAAATTAACTATCGTACAATTAATAACAATATCAATGTCACCTCGCAATATATTGTCACATTCAAGCTGAATATACAGTCAACCCCGTGTTAGTGGCCACCTCTATTAAGCAGCCAACCTGTATTGAGCAGCTAGTAACCAAACTCCAAATGTGGGAATTGGTTCAGCATATAACCTCTATTAAGTAGCCACTTGTGCTAAGCATCCAATCTTCTTAGCTCCCATAGCTGGCTGCTTAAGACAGGTTTGACTATATTTATCGGATTTCTATCATTATTAACTGTTGATTTAACCCATTTGATTCTGGATACTGTTGAAACAGTATTTGCAAAGAACATAGAGCCAGATCAGCCGCCATGGAACTTGCCGTCTGATCAGGCTCTATGCTGCTTGCTATTCGGATGATCTTGTTAAGACACTTGGCTATGTAGCAAACAACATAGATCCTGATCAGCACGCAGCATCACGCTGCAGCTGATCTGGATCTATGTTGTTTGCAAAATCCTTTAAATGTATCCAGAATGAAATGGGTTAATGCAACAAATATGTATCATTGATTTGGTATGTTTGTCAGCTTTGTACATATAACCTCTGCTAAGCATCCAATCTTCTTAGCTGGCTGCTTAAGACAGGTTTGACTATAATTATTGGATTTCTATAATTATTAACTGTTGCTTTAACCCATTTGATTCTGGATACCGTTCAAACAGTATTTGCAAAGAACATAGAGCCAGATCAGCCGCCATGGAATGTGTGTGTTTTACATTTATTTATCGTCGCTACTGGTTGCCCATATGAGCGACGCCTCCTGAAGAGATTAGTTATTTTAGATTTTGGAGGATAGTGCATGATACAGACAGAGACCAATTCCAGAATCTCCTCTGGTTCTTTTACGTGCACGGTGTAAAGCACCAACACGAGACCTCGGTCTAACGTCCCATCTGAAAGACTGTTAATTTTATTAGGGTCAGATGGGGGATCGAACCTGCGATCCCTGGATTACCAGTCCATCATGTTACCGCTGGACTACAGATCCGTCTGTAATGTCATGGAATGTGCCATCTAATCAGGCTCTATGCTGTTTGCTATTCAGATGATCTTGCTAAGACACTTGGCTATGTAGCAAACAACATAGATCCTGATCAGCATACAGTGTCATGCTGCAGCTAATCTGGATCTATGTTGTTTGCAAAAGCCTTTAAATGTGTCCAGAATGAAATGGGTTAAGCGGCGTGTCCTGTGCATGCGTGCCCGCGATTCCCGTTATTTGGTTATAGGTGACACTAAAAACGACAGAATTCAACACTAAAGTTGCAAAATTTGCTTGTTCTATTTATTATGCAATATGTGTCCTGAAGGTCGTTGTTCTATTATGCAATATGTGTCCTGAAGGTCGTTGTTCTATTATGCAATATGTGTCCTGAAGGTCGTTGTTCTATTATGCAATATGTGTCCTGAAGGTCGTTGTTCTATTATACAATATGTGTCCTGAAGGTCATTGTTCTATTGTGCAATATGTGTCCTGAAGGTCGTTGTTCTATTAAGCAATATGTGTCCTGAAGGTCGTTGGTCTATTATGCAATATGTGTTCTGAAGGTCGTTGTTCTATTATGCAATATGTGTCCTGAAGGTCGTTGTTCTATTATACAATATGTGTCCTGAAGGTCGTTATTCTATTATGCAATATGTGTCCTGAAGGTCATTGTTCTATTATGCAATATGTGTCCTGAAGGTCATTGTTCTATTATGCAATATGTGTCCTGAAGGTCGTTGTTCTATTATACAATATGTGTCCTGAAGGTCGTTATTCTATTATACAATATGTGTCCTGAAGGTCATTGTTCTATTATGCAATATGTGTCCTGAAGGTCGTTGTTCTATTATGCAATATGTGTCCTGAAGGTCGTTGTTCTATTATGTAATGCGTGTCCTGAAGCAGGATATCTTTAGACTAATAAATAAGAAAATTACATGTGGACCAGTGGGTAATTTTGTCTAAAAATAGTAATATTACTGGTAAAAAGTGCCGATCCTGATGAGACGACTCATCATCATGCGCCGGTGGCTCATCTGGATGTACACATTTTGTATGCCTATTTAGAGGTCTGTGGTGTTGAAAGAATTAAATACAAGCACGTATACAATACCAGCTTATAACCCTATATAAGCAAAGTTAGCAACGCGTAAAACCATTATAAAGGAATAGATGTGTTTTATGATGTACAATATTGAATACAGTAATACTATGCAGTATGGTGCATTTCGTATAGCGAGCGTTTGCTTTAATTCATTTCGTGCATTACAACTATACTGCTCTGGCTTTTGAGAACTTTTTATAATAGTTAATCACAAAGTTTTACAAATTCTTATGTTTAAACTTATTTATTTTACAATTGTGAAGCAAATTCTAACAACTTATATTAATCACTCACGTTGGCACGGATGAAAGTGTAACAAATTCTTATCAATTTAATCCAACAATATGTGTTTTTTTTAAATTTTAAGTTTATTTAAAGTCGCTACCGGTTGCCCACTAAAGCGATGGACAGTTTACCTAACAACACCTTTCCTGGGCAGGCTCCAGCGATTGACCATTACCTGGTGCACCAACCTCCGTAACAAACTGCCAACTTTTTCATATAAATGAGACATGGTCTGAGCGGGGCTCGAACCCGTGACCATCAGTGATGATAGGTTACAGTGGTATACAAGTCAGCCACCTTAACCACCCATTTAATACCTCATTTATTCATGTATGTCATGAAATGAGAGAATAAAAGATATTTGCCTTGACTTTACAGATAACTAGGTGATAAAAACAGCTAAAATAATTCATATCCAAAAATAGATTAAAATGGTGGTCTTTGAAATCTAGTTTGTGGGAATTCGTGTGATAATAATTACTATGTATTAGTATTATAGGTTTTAAAATTGTCCAATTGTTTTCAGGGAACTAGTTCCAAGCTTTCACTTGTGTGCACATAGAAATACAGGCTTGAGCTGGAAACCAGAAATGACTAGGTCAATCTATTTACTTAGTTGAAATTCTGCAACAATATTTGGTTCCCATAATTATGATTCGGGGATGTTCCAGCAGGGATGTGGTATATACTATTATGTTGGGCAAGGTTTCATGTTATTGTCAATATGTTTGCATTTAATTACTAAATTATGCACTTTTTAATCTATATACACTATCCGAGTGTGTATTATGCAGAGTGAGTTTTCAATCGTCCTTCTATTACATATTTATATGTATGGTAATTATTACATATTTATATGTAATATTTTTAAATATGTAATATTTTTTCTTGTTTTAATTATCTGCTGAAATGGTGTCGTACTTTGTACTTACCTCAACCATCCTACTGAACTCAGTTTCAGCTGTTGTTATTTAGCAGCTAGCCAGCTGCATTGTTCGTTGCATATTTGGAAATTTATACCGTAATTATTCTAATATATGTATAGATCCCCAGCCTGTGTTGTGTAGAAAAAATGTTTGACATTATTAGTCCACTAACGGTTTCACCAGAGGGGACTACAGGTTTACCCGACGATTATAAGCGATCGTCATAGAAACCATGGTCTAGAGAGTATATATATATGATAGAGGGTATATATATATATGATAGAGGGTATATATATATGACGGAGGGTATATATATATGACCGCAATTTAGCAGAATTATAAGATACCTCGACAACAAGAAACCCGTTTTTCAACTACAATTGCCTAATAATGGCTTCCCGTCTTATAGCTGAATAATAATTAAATTGGTATCAGTAATTATGGTTTAAAAGGAAGCACTGCGACACCGAGCATTTCTTCAACTTATATTTCCACTGGCCAAACATGCAATTTATACATGGTCTGGTGTCCATTTTTATCGACCCGTCTTATATGCGAGTACATGCCAAAAACCCACAGATTTCAGGACCAAACTTGGGGGGGTCGTCTTATAGGCGAGTATGGAATGTGTACAACTTACTAAAACTACACAGACTGTGAAAACATTTACATATTGCAGAATTATCTCCCTTGTACAATATAACGGTATCTGTATTTGAGGCTGCACTCTTGTACAAATGGCTCTCGGCTCGCAGATGAATCAGAATTTGTGCCATCAATAGAGACATTATTATTTGTACCTAAGACTCTGGGATGGGTGTATATTAGTTTATACAAATTTAGTTTAGCTCGATTGCGAAACAAGTTCTTACAACTTCTGTTAATCACTCTATAGACATCATTCCTTGTGGAAATCCATCGCCACGAGAGAGAGAGAGAGAGAGAGAGAGAGAGAGAGAGAGAGAGGAGAGAGAGGAGAGAGAGGAGAGAGGAGAGAGGAGAGAGAAGAGAGGGGAGGGAGGGGAGGGGAGGGGAGGGGAGGAGAGAGGTAACGTGGAATTTAAATGCCTTGCCTAAGGGTACAATCGTAACTGCTCCAGCGGGGCTCGAACTCCAGGGCCTTTCGCACCTGAAGCGAATGCGCTACCACTGCGCTGTCATCACTTCTTGTGCTATGACTTCTATTAGAGTAGGCTATTAGCACGCTCACATCTCACCAATGCAACCCAGGTTCGATTCTCGGACTGGGAAGTACATTGTATGTGAGATGGTATAATGGTTGCCAGATCGGATAGGTGGGTTTTCTCCGGGTACTCCGGTTTCCTCCCACACTAAAGACCACATAATTATACGCTTTCATCCACGCCAACGAGAGTGATTAATATAAGTTGTTAAAGCTTGTATCGCAATCGTTGTAAAATAATAAAAGTTTATACTTTTAGAGTATGAGCTTGCATTTGAGTCATTATGCCTTTAATGGGACGTTAAACCGAGGTCTAGTCTCGTGTCAGTGCTCTACACCTCCAAGTAAATGAACCAGAGGAGACTCTGGAATGGGTCTCTTGCATTGCACTATGACTAATCTCTTCAGGAGACGTCGCTCATATGGGCAACCGGTAGAGACAATAAATGACATTGAGAAATGTGGTGAAGCTATTGTTTAATATTGTATTAATAAAAAAACAAAAAATCAATAAATGGTATTAATTAACTATGATGATAAATCAAGCATGTATATATATCATAGCAACACTGTAAGCTTCAACGCTTATTGATCTGGTCATATCATAATATGTAGTGTATACATTTTAATCTACAGTCAAACCTGTCTTAAGCAGCCAGCCAAGGGAATCACAGAAAGTGGCTGATTAGCACAGGTGTAATCTACAGTCAAACCTGTCTTAAGCAGCCAGCCAAGGGAATCGCAGAAAGTGGCTGATTAGCACAGGTGGCTGCTTAATATAGGTCAAATGTATAATAAAACAACATATTGGGAATCTGGAAACTGGCTGCTTAATACAGGGCGGCTGCTTAATAGAGGTCAAATGTATAATAAAACAACATATTGGGAATCATTATGTCTTTAAATATACTATATCCTATAGCCGGAAATTATTTGTCTCTCAGTTACAAACTCTTGTATTATATATAGTATACCACTGAACTATATAGGATATAATGTCACTGATATAGAGCATATACAATGGCTTGCATGTAACTTGATAGAGCGCTTCTAGTGTGGAATGTGTACTTGTTTCTTCTTCAAACTTTCATATGATCTAAGCTTATTCTAGGGACAGAATGTTTGGGAGAAGTCGGAAAGCGAGCTATCGCATCCTTAAATGGTTCAACAAGGCTGTCCGATTAGCACAATACAGACGGATCTTTAGTCCAGTGGTAACACGCTGGACTGGTAATCCAGGGATCGCAGGTTCGATCCCCCGTCTGACCCTAATAAAATTAACAGTCTTTCAGATGGGACGTTAAATCGAGGTCTCGTGTCGGTGCTTTACACCGTGCACGTAAAAGAACCAGAGGAGATTCTGGAATGGGTCTCTGTCTGTATCATGCACTATCCTCCAAAATCTAAAATGACTAATCTCTTCAGGAGGCGTCGCTCATATGGGCAACCGGTAGCGACGATAAATAAACGTAAAAACACACTGCACTATCCTCCAAAATCTAAAATGACTAATCTCTTCAGGAGGCGTCGCTCATATGGGCAACCGGTAGCGATGATAAATAAGCATAAAACACACAAAGATTAGCGCAGTGGTTAGCGCGCTCGCTTCTCACAAATGCAACCATATTGGCGTTGTTTGGACAACCACACAATTTATACACATAATAATTGAATTTAATTAACAATAAAACAGTATTACGAATCTTTAAATCGTTATCGTACAGGTAAAGTCATTATTGTTGTGTTTTATGGGCGCATTATCATCTAACCTGATAGTGTGTCGTGTCCCGAACGATTAGTGTTTGTTGCATCTTTTACGAGGCAATGGATATAGACCTTGCTTTTTTGCTTATATAATTTGTGTGCTCGCTTCTCACCAACACACAACCCGGGTTCGATCCTCGGACCGGGAAGTATGTGTGATGGTACGGTTGTAGCCAGATCGGACAATGCAACCTGGGTTCGATCCTCGGACCGGGAAGTATGTGAGATGGTACGGTTGTCGCCAGATCGGACAATGCAACCCGGGTTCGATCCTAGGACCGCGAAGTATGTGAGATGGTACGGTTGTCGCCAGATCGGACAATGCAACCCGGGTTCGATCCTAGGACCGCGAAGTATGTGAGATGGTACGTTGTCGCCAGATCTGACAATGCCTGAGTTTGCACATTATATTCAGGAAGTGTTTAATTTTGCTGGATATACAGTAGTAGATGAAAAACTGAAATTTCTTGTGTGTTTGTTAGTGTATAAACTTCCCTTGAAAGGTGCCAGAGTGCACCATTTTTATAACAAGTAGCTTCTCCTCGCCTCCTCTCCAACAGGCACGTAGTTACCTTTACGCCACAACGCCCGGGCTTGCACATTATATTCAGGAAGTGTTTTATTTTGCTGGATCTACAGTAGTAGACGAAAAACTGAACTTTTCTTGTGTGTTTGTTAGTGTATAAACTTCCCTTAAAAAGTGCACCATTTGATGTTTAGGTTTCAAAGAATTAGTGGGGAGGATGCCCCCAGACCACCTACGGTTTCGCACCTATGGTGCTTAATAGTTCAAAGGGGCACACACATCATTTTCAGCTGGCTACGCCGCTGTCTGCCATCATAAAATTCAATTTCAACTTTACCAAACTATTAGGTGAGAGCTTATATTTAATGTATGTAGTAGTAATTTAATCAGTTTTACATTCAGACACGCAAATTATATAATCAACAAATGTATCTCGTGACGAGCTATCCGCATCCAGTATATATTACATAGTCGACACATTTTCAATGTCACCTGAAATAGTAACTCGGAAATTACCGGAATTAAGTTTCATTAGAGATGCAGGACATATTGGATTTGTACTTTCTGTCCCGCCAATCTTGTCATTAAGTTTGTCCGGATACGATCGTCTAATCCCATCTCAAGAATGGTCAGAACCACGCCTTGTGAATTTCATCTTCTTGTTCCTTCAGTTACGGCCATTTGAAGATTTTAAGATATAGTAAAAACCGTTTAATAAGACCGACTATGGAACTTCGAAAAAGTGGTGTTATTAGCGTGGTGGTCTCATTACCGAGTTCACCGCAATGTTGCAAGAATGATTATTTATTTAATATCCTCCATAATATGAAGATTAATACATTAAAACCCCTCTAATCCAGACTTCTTCTGGACCGGACAAAAAGTCCGGCTTAGATGGGGGGGTCCGGATTAAGGGGTTTTTATATTTAATACATGTACAACGTTCTATGAAGTAAAGTACAACATATGAAAAAAACATAATTATACTACTTAAACTACACTTCTTTACGAAACAGCACATTACAGTGAATTTATTCTTAAGATAGAACCCAGCAGGTCCTAGTAGAGGGGAGCACTTCAGAGAAACTAGAGGTACTTTCAGGGGTTCCCCAAGGTACAGTACTGGCCCTCTACCCTTCCTCGTTTACATCAACGACCCTCTTTCTGTTTGTCGGTCCTCCCAAGCCAACTTATTCACGGACGACACGTTACTTTACAAGCACATCCACAGTGACGAGGATGCCGCCAAGCTACAAGAAGACATCGCAGCCCTCGAGGTTTGGGAATCCAAGTGGCAGATGGGCTTCCACCCAGAGAAGTGCTCCATACAAGGATTACAACGAGTAAGCGGTATCGACGGGAGACCAACTACTTTCTCCACAACCACTGCCTCCAAGTCGTCGATAGCAGCAAGTACCTTGGTGTGACTCTAAGCGAAGACCTTCATTGGGGAAAACATACACACGCTACTGCCGCCAAAGCGTCAAGAACACTGGGGTTCCTCCAGCGCAACCTGAGAGACTGTAGCAGCGATTTCAGAGAAACGACCTACAAGACCATGGTCCGTCCATCAATGGAATACGCTGCAGCAGTATGGGACCTAAGCAAAGCCGACGACATCAACCACCTCGACAAGGTTCAGCATCGAGCAGCCCGCTTCGCCTACAAGGACTCCGGGATGTGTTGCAGCAATGGTCACCAGACTCTGCTAGGGAACATCTGCAACAGTTCTTCTTCCCGAGAACCATACATGACTGGAACAAGCTGCCAACAAGCATCACTGACACATCGGACATCAAGTTCTTCTTCCCGAGAACCATACATGACTGGAACAAGCTGCCAGCAAGCATCACTGACACGTCGGACATCAAGTTCTTCTTCCCGAGAACCATACATGACTGGAACAAGCTGCCAACAAGCATCACTGGCACGTCGGACATCAAGTTCTTCTTCCCGAGAACCATACATGACTGGAACAAGCTGCCAGCAAGCATCACTGGCACGTCGGACATCAAGTTCTTCAAGGCTGCCCTCCACGCACAGGTAGCAGCCCCTCCTCTGTCCTCAGCTTAGACAGCTAGTGGGTGTACATAGTTTTAATTGTATATATTCGGAACGTTTTAGCTGTACAGCCTTAGTTTATACAAATTTATTTTAACTCGATTGTGAAACAAGTTCTTACAGTAGTTATATACATAGCAAATGATGGTAGATATACATAGCAAATGATGGTAGATATATACATAGCAAATGATGGTAGTTATATACGTAGCAAATGATGGTAGTTATATACATAGCAAATGGTGGTAGTTATATACATAGCAAATGATGGTAGTTATATACATAGCAAATGGTGGTAGTTATATACATAGCAAATGGTGGTAGTTATATACATAGCAAATGATGGTAGTTATATACATAGCAAATGATGGTAGTTATATACATAGCAAATGATGGTAGTTATATACATAGCAAATGATGGTAGATATACGTAGCAAATGGTGGTAGTTATATACATAGCAAATGATGGTAGATATACGTAGCAAATGGTGGTAGATATACATAGCAAATGATGGTAGTTATATACATAGCAAATGATGGTAGTTATATACATAGCAAATGATGGTAGTTATATACATAGCAAATGATGGTAGTTATATACATAGCAAATGGTGGTAGTTATATACGTAGCAAATGATGGTAGTTATATACGTAGCAAATGATGGTAGTTATATACGTAGCAAATGATGGTAGTTATATACATAGCAAATGATGGTAGTTATATACGTAGCAAATGATGGTAGTTATATACGTAGCAAATGATGGTAGTTATATACGTAGCAAATGATGGTAGTTATATACATAGCAAATGATGGTAGTTATATACGTAGCAAATGATGGTAGTTATATACATAGCAAATGATGGTAGTTATATACATAGCAAATGATGGTAGTTATATACGTAGCAAATGATGGTAGTTATATACATAGCAAATGATGGTAGTTATATACGTAGCAAATGATGGTAGTTATATACGTAGCAAATGGTGGTAGTTATATACGTAGCAAATGATGGTAGTTATATACGTAGCAAATGATGGTAGTTATATACGTAGCAAATGAAGGTAGTTATATACGTAGCAAATGATGGTAGTTATATACGTAGCAAATGATGGTAGTTATATACATAGCAAATGGTGGTAGTTATATACATAGCAAATGAAGGTACAGAATTACCATTACATTTGACCTTTTGTGTCGGGACATATTTATTTTGACAGAATATAGTTTGATTTTGACTTGTGAGCCATGATTGCATATGTTAGCGATCTGTGAGCCATGAATGCACAATCATGTTACAGTCCATGTATTTCGTGTATTTAGGTGTTGCAGAAATGACTGCGTAATTTATTTATGCATCTATTTTATGGATTTACTAAAATGTTCATAGCGATTAATTTTTTGTCATGATTACCTCTTTGCACTCGGAGTGAAAAGAGTTCCATACAATATTTCCAGAGTTTTCAGCTACAAATAAGAAAAACACATTAATTATTTAATTAACCCTTTCAACACCACAGACCTCTATTTATAGGCTTACAAAAAGTGTAGATCCAGATGAGCCGGCTCATAATGAGCCGTCTCATCAGGATCTGTACTTTTTGCAAGTAGTATTACTAATTTTAGACAAAATTACCCATCTTGATAAATGAACTCGTCCGAATGTAATTTTCTTATTCATTTATTGGTCTAAGAATATCATGGACCAGTCCATGTGAGTTACTTGGTGTTGAAAGAGTAGTAGTTTATTACCTACATTTGATCTGGTATGCAAAGAATTGACAATACATCGTTTTATGGTTATTATTATTATAAAATATTGTTCTGATTCTGTCATAAGATAAATGATTTACAGCTCTACAGTGACAACAGACCCATAAAATATGTATATAGTTCCAGTGACAACAGACCCATAGAATATGTATATAGTTCCAGTGACAACAGACCCATAAAATATGTATATAGTTCCAGTGACAACAGACCCATATAATATTTATATAGTTCCAGTGACAACAGACCCATAGAATATGTATATACAGTCCAACCTGTCTTAAGCAGCCAGCCAAGGGAATCACAGAAAATGGCTGCTTAGCACAGGTGGTTGCTTAATAGAGGTCAAATGTATAGTAAAACAACATATTGGGAATCTGGAAACTGGCTGTTTAATACAGGTTGGCTGCGTAATAGAGTTGATCACTAACACAGGTTTTGTCTGTAGTTCCTTTTAATATTCTCACCCAAAAATGCATATTTTATATATAAATAGCAAAATAATTTGAACACTTACTTTCAATCAATAAACAATATAATTATTTGCAGTTTACAAGCTCTCAAATGTGAAAGTAGGATTTCATATAACGGTCAGCCACGCTCCTGAATTGACGTTTGTTTACTGTCATTCATGTCCGTAAGTTATCTGCTGAGAAATATACAATACAATACAATACAATAAGTTTATTGCATAAAACAGTATACATGTGTGTAGCAATTAACCCTATCAACACCAAGTAACTCACATGGACTGGTCCATGATATTCATAAACCAATAAATGAATCAGAAAATCACATTTGGACAAGTTTATTTATCAAAATGGGTAATTATGTCTAAAAATAGTCATATCACTGGCAAAAAGTGCAGATCCTGATGAGACGGCTCGTCATGACCCGGCTCATCTGGATCTACACTTTTTGTAAGCCTATTTAGAGGTCTGTGGTATTGAAAGGGTTAAGTAAAACCAGGCAGTGACATGGAACTTTACAAAAGAGCACAGTCACAAGTTCAAATATATGTGTAAAATATGCGTTAGTTTCGTTGCTTATTGGCAAAATATATAAATTTGGAAAGACCAATGGTGATTTTTTTTATTTTATTTGCATGACAAAAGATTAATAAATTTCTGTACAGTCGGCCAAGTATGGTAGTATCTTTTAATGAATTTCCATCTTAGGTTTGAGTAATGTGGGCAAATTAATATGAAGTGATACTCGTTTTCCACAATTCTAGAATTGCAATAAATACATAATCTTTCCTTTCGTGGTAGGTGTATGTAGCGATCACGTTCGATAGCTAGATCATGTGGTAGGTGTATGTAGCGCCCACGTTCGATAGCTAGATCATGTGGTAGGTGTATGTAGCGACCACGTTCGATAGCTAGATCATGTGGTAGGTGTATGTAGCGCCCACGTTCGATAGCTAGATCATGTGGTAGGTGTATGTAGCGCCCACGTTCGATAGCTAGATCATGTGGTAGGTGTATGTAGCGACCACGTTCGATAGCTAGATCATGTGAGGATGTTTTAAATCATGTAAGAGAAATTCTTCTGTATTGTTAAACATTTCAAGCACATTATTTTACCGCCAACTTTACAGCAAACGAGTTTTGAAGGAGAAGACCTTTATAAGCTAATCTAGCTTTCGGATCTAATCCTTTTTCAAAACATAAAATATTATATTGTAATGTAATTGCTATATGTATATATGTTGCTATATGTATATATGTTACATAGGTAAGTTTTTATAAAGTATTGAATCTTCTGGCAAGGCTAATAATTATATCCAGTATTTTATCAATAATAGTTTTCTATGTATTGACATGGGGAGACAACCAAGTTCTCCATATAGTGCATTCAGGTTTGTTGAGCGCCGTACGCATATTTCTACACAATTTGTGGAAAGTATTATTTCAACATCGGGTGCATCATGGTAGCCCCATAATTCTGCTGAATAATTTAAAATTGGTGCGACAAGGGAGTCAAACAGGTTTAACTTGGGATTCTACTTGGTTAAAAGCAATAAATAATTTGTGTAAAGAAAAAGAGGCGTGCTGAGCTACCGTTCTTGTATAGAGGAACACCTAAATATTTAAACGATTCCACAATCTCAATAAGTGAATTATATATGTAAAAATCATGTCGAGAATGTCAACCATTTTCAAAAATCATAATTTTTTGTGTGTTAGTATTAATGTGTAAGCCCCACATATTACAGTACGTCTCAATATCGTTCAACATAGATTTCTATGATTCAGTATCTTGTGCAAACACAACAGCATCATCAGCAAACAATAGTAAAAAATATCTGTAAATCATCAATGTTCAGTATTCCATTTAGATCTGCATTGTTTAATATATTCTTTACATTGTGCTATTGGTTCTCCCTATTTGAACAATACAAAGTTACATACATGATATTCTATTGTATTACTGCAGGTCATGTTACAGTACTTACCCGCGTATAAGACAGGCTTTTTGTCACCAGATTAGTGCTTGTGTGTGTTACCCGCGTATATAAGACAGGCTTTTTATCACCAGATTAGTGCTTGTGTGTGTTACCTGCGTATAAGACAGGCTTTTTATCATCAGATTAGTGCTTGTGTGTGTTACCCGCGTATAAGACAGGCTTTTTATCACCAGATTAGTGCTTGTGTGTGTTACCCGCGTATAAGACAGGCTTTTTATCACCAGATTAATGCTTGTGTGTGTTACCCGCGTATAAGACAGGCTTTTTATCACCAGATTAATGCTTGTGTGTGTTACCCGCATATAAGACAGGCTTTTTATCACCAGATTAGTGCTTGTGTGTGTTACCCGCATATAAGACAGGCTTTTTATCACCAGATTAGTGCTTGTGTGTGTTACCCGCGTATAAGACAGGCTTTTTATCACCAGATTAGTGCTTGTGTATGTTTCACGTTTATTTATCTTCGCTACCGGTTGCCCATATGAGCGACGCCTCTTGAAGAGATTAGTCGTTTTAGATTTTTGGAGGATAGTGCAATGGTACAGACAGAGACCCATTCCAGAGTCTCCTCTGGTTCTTTTATGTGCACCGACACGATACCTCAGTTTAACGTCCCATCTGAAAGACTGTTAATTTTATTAGGGTCAGATGGGGGATCGAACCTGCGATCCCTGGATTACCAGTCCAGCGTGTTACCATTGGACTACAGATCCGTCTGTGATTAGTGTTTCAAAGTTGCTTTCCGTCTTATACAATGTAAGCGAGTGAAAAATAAATCGAGTTTGTTCCTACTTGATAAGTGATGACCTGATATTGAAATAACTTAACCCTTCCCCCCCCCCACCCCCCCTAGAGATGTAGTTTTATTTCATACATTTGGCTGTAATTTACCAATCGTACGCAATGGATAAGCTGTGAACTTGCCTACTCCACCTTCATAGAGGACACTTGGAATTATTAAGTGTTGTATACACTATGTTGTTCCGATCTTTATTATAGCTTGTTTTACTACTAATGTGTCGATCTATGTTAATAGGCATTGGCGTCGAGAGGCGCTACTAAGGGGGGAAGGGTGTAACAAAAGCAAAGACTCGTGCATCAACCTCCAGGGTTCATTCTAGGTCAGAATTTTTGGGAGAAGTGAGAAAGCGTGTGATCGCTTCCTTAAATGGTGTTCTTTAATATACTTCTGCAAAATAGGGTTAAAATGCACAGTACAACCATTAAATACAACATTTGAATAGAAGGAGTGTTTTATAATGGACCAGTGTATCTTAATAGACAACATTTTGTTTGAAAATCATAAAAACCAAAAAAAACATTTTTTTTTTAAGGGAGAAGTGGGGCCCCCAGAGGGCGAAGTCAGGGTCCCTAGGGCGACAATTTCGCCCACATCGCCCTCTAAACTGATCCCTGACCTCCGTAAGAAACTGCCAACTTTTTTCATATAAAGAACGGTCTGAGCGGGTCTCGAACCCATGACCATCAGGGTATAGGTTACAGTGGTGTACAAGTCGGCGACTACGGATGGCGGACCTGTTTTTAAGTGTCGCGTTAGTTTAAACATATTTATTTTCTATCATGTACATGGTTATTTACAACAATAGTGTCGCTTTAAACTGAACTATTAGCAATTTTTGAACATCCCTCATCCAACAGATGTATTGTAAATGATCTTATCAAGGCTGTATGGTTGGTTGTAAAGACTATATTCTTGAATGATGAGTACTGATATTATTGTAAAATAGAACATTCACAGGACATACTGGGGTGATTATACAAAGTATAAACTTTGAAAGGTAATGCAATATTTATGCACTTTGCTTGTGTAAAATCAATTGTTTAGTCTTGATGACTGATGTGTCACCTGTTTGGAGGACCAGTCATGCCGGAACATATTTAAGATTGACTGATACACATACTACTTAAGTTACCGCTGTGTTATGCTAAAGTTAGGTACATGTATTAGCTCTATTTTTTCAGTTGAAAAGCTTCTTTGTGTTTCATATGTTTTAGCTTTTTTATTTCTGTTGAAGAGCTTTGTGTTTCATATGCTTGAGCTCTATTTTCAGTTGAAAAGCTTCTTTGTGTTTCATATGTTTTAGCTTTATAATTTCTGTTGAAGAGCTTTGTGTTTCATATGCTTGAGCTCTAATTTCAATTGAAAAGCTTCTTTGTGTTTCATATGTTTTAGCTTTTTTATTTCTGTTGAAGAGCTTTGTGTTTCACATGCTTGAGCTCTAATTTCAGTTGAAAAGCTTCTTTGTGTTTCATATGTTTTAGCTTTATAATTTCTGTTGAAGAGCTTTGTGTTTCATATGTTTGAGCTCTATTTTTTCTGTTACAGTGTGTTATGTTACATGGATCTGTGCTCTACTACTGTTGATGAGTGTTTGTAGCATAGAGTTGAGCTCTAATGTGATATGTTACATATATATTACTTCTGTTATGTTGCATAGATGTGAGCTTTATTGTTTCTGTTGCAAAGTGTTATGTTGCATATATTTGAGCTTTATTGTTTCTGTTGCAAAGTGTTATGTTGCATAGATTTGAGCTCAATTGTTTCTGTTGCAAAGTGTTATGTTGCATATATTTGAGCTTTATTGTTTCTGTTGCAAAGTGGTGTGTTGCATAGATTTGAGCTTTATTGTTTCTGTTGCAAAGTGGTGTGTTGCATAGATTTGAGCGTTATTGTTTCTGTTGCAAAGTGTTGTGTTGCATAGATTTGAGCTTTATTGTTTCTGTTGCAAAGTGTTGTGTTGCATAGATTTGAGCTCAATTGTTCTGTTGCAAAGTGTTGTGTTGCATAGATTTGAGCTCAATTGTTTCTGTTGCAAAGTGTTATGTTGCATAGATGTGAGCTTTATTGTTTCTGTTGCAAAGTGTTATGTTGCATATATTTGAGCTTTATTGTTTCTGTTGCAAAGTGTTATGTTGCATAGATTTGAGCTCAATTGTTTCTGTTGCAAAGTGTTATGTTGCATATATTTGAGCTTTATTGTTTCTGTTGCAAAGTGGTGTGTTGCATAGATTTGAGCTTTATTGTTTCTGTTGCAAAGTGGTGTGTTGCATAGATTTGAGCGTTATTGTTTCTGTTGCAAAGTGTTGTGTTGCATAGATTTGAGCTTTATTGTTTCTGTTGCAAAGTGTTGTGTTGCATAGATTTGAGCTCAATTGTTCTGTTGCAAAGTGTTGTGTTGCATAGATTTGAGCTCAATTGTTTCTGTTGCAAAGTGTTATGTTGCATAGATTTGAGCTCAATTGTTCTGTTGCAAAGTGTTGTGTTGCATAGATTTGAGCTTTATTTTTTCTGGGTGAAGCCTTTTCAGATTTGTTCAAATGGAGGTTATCGTGAATAAAAATATCATTTCTTCAAACATCTCACAAATCACAGATCGGATTTTGGCAACATTTGGTAGGAATGATCGATGTAATGCTCTTAGTTGTTAAAATGGGGTAAAAACTGGTGTCAGGTAATCGATACAGGGCCATCATAACCCTCTTATCTTTTTTGTTAATTGGGCATAGACACGAGACCTAAATAAACAAATATATTGCATATTGTAGTAATACAGGACACAGTCAAACGAGATTTATTAATATAAGTTGTTAAAACGTGCTTCGCAATCGTTGTAAAATAAATACAGTTTAAACAACCTCGATTAAGCAGCCAACCTGTATTAAGCAGCCAGTTTCCAGATTCCCAATATGTTGTTTTATTATACATTTGACCTCTATTAAGCAGCCAACCTGTATTAAGCAGCCAGTTTCCAGATTCCCAATATGTTGTTTTGTTATACATTTGACCTCTATTAAGCAGCCAACCTGTATTAAGCAGCCAGTTTCCAGATTCCCATTATGTTTTATTATGCATTTGACCTCTATTAAGCAGCCACCTGTGCTAATCAGCCACTTTCTGTGATTCCCTTGGCTGGCTGCTTAAGACAGGTTTGACTGTAGATTAAAATGTATACACTACATATTATGATATGACCAGATCAGTAAGCGTTGAAGCTTACAGTGTTGCTATGATATATATACATGCTTGATTTATCATCATAGTTAATTAATACCATTTATTGATTTTTTGTTTTTTTATTAATACAATATTAAACAATAGCTTCACCACATTTCTCAATGTCATTTATTGTCTCTACCGGTTGCCCATATGAGCGACGTCTCCTGAAGAGATTAATCATTTTAGATTTTTGGAGGATAGTGCAATGCAGACAGAGACCCATTCCAGAGTCTCCTCTGGTTCTTTTACTTGGAGGTGTAGAGCACCGACACGAGACTAGACCTCGGTTTAACCCATTCAACACCAAGTAACTCACATGGACTGGTCCATGATATTCATAAACCAATAAATGAATCAGTAAATCACATTTGGACAAGTTCATTTATCAAAATGGGTAATTATGTCTAAAAATAGTCATATCACTGGCAAAAAGTGCAGATTCTGATGAGACGGCTAGTCACGAGCCGGCTCATCTGGATCTACACCTTTTTGTAAGCCTATTTAGAGGTCTGTGGTGTTGAAAGGGTTAAGGTCCCATCCGAAATACTGTTAATATTTCTACAGACAGATCTGTAGTCCAGTGGTACACACTGGACTGGTAATCCAGGGATCGCAGGTTCGATCTCCCGTCTGACCCTAATAAAATGAACAGTCTTTTCAGATGGGACTTTAAACCGAGGTCTCGTGTCGGTGCTGTACACCGTGCACATAAAACCAGAGGAGACTCTGGAATGGGTCTCTGTCTGTATCATTGCACTATCCTCCAAAAATTTAAATTGACTAATCTCTTCAGGAGGCGTCGCTCATATGGGCAACCGGTAGCGATGATAAATAAACGTAAAGCACACACACTGTTAATATTATTAGGGTCATGTTAACTACTGGACTAATGACCTGTCTGTACATTTACAGTTTTGCACTACAAAAAACAATATACAAATAATATAAACCTGCCTATAAACGTGCCAATCAAATATATTAGAAATTGCTTTTTAAAAACTGTGTTTATATTTTGTAAAAATAAAACCACATGAAAATAACAGTCAACTATAAAAGAACCTCAGGAGACTCTGGATTGGGTCTCTGTCTGTATGATTGCACTATCCTCTAAAATTCTAAAATGACTAATCTCTTCAGGAGGCGTCGCTCATATGGGTAACCTGTAGCAACGATAAATAAATGTAAAACACACAAATAACGTAGCTGATTAGATAAAAGATAATGACAATTTGTTCTGTTTAAAATAAAAGTCGTGATAGCGCAGTGGATGCGCGTTCTCTTCATGTGCGAAAGGTCCGGAGTTCGAGCCCCGCTGAAGCCGTTACGATTGTGCCCTTAGGCAAGGCATTTAAATTCCACGTTGCCCCTTCTCTCTCCCTCGCGGCGATGGATTCCATCAGGAATGAGGTCTCGAGAGTGATTAATATATGTTGAAATAACTTGTTTCGCAATCGAGCTAAAATAAATTGGTATAAACTAATAATAACCTGCCTTCATGTTACAAATTTTAACTCGATTATAAAACAAGTATTAACAACCATAGATTAATCGCTCCCCGAGACCTCATTCCTGGTGGAATCCATGGCCATGAGGGAGAGAGAAGAGGCAATGTGGAATTTAAATGCCTTAACCCATTTGATTCTGGTTACCGTTCAAACAGTATTTGCAAAGAACATAGAGCCAGATCAACCGCCACGGAACGTTCCGTCTGATCAGGCTCTATGCTGTTTGCTATTCAAATGATCTTGCTAAGACACTTGGCTATGTAGCAAACAACATAGATCCTCATCAGCACGCAGCGTTACGCTGCGGCTGATGAGGATCTATGTTGTTTGCAAAAGCCTTTAAATGTATCCAGAATGAAATGGGTTAAGGACATCAGCACTGCAGTTGTGACAAAGTTTGCAGTCTATTACAACGATAATGCACGTCAACTATGTCGCTTTGTAATAAAACCAATAATTTCAAAATAAAATGACACTGTGTCTGATAAAATGGGTGTACAAATTTAAATGATGTAAGTTAGATGTTGAGATGAAGCTTTAAAGTAAACATAGTGATACTATTAATACCAATACAGGGGTGGTTCCAAGAATTGGCATATAGGTTTGCATGGGGTGTCTAGGGGCATGCCCCAGAAAAATTGGGGGGGACAATGTGTTTGGTGCATTTTCAGGGTGTTTTTGAATATACAGTCGAACTTCGTTGCCTCATACTCGGTTAACTAGAACACCCCTGTTTGCTCGATCACGTCAATAATCAATAATAAACGTAATTATGTACCGAACAAACATATTACACATTTATTGAGTAAAAGATGTGCTCCATATACAAGTTATTGCTCAAATCAGACTTTAATAAACATAATACGGCACAGCAGACAACAGTCCGTGACTTCATTAAAAAGTAAGCAATTAAAACTTGTCTGTAACATGTCCATTTGTTAAATCGCTGTACATTATTATCATTACCTACTGATTGACAGGTTCTATTTTTAGAATGCATAACTCTATCTGACCTGACATTATATGTAGATTTAAACCAATGTGTCATTGAGTTACTTATTTACCAAAGTATTGATATTCTTATAGATTATAATATTGTTTAATGGCTACGAAGCGTCATCCTATCAACACGAATTTGTATGAAACCATGAGAGAACGTATTGGATGTATTGCATATATCCGTATACAACAGTAAGCTCCTATGCACGTAATCTCTAAATATCTCCGGACTGACTATCCATGACTAGAACAGCCCATGACTCACGGACCAACCAAGTTCGAAGCAACGAAGTTGTACAGTCAAACTTGTGTTAGTGGTCACCTCTATTAAGCAGCCAACCTGTATTAAGCAGCCAGTTTCCAGATTCCCAATATGCTGTTTAATTATACATTTGACCTCTATTAAGCAGCTACCTGTGCTAAACAGCCATTTTCTGAGATTCCCTTGGCTGGCTGCTTAAGACAGGTTTGACTGTATATAATATCAATTGGTCATGTTTAAAAGCATAAACTATTATGCAATGGTATAGATTCTGTACTGATTGTTGTTTCTACAAACAAGCGATTGAGAACATATGGCCAAATTGTAACATAATATATGCTCTGAGAGCTTATCGTAGCCTGTATTAAACCTAAGTTTCACAGATTTCGGAAGTTAACGTGTTCATAGGCGCATCCATGTTAGTTCGCAAGAAAGGTAGCAGGAAGACAATAGTAAAGTACGGAGAGCGAGATTTGATTAACGGCCAAATCTTGACATAATATACACCTCAATTCCGTATGGTAGCGAATTTAAATTAGCTATTAATTGACAACTTTTAGGTGAGGCACGCATTAATATACACCTCAATTTCGTATGGTAGCGAATTTAAATTAGCTATTAATTGACAACTTTTAGGTGAGGCACGCATTAGGTGTACCCCCCACCCCCTCCCCACCACCCTGGATCTGCTATCGCAGTAACCAGGTACTAGCTGCAATATGGTTTGCATCTTTTCACATATTTTTAAGCATCGTTAAACGTGTTTGTTTCATAGAAATGAAACTAAATTGTGTTACCATGATATCATTTTATATATAATTAATGCAGTAACATGCTTAAAATTAGGACACTTATAATTTTACATACAAGATTCTATAAAAATAAAAGCCCTAGTCTCATTTACAAGTACGTATGTACTGGCGACCCAAATTATATTGACTATTAACTATGTGTCAAGGACAAAACTATGACCATAAAAATTATTTACATTTATGCGAAAATAAGTGCCAAGTTTTACAAGGACGTAATAAAAAATACCAAAAAAGTACTATGTGTGAAATATTCGAATGGTTTTGTATCCAAGTTTTTATGTCCAAATTGATGTTGTAGCATTTGTGTGGTATGTTTGAATCACAATGGGTCACGAGCCGGCTCATCTGGATCTACACTGTTTGTAAGCCTATTGAGAGGCCCGCGGTGTTGAAAGGGTTAATAGTTTAATTTACAAGGATTATTCTCTCGACCAATCAAGCGTCCTTCTCGGTGATATTACTCGTGTGCACATAATTATACGAAAATATGTGATGGCTGTAGGGATCAATCATTCTAGAGGGCGATGTGGGCGAAATTGTCGCCCTAGTGATCCTGACTTCGCCCTCTAGGGACCCGCCCCACTTCTCCCTAAAAAAATCTTCATACAAAATTTCATCCAGTAAGATACACTGGCCCATTATAAAGCACTCATTCTATTCAATTGTTGTATTTAACCCATTTGATTCTGGATACCGTTCAAACAGTATTTGCAAAGAACATAGAGCCAGATCAGCTGCCATGGAACGTTCCGTCTAATCAGGCTCTATGCTGTTTGCTATTCAGATGATCTTGCTAAGACACTTGGCTATGTAGCAAACAACATAGATCATGATCAGCACGTAGCGTCTCGCTGCAGCTGATCTGGATCTATGTTGTTTGCAAAAGCCTTTAAATGTATTCAGAATGAAATGGGTTAATGGTCATACTGTGCATTTTAACGATATTTTGTTGAAATTTATTAAATAACACCATTTAAGGACACGATTGACAAGCTGTCTCACTTCTCCCAAATATTCTGACCTACAATGAACTCTGGATGGCTGTCTGAAACTGAATACAAGCAAAGTGATAATAAATAATTGTCTTTTTCTCATTCAGGTTTCTATGGATGGGTGCTCCCTTTCGCTGTAGCCAAAATAGCAATTAATATACATAAAAATCATTGTTGTCATGTTTTCATTAAAAATGCTGGCATAAAATACGGGGCACTCTCAATACGGGGCACTCTCAATACGGGACACTCTCAATACATACGGGGCACTCTCAATACGGGACACTCTCAATACGGGGCACTCTCAATACGGGACACTCTCAATATGGGGCACTCTCAATACAGGGGCACTCTCAATATGGGACACTCTCAATATGGGGCACTCTCAATACAGGGGCACTCTCAATACGGGACACTCTCAATATGGGACACTCAATACGGGCACTCTCAATATGGGACACTCAATACGGGACACTCTCAATACGGGGCACTCTCAATACGGGGCACTCTCAATACGGGACACTCTCAATATGGGGGCACTCTCAATACGGGGGCACTCTCAATATGGGACACTCTCAATACGGGGCACTCTCAATATGGGACACTCTCAATACGGGGCACTCTCAATATAGGGCACTCTCAATACGGGGCACTCTCAATATGGGGCCACTCAATACGGGCACTCTCATATGGGACACTCTCAATAGGGACACTCTCAATACGGGGCACTCTCAATATGGGACACTCTCAATACGGGGCACTCTCAATATGGGACACTCTCAATATGGACACTCTCAATACGGGGCACTCTCAATATGGGACTCTCAATATGGGGCACTCTCAATACAGGGCACTCTCAATATGGGACACTCTCAATACGGGGCACTCTCAATACGGGACACTCAATACGGGACACTCAATACGGGGCACTCTCAATATGGGACACTCAATATGGGGCACTCTCAATACGGGGCACTCTCAATATGGGACACTCAATATGGAACACTCTCAATACGGGACACTCCTATATGGGGCACATGCAATACAATGTAACTTCTGAACAGAAATATGACATTAAGGAAAGACAACTCTATCTTACACCGCTTTGAAATGGTGAAAGATGGCATTTTTTGTGCCACTGGTAGCGTTTCGTATTCCTGCGCTGTTATATGTACTTTTGTATTTTAGCTATTTTCTCTGGCTATTATGAACAGTTAATTATATATATTCTAATGAATTTGTTTTGTCTGTAGTTATTAATTTTGACAGCAAACAGAAACTAATTTGAAAATTATACAGGAACTATTTCTTATTACTAGTTCACACTAAGAGAAGTGGTTGTGCGGTTGTAACACGTAGTGCAATGAGGCTTCCAGACAGGGGCAGTTAAAATGAATAGTTTAGTTTATACAAATTTATTTTAGCTCGTATGCGAAACAAGTTCATACAACTTATATTAATCACTCTCGAGACCTCATTCCTGATGGAATCCATCGCCACGAGGGAGAGAGAAGAGGCAACATGGAAATTAAATGCCTTGCCTAAGGGCACAAAAACGGATCACGAAATGAATAAAATTTGAAAACAAATATATTAGCCAAAGTCATTTGAAATCTGTGTTTTATAGCACCACTCTGGGAAATCCTATCTGTTCTTATATGTTATTTCATTGGTTGAATGCATTGGAATAACACATTTTAACCATTTCCTTCATAGAGATTTAGGTTAATATAATGTTATATCTCCATACAAACAACAGCCATTTAGCTATCATGTAGTGGATAAGTAGTCGCCATATCTATCCCACCTCCATAGATTTTACTGGGACTACATGATTTGGTTTGGCTACTACATTGTCAATGTATGTTGTATTGGTAATGGCGTCGAGAGGTGCTTCTATGAGGGAAAGGGTTTATGAACATTGGTTTGGCTACTACATTGTCAATGTATTTCGTATTGGTAATGGCGTCGAGAGGTGCTTCTGTGAGGGAAAGGGTTAATGAACATTGGTTTGGCTACTACATTGTCAATGTCTGTCATATTGGTAATGGCATCAAGAGGTGCTTCTATGAAGGAAAGGGTTGTCAATGTATGTCGTATTGGTAATGGCATCAAGAGGTGCTTCTATGAGGGAAAGGGTTGTCAATGTATGTCGTATTGGTAATGGCATCGAGAGGTGCTTCTATGAGGGAAAGGGTTTATGAACATTGGTTTGGCTACTACATTGTCAATGTATGTCGTATTGGTAATGGCGTCGAGAGGTGCTTCTGTGAGGGAAAGGGTTAATGAACATTGGTTTGGCTACTACATTGTCAATGTCTGTCATATTGGTAATGGCATCGAGAGGTACTTCTATGAGGGAAAGGGTTGTCAATGTATGTTGTATTGGTAATGGCATCGAGAGGTGCTTCTATGAGGGAAAGGGTTAATGTATGTCATAATGGTAATGGCGTCATGAGGTGCTTCTATGAGGGAAAGGGTTGTCAATGTATGTCGTATTGGTAATGGCGTCGAGAGGTGCTTCTATGAGGGAAAGGGTTGTCAATGTATGTCATATTGGTAATGGCGTCGAGAGGTGCTTCTATGAGGGAAAGGGTTGTCAATGTATGTCATATTGGTAATGGCGTCGAGAGGTGCTTCTATGAGGGAAAGGGTTGTCAATGTATGTCGTATTGGTAATGGCATCGAGAGGTGCTTCTATGAGGGAAAGGGTTGTCAATGTATGTCGTATTGGTAATGGCATCGAGAGGTACTTCTATGAGGGAAAGGGTTGTCAATGTATGTCGTATTGGTAATGGCGTCAAGAGGTGCTTCTATGAGGGAAAGGGTTGTCAATGTATGTCGTATTGGTAATGGCATCAAGAGGTGCTTCTATGAGGGAAAGGGTTAATGTATGTCGTATTGGTAATGGCGTCAAGAGGTGCTTCTATGAGGGAAAGGGTTGTCAATGTATGTCGTATTGGTAATGGCATCGAGAGGTGCTTCTATGAGGGAAAGGGTTAATGTATGTCGTATTGGTAATGGCGTCAAGAGGTGCTTCTATGAGGGAAAGCGTTAATGTATGTCGTATTGGTAATGGCGTCAAGAGGTGCTTCTATGAGGGAAAGGGTTGTCAATGTATGTCGTATTGGTAATGGCATCAAGAGGTGCTTCTATGAGGGAAAGGGTTGTCAATGTATGTCGTATTGGTAATGGCATCAAGAGGTGCTTCTATGAGGGAAAGGGTTGTCAATGTATGTCGTATTGGTAATGGCATCAAGAGGTGCTTCTATGAGGGAAAGGGTTGCAATGTATGTCGTATTGGTAATGGCATCAAGAGGTGCTTCTATGAGGGAAAGGGTTGTCAATGTATGTCGTATTGGTAATGGCATCGAGAGGTGCTTCTATGAGGGAAAGGGTTGTCAATGTATGTCGTATTGATAATGGCATCAAGAGGTGCTTCTATGAGGGAAAGGGTCAATGTATGTCGTATTGGTAATGGCGTCGAGAGGTGCTTCTATGAGGGAAAGGGTTGTCAATGTATGTCGTATTGGTAATGGCGTCAAGAGGTGCTTCTATGAGGGAAAGGGTTGTCAATGTATGTCGTATTGGTAATGGCATCAAGAGGTGCTTCTATGAGGGAAAGGGTTGTCAATGTATGTCGTATTGGTAATGGCATCAAGAGGTGCTTCTATGAGGGAAAGGGTTGTCAATGTATGTCGTATTGGTAATGGCGTCAAGAGGTGCTTCTATGAGGGAAAGGGTTGTCAATGTATGTCGTATTGGTAATGGCGTCGAGAGGTGCTTCTATGAGGGAAACGGTTGTCAATGTATGTCATATTGGTAATGGCGTCGAGAGGTGCTTCTATGAGGGAAAGGGTTGTCAATGTATGTCGTATTGGTAATGGCATCGAGAGGTGCTTCTATGAGGGAAAGGGTTGTCAATGTATGTTATATTGGTAATGGCGTTGAGAGGTGCTTCTATGAGGGAAAGGGTTGTCAATGTATGTGGTATTGGTAATGGCGTCGAGAGGTGCTTCTATGAGGGAAAGAGTTAATGTATGTCATATTGGTAATGGCATCGAGAGGTGCTTCTATGAGGGAAAGGGTTAATGTATGTCGTATTGGTAATGGCGTCGAGAGGTGCTTCTATGAGGGAAAGTGTTAATCTTTACGCTTATGAGTGCTGCACTAAAGTTCGAAATAATGTTCACGTGAAAATTTGAGACTTAAGTTGTCAGTGACCTCATCTATCTATGACATCATATAAGCGCGATGTTATAGCTCCATTTAGTGAATGGTTGCCTTGCAACAAATATCGGTTACCAACGTTGCTAACACAACTCCTGGAAATACAAATTTCGGTGATCACTTGATGCAATTACCACAGACGACTCTGTAGTCCAGTGGTATCATGCTGGACTGGTAATCCAGGGAATGCAGGTTCGATCCCACGTCTGACCCTAATACAATTAACAGTCTTTCAGATGGGACATTAAACCGAGGTCTCGTGTCGGTGCTGTACACCGTGCGCGTAAAAGAACCTGAGGAGACTCTGGAATGGGTCTCTGTCTGTATCATTGCACTATCCTCCAACAATCTAAAATGACTAATCTCTTCAGGAGGCGTCGCACATATGGGCAACCGGTAGCGACGATAAATAAACGTAAAACACACACATGAAATCATTTCCTATCTTACACTAATATCTGTTGCTACTCGTGTAATATTACCTTCAATTCAGAGTTTCTTACGGAGGTTGGTGCACCCAAGTACTGGTTAACCGCTGGAGCCTGCCCAGGAAAGGTGTTGTTAAGTAAACTGCCCGCCGGCGATATAGCCCAAAATGGTGCTGATGCAGGCGTAAAACCCGAAATATAACATAACATAACCTTCAATTCAGTGAAATATGATTTTATTATGCATATCCTCAGTGTCAAACTTGTATTAACCCATTCAACACCAAGTAACTGACATGGACTGGTCCATGATATTCATAAACCAATAAATGAATCAGAAAATCACATTTGGACAAGTTCATTTATCAAAATGGGTAATTATGTCTAAAAATAGTCATATCACTGGCAAAAAGTGCAGATCCTGATGAGACGGCTCGTCACGAGCCGGCTCATCTGGATCTACACTTTTTGTAAGCCTATTTAGAGGTCTGTGGTGTTGAAAGGGTTAAGAGACCATGTCAAATAGTGGTCTTTAAGCAGGAACGGTCGTTTAACACAAACGGGAATGGGTATTTTGTATTATGTATCTTTATTGTAAAAAAAAATTAAATTCAGTATTTAGACTATGCCAATAAACAAACAACCTCTGGAGCAATTGCCCGATGAACTATAGGGCAACGAAAATAAATATATCAAAGAACAAGCACCTCGCACCATTTGGGGATAGTGGTCTTTTTAAATTTGAGATATGGAGGTTTCGGCTGGAAACCTTGCATATATATATCTACCGTACTCGCCCGTCTATAAGACGGGATTTATATCACCAGATTATTGCCGCATAGTGGCTTCCCATCGGATAAGCAAGTGATAAAACAAGCAATAAAATAAAAACAAATTCTTTGTTTTAAAAATCAGTTTGTTCCCACTCAATCACTGATGACCTAATATTGAAAATAACTGAAAGGGTGTAACAACAGCATAGACTTTCATAGCTATCTGTAAACTGAACTTGTCAGTAGCATTTTAACAAATCAACTTTATTGTTGTGCAATTTTATGATTTGTATTACCCCGTTTAAACGCCCCCTCCCTAATAAACGCCGCCCCCCCCCCCCCATTTTGAAGCAAAACAAAATAATTCTCACCTCAGTGCTGTTATCATAGTCTGTACTGCTAGAAACACAGTGGTCTGTGTCGATGTCAAGAGGTATGAATGGGGGCGTTTAAAGGAGTCCCAGACATAATTTGCATATAATTTGTTGCAAATTGCATCACCCACGGGGGCGTTTAAACCAAAATACCACTGATTAAAGACCTAAGTTGGGGTCCCGTCTTATAGTCGAGAACGTCTTATAGGTGAGTAAATATGGTACATAATTTGAAATGTGACAAAGTCGTGACAACTTGTTTGATGATAATTCCGAACATTTTAGGGAATCAGACCTAAGTGAAGAGCGTTATATTCAAAAACCCTTGACAGAAGTTGGTCAGGAAATCAAATGTTAATTGCTTCTTTGTTCATAAAGTGTTATAATGCATTGACTGGAGTGCTTATGGAGGAAATGGAGATCTGCTGGGGTTTTGTTTGCACAATTAATAGTGTATTTCCTAGTCTACTCTCTGTATCCAGTCTACTCTCTGTATCCAGTCTACTCTCTGTATCCAGTCTACTCTCTGTATCCAGTCTACTCTCTGTATCCAGTCTACTCTCTGTATCCAGTCTACTGTCTGTATCCAGTCTACTCTCTGTATCCAGTCTACTGTCTGTATCCAGTCTACTCTCTGTATCCAGTCTACTCTCTGTATCCAGTCTACTCTCTGTATCCAGTCTACTGTCTGTATCCAGTCTACTCTCTGTATCCAGTCTACTGTCTGTATCCAGTCTACTGTGTATCCAGTCTACTCTCTGTATCCAGTCTACTGTCTGTATCCAGTCTACTCTCTGTATCCAGTCTACTGTGTATCCAGTCTACTGTCTATATCCAGTCTACTGTCTGTATCCAGTCTACTCTCTGTATCCAGTCTACTCTCTGTATCCAGTCTACTCTCTGTATCCAGTCTACTCTCTGTATCCAGTCTACTCTCTGTATCCAGTCTACTCTCTGTATCCAGTCTACTCTCTGTATCCAGTCTACTGTCTGTATCCAGTCTACTGTGTATCCAGTCTACTCTCTGTATCCAGTCTACTCTCTGTATCCAGTCTACTGTCTGTATCCAGTCTACTCTCTGTATCCAGTCTACTGTCTGTATCCAGTCTACTGTCTGTATCCAGTCTACTGTGTATCCAGTCTACTCTCTGTATCCAGTCTACTGTCTGTATCCAGTCTACTCTCTGTATCCAGTCTATTGTCTGTATCCAGTCTACTCTCTGTATCCAGTCTACTCTCTGTATCCAGTCTACTCTCTGTATCCGGTCTACTATCTGTATCCAGTCTACTCTCTGTATCCAGTCTACTCTCTGTATCCAGTCTACACTCTGTATTCAGTCTACTCTCTGTATCCAGTCTACACTCTGTATCCAGTCTACTCTCTGTATCCAGTCTACACTCTGTATCCAGTCTACTCTCTGTATCCAGTCTACTGTCTGTATCCAGTCTACTGTCTGTATCCAATCTACTCTCTGTTTTCAGTCTACTCTCTGTATCCAGTCTACTGTCTGTATCCGGTCTACTCTCTGTATCCAGTCTACTGTCTGTATCCAGTCTACTGTCTGTATCCAGTCTACTGTCTGTATCCGGTCTACTCTCTGTATGCAGTCTACACTCTGTATCCAGTCTACTCTCTGTATCCAGTCTACTCTCTGTATCCAGTCTACTCTCTGTATCCAGTCTACTGTCTGTATCCAGTCTACTGTCTGTATCCGGTCTACTCTCTGTATCCAGTCTACTGTCTGTATCCGGTCTACTCTCTGTATCCAGTCTACTGTCTGTATCCAGTCTACTGTCTGTATCCAGTCTACTGTCTGTATCCGGTCTACTCTCTGTATGCAGTCTACACTCTGTATCCAGTCTACTCTCTGTATCCAGTCTACTCTCTGTATCCAGTCTACTCTCTGTATCCAGTCTACTCTCTGTATCCAGTCTACTGTCTGTATCCGGTCTACTCTCTGTATCCAGTCTACTGTCTGTATCCGGTCTACTCTCTGTATCCAGTCTACTGTCTGTATCCAGTCTACTGTCTGTATCCGGTCTACTGTCTGTATCCGGTCTACTCTCTGTATGCAGTTTACACTTAGTATCCAGTCTACTCTCTGTATCCAGTCTACTCTCTGTATCCAGTCTACTGTCTGTATCCGGTCTACTCTCTGTATCCAGTCTACTGTCTGTATCCAGTCTACTCTCTGTATCCAGTCTACTTTCTGTATCCAGTCTACTGTCTGTATCCAGTCTACTGTCTGTATCCAGTCTACTGTCTGTATCCAGTCTACTCTCTGTATCCAGTCTACTGTCTGTATCCAGTCTACTCTCTGTATCCAGTCTACTGTCTGTATCCAGTCTACTCTCTGTATCCAGTCTACTCTCTGTATCCAGTCTACTCTCTGTATCCAGTCTACTGTCTGTATCCAGTCTACTCTCTGTATCCGGTCTACTCTCTGTATGCAGTCTACACTCTGTATCCAGTCTACTGTCTGTATCCAGTCTACTCTCTGTATCCAGTCTACTGTCTGTATCCAGTCTACTCTCTGTATCCAGTCTACTGTGTATCCAGTCTACTGTCTATATCCAGTCTACTGTCTGTATCCAGTCTACTCTCTGTATCCAGTCTACTCTCTGTATCCAGTCTACTCTCTGTATCCAGTCTACTCTCTGTATCCAGTCTACTCTCTGTATCCAGTCTACTGTCTGTATCCAGTCTACTGTGTATCCAGTCTACTCTCTGTATCCAGTCTACTCTCTGTATCCAGTCTACTGTCTGTATCCAGTCTACTCTCTGTATCCAGTCTACTCTCTGTATCCAGTCTACTGTCTGTATCCAGTCTACTGTCTGTATCCAGTCTACTCTCTGTATCCAGTCTACTCTCTGTATCCAGTCTACTGTCTGTATCCAGTCTACTCTCTGTATCCAGTCTACTGTCTGTATCCAGTCTACTCTCTGTATCCAGTCTACTGTCTGTATCCAGTCTACTGTGTATCCAGTCTACTCTCTGTATCCAGTCTACTGTCTGTATCCAGTCTACTCTCTGTATCCAGTCTATTGTCTGTATCCAGTCTACTCTCTGTATCCAGTCTACTCTCTGTATCCAGTCTACTCTCTGTATCCGGTCTACTATCTGTATCCAGTCTACTCTCTGTATCCAGTCTACTCTCTGTATCCAGTCTACACTCTGTATTCAGTCTACTCTCTGTATCCAGTCTACACTCTGTATCCAGTCTACTCTCTGTATCCAGTCTACACTCTGTATCCAGTCTACTCTCTGTATCCAGTCTACTGTCTGTATCCAGTCTACTGTCTGTATCCAATCTACTCTCTGTTTTCAGTCTACTCTCTGTATCCAGTCTACTGTCTGTATCCGGTCTACTCTCTGTATGCAGTCTACACTCTGTATCCAGTCTACACTCTGTATCCAGTCTACTCTCTGTATCCAGTCTACTCTCTGTATCCAGTCTACTCTCTGTATCCAGTCTACTGTCTGTATCCGGTCTACTCTCTGTATCCAGTCTACTGTCTGTATCCGGTCTACTCTCTGTATCCAGTCTACTGTCTGTATCCAGTCTACTGTCTGTATCCAGTCTACTGTCTGTATCCGGTCTACTCTCTGTATGCAGTCTACACTCTGTATCCAGTCTACTCTCTGTATCCAGTCTACTCTCTGTATCCAGTCTACTCTCTGTATCCAGTCTACTCTCTGTATCCAGTCTACTGTCTGTATCCGGTCTACTCTCTGTATTCAGTCTACTGTCTGTATCCGGTCTACTCTCTGTATCCAGTCTACTGTCTGTATCCAGTCTACTGTCTGTATCCAGTCTACTGTCTGTATCCGGTCTACTGTCTGTATCCGGTCTACTCTCTGTATGCAGTCTACACTTAGTATCCAGTCTACTCTCTGTATCCAGTCTACTCTCTGTATCCAGTCTACTGTCTGTATCCGGTCTACTCTCTGTATCCAGTCTACTGTCTGTATCCAGTCTACTCTCTGTATCCAGTCTACTCTCTGTATCCAGTCTGTCTGTATCCAGTCTACTGTCTGTATGCAGTCTACTCTCTGTATCCAGTCTACTCTCTGTATCCAGTCTACTGTCTGTATCCAGTCTACTCTCTGTATCCAGTCTACTGTGTGTCTCCGGTCTACTCTCTGTATCCAGTCTACTCTCTGTATCCGGTCTACTGTCTGTATCCGGTCTACTCTCTGTATCCAGTCTACTCTCTGTATCCAGTCTACTCTCTGTATGCAGTCTACTCTCTGTATCCAGTCTACTGTCTGTATGCAGTCTACTCTCTGTATGCAGTCTACTCTCTGTATCCAGTCTACTCTCTGTATCCAGTCTACTCTCTGTATGCAGTCTACTGTCTGTATCCAGTCTACTCTCTGTATGCAGTCTACTCTCTGTATCCAGTCTACTCTCTGTATCCGGTCTACTCTCTGTATCCGGTCTACTCTCTGTATCCGGTCTACTGTCTGTATCCAGACTACTCTCTGTATCCAGTCTACTCTCTGTATCCAGTCTACTCTCTGTATCCAGTCTACTGTCTGTATCCGGTCTACTCTCTGTATCCAGTCTACTGTCTGTATCCGGTCTACTCTCTGTATCCAGTCTACTGTCTGTATCCAGTCTACTGTCTGTATCCGGTCTACTGTCTGTATCCGGTCTACTCTCTGTATGCAGTCTACACTTAGTATCCAGTCTACTCTCTGTATCCAGTCTACTCTCTGTATCCAGTCTACTGTCTGTATCCGGTCTACTCTCTGTATCCAGTCTACTGTCTGTATCCAGTCTACTCTCTGTATCCAGTCTACTCTCTGTATCCAGTCTGTCTGTATCCAGTCTACTGTCTGTATCCAGTCTACTCTCTGTATCCAGTCTACTGTCTGTATCCAGTCTACTCTCTGTATCCAGTCTACTGTCTGTATCCAGTCTACTCTCTGTATCCAGTCTACTGTCTGTATCCAGTCTACTCTCTGTATCCAGTCTACTCTCTGTATCCAGTCTACTCTCTGTATCCAGTCTACTGTCTGTATCCAGTCTACTCTCTGTATCCGGTCTACTCTCTGTATGCAGTCTACACTCTGTATCCAGTCTACTGTCTGTATCCAGTCTACTCTCTGTATCCAGTCTACTGTCTGTATCCAGTCTACTCTCTGTATCCAGTCTACTGTGTATCCAGTCTACTGTCTATATCCAGTCTACTGTCTGTATCCAGTCTACTCTCTGTATCCAGTCTACTCTCTGTATCCAGTCTACTCTCTGTATCCAGTCTACTCTCTGTATCCAGTCTACTCTCTGTATCCAGTCTACTGTCTGTATCCAGTCTACTGTGTATCCAGTCTACTCTCTGTATCCAGTCTACTCTCTGTATCCAGTCTACTGGCTGTATCCAGTCTACTCTCTGTATCCAGTCTACTGTCTGTATCCAGTCTACTCTCTGTATCCAGTCTACTCTCTGTATCCAGTCTACTGTCTGTATCCAGTCTACTGTCTGTATCCAGTCTACTCTCTGTATCCAGTCTACTCTCTGTATCCAGTCTACTGTCTGTATCCAGTCTACTCTCTGTATCCAGTCTACTGTCTGTATCCAGTCTACTCTCTGTATCCAGTCTACTGTCTGTATCCAGTCTACTGTCTGTATCCAGTCTACTGTGTATCCAGTCTACTCTCTGTATCCAGTCTACTGTCTGTATCCAGTCTACTCTCTGTATCCAGTCTATTGTCTGTATCCAGTCTACTCTCTGTATCCAGTCTACTCTCTGTATCCAGTCTACTCTCTGTATCCGGTCTACTATCTGTATCCAGTCTACTCTCTGTATCCAGTCTACTCTCTGTATCCAGTCTACACTCTGTATTCAGTCTACTCTCTGTATCCAGTCTACACTCTGTATCCAGTCTACTCTCTGTATCCAGTCTACACTCTGTATCCAGTCTACTCTCTGTATCCAGTCTACTGTCTGTATCCAGTCTACTGTCTGTATCCAATCTACTCTCTGTTTTCAGTCTACTCTCTGTATCCAGTCTACTGTCTGTATCCGGTCTACTCTCTGTATCCAGTCTACTGTCTGTATCCAGTCTACTGTCTGTATCCAGTCTACTGTCTGTATCCGGTCTACTCTCTGTATGCAGTCTACACTCTGTATCCAGTCTACTCTCTGTATCCAGTCTACTCTCTGTATCCAGTCTACTGTCTGTATCCAGTCTACTGTCTGTATCCGGTCTACTCTCTGTATCCAGTATACTGTCTGTATCCGGTCTACTCTCTGTATCCAGTCTACTGTCTGTATCCAGTCTACTGTCTGTATCCGGTCTACTGTCTGTATCCGGTCTACTCTCTGTATGCAGTCTACACTTAGTATCCAGTCTACTCTCTGTATCCAGTCTACTCTCTGTATCCAGTCTACTGTCTGTATCCGGTCTACTCTCTGTATCCAGTCTACTGTCTGTATCCAGTCTACTCTCTGTATCCAGTCTACTCTCTGTATCCAGTCTGTCTGTATCCAGTCTACTGTCTGTATGCAGTCTACTTCTGTATCCAGTCTACTCTCTGTATCCAGTCTACTGTCTGTATCCAGTCTACTCTCTGTATCCAGTCTACTGTGTGTCTCCGGTCTACTCTCTGTATCCAGTCTACTCTCTGTATCCGGTCTACTGTCTGTATCCGGTCTACTCTCTGTATCCAGTCTACTCTCTGTATCCAGTCTACTCTCTGTATGCAGTCTACTCTCTGTATCCAGTCTACTCGCTGTATCCAGTCTACTGTCTGTATGCAGTCTACTCTCTGTATGCAGTCTACTCTCTGTATCCAGTCTACTCTCTGTATCCAGTCTACTCTCTGTATGCAGTCTACTGTCTGTATCCAGTCTACTCTCTGTATGCAGTCTACTCTCTGTATCCAGTCTACTCTCTGTATCCGGTCTACTCTCTGTATCCGGTCTACTCTCTGTATCCGGTCTACTGTCTGTATCCAGTCTACTCTCTGTATCCAGTCTACTCTCTGTATCCAGTCTACTGTCTGTATCCAGTCTACTCTCTGTATCCGGTCTACTCTCTGTATCTGGTCTACTCTCTGTATCCAGTCTACTCTCTGTATCCAGTCTACTCTCTGTATCCAGTCTACTCTCTGTATCCAGTCTACTCTCTGTATCCAGTCTACTGTCTGTATCCGGTCTACTCTCTGTATCAAGTCTACTGTCTGTATCCGGTCTACTGTCTGTATCCAGTCTACTGTCTGTATCCAGTCTACTCTCTGTATCCAGTCTACTGTCTGTATCCGGTCTACTGTCTGTATCCGGTGTACTCTATGTATCCGGTCTACTGTCTGTATCCGGTCTACTCTCTGTATCCGGTCTACTGTTTGTATGCAGTCTACTGTCTATATGCAGTCTAATGTCTGTATCCTGACATGAACTGGTGCATGATATTTTTAGACCAATAAACTAATAAGAAAATTACATTTGAACCTGTTCATTTATCAAAATGGGTAATTTTGTCTAAAAATAATATTATATATAATAATAAAAATATTACTGGCATTAGTCATCATGAGCCAGCTCATCTGGATCTACACTTTTTCTAAGGCTATTAGCGGTATGTGGTGTTGAAAGGGTTAATTGCAAAAGGTTTAAAGGCAATTCAGTACATTTGATTGAACGAAATGAAACAGTTTTCAGAATTAACAATCCATAATAAACAGGAAAAATTGAACATATAACAATGTGGGGTGATATGACAGTGAAATGACTGCAATGAAACCCGGGTTCGATCCTCGGACTGGGAAGTATATGAGATGGTACGGTGATCGCCAGGTGGGTATTCTCCGGGTACTCCGGTTTCATCCCACATGAATGACCACATTTACGCTTTCATCCGCGCCAACGAGAGTGATTAATATAAGTTGTTAAAACTTGCTTCGCAATCGTTGTAAAATAAATAAAGTTTAACCCTTTCAACACCACAGACCTCTATGTAGGCTTACAAAAAGTGTAGATCCAGATGAGCCGGCTCGTGATGAGCCGTCTCATCAGGATCTGCACTTTTTGCAAGTAGTATTACTAATTTTAGACAAAATTACCCATCTTGATAAATGAACTGGTCCGAATGTAATTTTCTTATTCATTTATTGGTCTAAGAATATCATGGACCAGTCCATGTCAGTTACTTGGTGTTGAAAGAGTTAAACTAAATTTATGTGTTACATCTTATGCATACTTTGAGATTTTAACCCATTCAACACCAAGTAACTCACATGGACTGGTCCATGATATTCATAAACCAATAAATGAATCAGAAAATCACATTTGGACAAGTTCATTTATCAAAATGGGTAATTATGTCTAAAAATAGTCATATCACTGGCAAAAAGTGCAGATCCTGATGAGACAGCTCGTCCGTGACGAGCCGGCTCATCTGGATCTACACTTTTTTGTAAGCCAATTTAGAGGTCTGATGTGGTGTTGAAAGGGTTAATAGTATAATTTGAAACAAGAATGGGAACGTATTTAATGAGAGACATCGGTGAGTTACTGCCCCTGAATACTCTCTAATTGTATCTAGATCCTCCTTTGCGCAACATGTTATCAATTGTAATCCACTTTCTCATCAAGGCCAAAAAAAACATTACCTGTGTTTACGGTTTACCGACCGACACGGTATTTTTGGAAGTAATTTTGAAGAAAAAGATCAAACATTCAACATTATGTTTTTCGCATTTTTCTGTACCCAAGAGTGTGGTAACAATCTGATAAACAAATTCCCTATCGACCAACACTATTTATTATTTGGTTTGAAACAGTAAACATGACGGATATGTTTAAATTATAAATGACTTCATCTCGACAGATATCATACAGTATAATTATCCAATCGGTACTTGTCTATAAAGAGTTGTAATTAATTAATAATTAACATGTTGATAAAATCACAATTATCATACTGATAATTGATTATGGATCTGGTTAGGGAAAAACAAAGAATTCTAACTAAAAGGACTGCTATGCAATTCAGACTTTATCTGCCAAGGGAGGTAACAGAAAATCTAGTGATGTCACTCATTGGTGTTTCACCCTATCAACTCTTTGTAATTTATTGGAATAGTCCATGCTACTGTTCCGAACTATTTCATTGGTCCATTCAAATTATTAGACTAGTCCAGTCTTGAGAAAGCATATTTTGCCATTTGAAAATTATTGACAGTGGAGATCCTGATGAGACAGCTCGCTAGGGGACAGCTCATCTGTATATGTTCTGTTCACATCCAGAGCTAGCTCGCTAGGGGACAGCTCATCTGTATCTGCTTGGTTCACATCCAGAGCTAGCTCGCTAGGGGACAGCTCATCTGTATCTGCTTGGTTCACATCCAGAGCTAGCTCGCTAGGGGACATACCATCTGTATCTGCTCTGTTCACATCCAGAGCTAGCTCGCTAGGGGACAGCTCATCTGTATCTGCTCTGCTCACATCCAGAGCTAGCTTGCTAGGGGACAGCTCATCTGCTCTGCTCACATCCAGAGCTAGCTCGCTAGGGGACAGACCATCTGCTCTGCTCACATCCAGAGCTAACTCGCTAGGGGACAGCTCATCTGTATCTGCTCTGTTCACATCCAGAGCTAGCTCGCTAGGGGACAGACCATCTGCTCTGCTCACATCCAGAGCTAGCTCGCTAGGGGACAGCTCATCTGTATCTGCTCACATCCAGAGCCAGTTCTCAGTAACCAATGCAGTATGATGGATTCCAGTGTGTTTCTGTGTGTTTTATGTTTATTTATCGTTGCTACCGGTTGCACATATGAGCGACGCCTCCTGAAGAGATTAGTCATTTTAGAATGTTGGAGGATAGTGCAATGATACAGACAGAGGCCAATTTCAGAGTCTCCTCTGGTTCTTTTACGTGCACAGTGTAAAGCACCGACATGAGACCTCGGTTTAACGTCCCATCTGAAAGACTGTTAATTGTATTATGGTCAGACGGGGGATCGAACCTGCGATCCCTGGATTACCAGTCCAGCGTGTTGCCACTAAACAAGATCCGTCTGTAGTGTGTTTCTTTTCTGAGAAATTAATTTTATATGACTGTGAGAATCTTTGGACCTTTTCTAATTTCAGTGTTTCTCTTTGTTGTGTTGATTTCATGTTACTAGAGCAGGTGTGACGTTAATGTTGCAATATGTTACTTCCTGCTACATGTTGCCGATGTATGTAAGACGATTACCTGCTATCTAATTAGTATTCGCAAATTGTGAAATTTAAATGCACCTGTTACATTAATAACGTCTAAACCTGAACTGGGTCTGCCTCCGTGGTCGAGCGGTTAAGGTCGCTGACTTGAATACCACTGTAACCTATCATCACTGATGGTCACGGGTTCGAGCCCCGCTCAGGCCGTGTCTCATTTATATGAAAAAGTTGGCAGTTTCTTACGGAGGTTGGTGCACCCAAGTACTGGTTAACCGCTGGAGCCTGCCCAGGAAAGGTGTTAGGTAAACTGCCCGCCGGCGATATAGCCCGAAATGGTGCTGATGCAGGCGTAAAACCCGAAATATAACATAACCTGAACTGGCCCCGAGGTTATCAAACTGTTCTCCAATCTCAAAACTCGGTCTCAATCGTTTGATTGGTTCAAAAAATACATAGCTATCTATATTTGGGAGAAAATACATAGCTATCTATATTTGGGAGAAAATACATAGCTATCTATATTTGGGAGAAAATACATAGCTATCTATATTTGGGAGAAAATATGTAGATATCTATATTTGGGAGAAAATATGTAGCTATCTATATTTGCCGAATGGATGTCGACTAATCTTGGAGAATATTCCTATTCAGTAATATTCTAATTTAAGGTCAACATTATTCAGTAATATTCTAATTTAAGGTCAACATTATTCAGTAATATTCTAATTTAAGGTCAACATTATTCAGTAATATTCTAATTTTGGGTCAACATTATTCAGTAATATTCAAATTTAAGGTCAACATTATTCAGTAATATTCTAATTTCGGGTCAACATTATTCAGTAATATTCTAATTTCGGGTCAACATTATTCAGTAATATTCTAATTTCGGGTCAACATTATTCAGTAATATTCTAATTTAAGGTCAACAATGTAATATTTGCATCTAGGCCAATCAATGCACTTGTGGCCCAAAGCTTTTGCCTGTATCATATATATATATATTGGAGAGGTTCTTCACCCTTTCAACACCACATACCTCTAAATAGGCCTACACAAATTGTACATCCAGATGAGCCGGCTATGATGAGCCGTCTCGTCAGGATCTGCACTTTTTGCCTGTAGTAATATTACTATTTTTAGACAAAATTACCCATTTTGATAAATGAACTGGTCCAAATGTAATTTTCTTATTAATTTATTGGTCTAAAAATATCATGGACCAGTCCATGTCAGTTACTTGGTGTTGAATGGGTTAACCACTGGACCACTGACTAGTCTATTATTATGTAGTGTTGAAAAGCTTGTTCACATAGAAATGTTTTGTCTACTTTCAGACATGCAAGACGGTAGAGGAGTTTGGTGGGGAAGTGTATTTGGAAATTTCGTGTAAGTTTACAATAATAATAATAATATATAATACAGTCAAACCTGTATTAAACAGCCAGCCAAGAGAATCACAGAAAGTGGTTGCTTAACACAGGTGGCTGCTTAACCCTTTCAACCCCACAGGCCTCTAAATAGGCTTATGAAAAGTGTAGATCCAGATGAGCCGGCTCGTAACGAGCCGTCTCATCAGGATCTGCACTTTTTTGCCAGTAATAATTATTACTATTTTTAGATAAAATTACCCATTTTGATAAATGAACTGGTCCAAATGTAATTTTCTTATTAATTTATTGGTCTAAAAATAGCATGCACCAGTCCATGTCAGTTACTTGGGGTTGAAAGGGTTAATAGAGGTCAAATGTATAATAAAACATCATATTGGGAATCTGGAAACTGGCTGCTTAATACAGGTTGGCTGCTTAATGGAGGTGACCACTAACACAGATTTGACTGTATATTAACTCTGTATTGATGGAGGGGCACTCCAGTGGGGAGTGGTTTGGGTTGTTGACTTTCAATCACTTGCCCCTCACCATTGTAGTTTTGAATCCAATATGGGGCGTCAAATTATTTCATCAAGCTGGCTTACCGAAGGTCAGGGTGTTTCTACACAAGTGCTCGTGTCGCTGACTGAAAAATTGCCCAAAGAGGTTTCGTTGGTCTTCTTCCACCAATAATAGCTGGCGAATCGCCATGAGACCGTAGCAACTTGAAACACCCAAAACAAACATACATATATATAACTTTAATGATGATGGTTTTATTTCGAGGTGTTGATAATATCGCTTTAACCCTTTCCCTCATAGAAGCACCTTTTGACGCCATTACCAATACGACATACATTGACAATGTAGTAGCCAAACCAATGCTCATAAACCCTTTCCCTCATAGAAGCACCTTTTGACGCCATTACCAATACGACATACATTGACAATGTAGTAGCCAAACCAATGTTCATTAAAATGTGTTATTCCAATGCATTCAACCAATGAAATAACATATAATAACAGACAGGATTTTATTTCATCATGAAAGGGTTAACCACAGCAGTTCATTTCTGGGTTTTCGTTTTTTTTTTATCGTCTCCACTGATTTTCCACATGCGCGGCGCCACACCTAAAGAGATTACTCATTTTAGGTTTTGGACGATAGTGCAATGATACAGACAGACACAGAGACTCATTTCATCTGTTTTACGCGCAGACGATAGTGCAATGATACAGACAGACACAGAGACTCATTTCATCTGTTTTACGTGCATGGTGTAAATGCAATAACGTGAGATCTCAGATTAAATTCTCATCCTATTGATATGTGGAGATATCGATCTAACATTCCATGGATGACGAAGCCAGCGTGTTCCCTGGATGACTAATCCAGCGTGTTAAGAGCGTGTTGTCTAGAGCCTAGAGACGGGGGCGGTGTACCTATTATATTGAAGCAGGATATTTAATATCACAGTTTTCTCGGTCACGGGGTAAATGTTGTTGTTTTTTCCCCCGCTCATTTAAAGTCAGCACTGGAAACTGTAACGAGCCGGTACAGAACCGGAAGACGTTTTTTCTTTACAATGAATAAAAAAAGAAAATATCGGGACTGGAAAAATAGATGGTGTCAACGGAATCAGATAGTATTCATCAGCGATTTATTCCTTACCCAAGATGGCTGACCAGTATTCATCAGCGATTTATTCCTTACCCAAGATGGCTGACCAGTATTCATCAGCGATTTATTCCTTACCCAAGATGGCTGACCAGTATTCATCAGCGATTTATTCCTTACCCAAGATGGCTGACCAGTATTCATCAGCGATTTATTCCTTACCCAAGATGGCTGACCAGTTTATTATTCAACATAGACTGTCACTATACTTCAGTATAGTACCCAGTAATATTACTTACAAAGCGGCTGCTACAGCAGGCAGATTCTGGAGAGGTATCTTGGATGTTATCATCTGTTTCCCAGTCTCAAATGTTTGTCAATTATCAATAGTTCAAGCGCCATTTTGTTACGGAACTGTTCAGACTGACACAATTTACTTGATTGGAAGAAATGTTGGATGTGTTGGAACTATATTCCGAACTTTTTCAGCCAATAGAGCACACCCAGATAGTTGAACTGTATCTTCCAATATCTTCTTTAGTTTATATAAATTTATTGGCTTGATTGGGAAACAAGTTCAGACAACTTATATTAATCACTCTCGAGACCTCATTCCTGATGGAATCGATCACCACAAGGGAGAGAGAAGAGTGGTGTTTAAATTCCTTGCCTAAGGGCACGATCCCCCATCTGACCCTAATAAAATTACAGTCATTCAGGTGGGACGTTAAACCGAGGTATCGTGTCGGTGCTTTACACCATGCACGTAAAAGAACCAGAGGAGATTCTGGAATGGGTCTCTGTCTGTATCATTGCACTATCCTCCAAAAATCATATGGGCAACCGGAAGCTACGATAAATAAACGTAAAACACACGCACAATCGTAACAGCTACATTGGGATGCAAACTTGTGGGCTTTCGCACCTGAAGCGCTATCACGACTTCCACCAATAATATCTTAATTAGCATTCATAATTTCTCTCATGCAGTTTATGAATGTTCAATTAAAAAAATACATTATTTTCATAATTTTAGAATTAACCGACAAGCTGTTGTATATTTATATAGTAATAGCAAGCTGTTATTAAAACATGTTTAAGGGTCATGCTTGAATAAAATTATATGTTGATTCAGATTATAGTAGGCCTACACCTATTACTAGCTTGAATTTACTTGAGACATCTGCATATTCAATTGATCTTATTACTAGCTTGAATTTACTTGAGACATACCTAATAAAATGAACATTAATAGTAAAACTAAATGTAGACTCATGATTTTCTTCATTGTACAATGTTTCGAACTCGCACGTAACTGTGGTATTGTAACTCAGTGCGAAGTACTAGCACCTTAGACCGCTCGGCTATTACCACCTTGAATTGTGAAATCAATTTTATTCAATTAAACTGCAAAAATCCATTGCAAATGAAGCATGTAATTATGATAATTTCTCAAGTAAATTTACACTTGCAATAGCTGTGTACAATGTTATTTGCAATTCAAGTTTGAACATTAAATCAACGTATTGAACACATATTCTGAGAATTTTTTTATGTTAATATATTCCATTTTTGCATACATCACAGATAAAATTAACAGTCTTTCAGAGGGGACTTTAAACCGAGGTCTTGTGTCGGTGCTGTACACTGTGCACGTAAAAGAACAAGAGAAGACTGGAATGGGTCGCTGTCTGTATCATTGCACTATCCTCCAAAAATCTAAAATGACTAATCTCTTCAGGAGGCATCGCTCATATGGGCAACCTGTAGCGACGATAAATAAACATAAAACACACATTACGCTTCACAGCACATTAAATGTTAGCCGTCTACGCCGAAGCACATGGGTACCCAGAGCAGCAGATAGAGAATAAATATTATGGCATACATGTATTAACGATTTAGTGGTCATACACCAGAGTCATTATCACGACTTGTAATGCTTACGAATCACAGTCAGTGTTTATATATATTTACGAAAGTGTCATTTTCTTAGCTCGAAGATCATGTGCGTTTTATATATCAAATAAGCTTTTTTCCCTGGATTTTCTCTGCGTTTTTTTTTTAACTACGTCTTATACTCCCGTGCGACCTATAGACGATTACGGTACTTAGTAGGATTAAAATAAAGGGGCAAGTTTCCCCGAACACTTGTATAGTTTTATAGCCATCAGTGAAAACGCAAATTTCTACAGAATGTAATTTCCTACTATAATTAGAATTTTTCCCCCCAAATATTTGCCTCAATATTCTGTATTTCAACTAATAAACAAACGGCATATACATAATTTGTTGACGTAACAAAATAATGTAAATAGGGTCGACATCCATGCGTAATACAACGCGTGAATCCTGAACAACACGATTTATGGAACAGATTTACCATTATATCACATTTGTGCCTATGCATATTTATTTGTAGACTCATCTCAGTTAAATTATCTCTAATCGACAGTATCACGCGCTTAGTACATGTATAGACTCCAATGACAAACAAACGTCAGTTCAGGAGCGTGGATGACCTATATTTATAAATCCTACTTTCACCTTTAATTGATTCAATGTTAGTGTTCGAATGTATTAGGAAGAATGTGTAGTAGCGATGCATTGATACGTGGATACATGCATTTTTTGGCTTTTTATGATGTAATGTCGTTTTAAAGCTTTTAAACTGAATGAATGATCAATGCCATTCAAGGCCATTTTCTACTGATAAACATCACATTAACAATAAATAGTAAATGAATATACGTTTAAAAGTGCAACTGACTTATGAATTTACAGACCATTAAGTTTGTACTATATATAGTCACTAATGTTTTGAACCACTAGACCATGGAGACGATATACTATATATATATATATATATATTATAGTCACTAATGTTTTACTATATATGGTTACTGATTTTATACTGTTTATTAGGGATGGCAACGAATAGCGATTTCAGATGGGACTTTAAACCGAGGTCTCGTGTCGGTGCTTTACACCGTGCACTTAAACAACCAGAGGAGACTCTGGAATGGGTCTCTGTCTGTATCATTGCACTATCCTCCAAAAATCTAGAATGACTAATCTCTTCAGAAGGCGTCGCTCATATGGGTAACCGGTAGCGACGATAAATAAACGTAAAACACACGTTCAGGAGAAGCAAACAAAACTGATTATTTCATTAACTAATGGGACTACAGACAACAATCGTTCGCCTGCATGGACATCGGTTTAAAATAATGAACTGTTAATTATAAGACGCCGGCGGTATAAACAAGTTAAAAAGAGAGCTATTGCACAGTTACATAGGAATAAACAAAAGAGTGAATTACACGTTCTAGCAACCAATCAGCCACGCAAGTTTTGGTCCTACTTAAAACGGCTGAAATCAACGAAATCCAAAGGAGATAATAATTAGTAAGCAAGATGTTTATGAACATTTTAAAGACTTATATTCTAGTGACAATATATTTTCAGATTCTATTGTTGAAGAGCAACTAAGGAATGATGATTATAATTAAAATAATGTAGACGATTTAGATATGATCTTTAACCCTTTCAACACCACATACCTCTAAATTGGCTTACAAAAAAGTGTAGATCCAGATGAGGCGGCTCGTGACGAGCCGTCTCATCAGGATCTGCACTTTTTTCAAGTAATATAACTATTTTTAGAAAAATATTTACCCATTTTGATAAATGAACAGATCCAAATGTAATTTTGTTATTAATTTATTAGTCTAAAAATATCATGGACCAGTCCATGTCAATTACTTGGTGTTGAATGTGTTAAATTAACTGAAAAAGCGGAGGAAATGACTTGCTGATTCCTGAAATCTATTTAGAACGTAGCGAATTACTGTCACCGGTACTTTCTAAATTGTAATTATATATATATATAAATTGAATCTATCCTGAAAGTTGGACTACGGGAATTATTGTGCCTGTACCAAAAAAGGGTGACTTAAATAATGTCAATAATTACAGAGGTGTCACACACGTATACTAGCATCTTTTCTAAAATATTTTCAATATTATTAGATAACAGATTAAGAAAATGGGCAGAAAGCAATAATTTATTATCAGACAATCAATTTGGTTTTCGAAAAGGAACAAGTACAAACTGATTGTTTATTTGTATTAACCCTTTCCCTCATAATAAAAAGTCATATCAGGTTCTCCAGCCCAATACAGTAACTATGTAATAGCTTATCAGCTACCAATAGATAAGGGACCAATAACTGTACCCTGTCCCCATAAGGTATTTCAGGAAAAACTGATAAAATGACCCCTATCATGTTCTGTTTTCCCTGATAAAAACTTACTTTAATATATTTATGGTAAGAATAAAAAATTAAATATAGAACATATAGAAGAATATTTACTTAGATATGGAGGTGTAAATATTGGACATGCAGGTTTTGGAGAATAATTATTATATTCGACTATATTTGTTTATTTAATAGTGCATGGAAAAGGGCGTGGCAACCTAAGTTGATTAAATCAATTTCCTAAATCAATTGGACTTTCTGATTAAAGACTCCACCCACATGGGTTTATTACCCTCTGTTTAGCTGGCAACATTAGCCATTCCATGAGGCTACAACACACATCCTTTGATATCAACAAGTTCCTAAGACACCGCCCTGTGTATTTCGAACTGGATGCTTCCTGTCCAACTGTTGTCATGCTGACATTAGTCGGTAATTAGCATTAAAACCTTTGAACCCAAATGTTATTACCCTGCTGTATAGCAAAAAACATCATGCTTGCATAACATTATGACTTACATGCACTTTGATCTATAGCTGTGGTTATACAACAGAAACTTCAAACAAATTTCAAACACCTGCATCCCCCCCCCCCCCACCAGGGAACCCATTTAATGCATCATAATGTCACATGATAAATGTTCTAATTTCAATCCAATTCTAATTTTAGACCATACCCATTAATTGGCCTGTGAATTAGCACTGTGGAAATTTACCAAATACCTAGATATTTTTATGCAAGCTAATGAATGGGTTTGCCCTGAGTAATTGCTATTTTTAGATTTATTTTCATTTTAACTGCAGACAGTTATAGATATGTTCTTGTTGTATATTGAAACATATTTTGACCGCTTTTCTGCCGTATTTAAGTAGCGAAAATGATGGATTTAAAACGGACACGTAAAAACACGTATATATCAGGTGACTGGTATGGTCGTATATATACGTATATATCAGGTGCCCGATAACACGTAGAAATACGTATATATCAGGTGGCCGATAACACGTAGAAATACGTATATATCAGGGTATGGGTTAAATAGCGTCGTAAACAAAATTTTAAATTATGAAAAGAAAAAGTTATATTTAGCTTTTGTAGACTTTCAAAAAGCATTCGATATGGTATACAGACACATGGCATCTGGTTTAAATTGATAAAATATGGAGCCTCAACAAAAATTGTTAGAATGCTAAAAGTTATGTATGAAAATGTGAAATCATGTGTTAGAGTCAGTGGTACAACTTCCGATTATTTTGAAAGCTATATGGGTGTGAAACAGGGTGAACCATTGTCCCCCTTATTGTTTTTGATTTTTATTAATGACATGCAAGAATATGTAAATCCTGAATCGACTGATGTTTTCACTGTAGAGGAATTGCAACTGTTCCTTTTATTATTTGCTGATGACACAGTGCTTTTTTCATATACAAAAGAAGAATTGCAGAAATTGTTAAATAAGTTGCATTGTTACACTAAATCAGTGTTTTAGTTTAATCAGTATTTATTGCAAATCACATATATCATGACATATATCATACAATGACATACATAATACATAATGCAAAGGATCATCAAGTAGGAAGCTAAAACTAGCTTTTATAAAAACGTTTTCCTTGTATCGTTTTTAAAGGCCTGCAGGTTGACCTATATTTGACCTTAAACACACGAGGAATAGCGGTACAAATCTGACGGTCGACGCACTAAACACACGAGGAATAACGGTACAAATCTGACGGTCGACGCACATCGTATTTGCCACATGCGAGGCCCTGCATGGTATACATCTAATACATGAGCACCACTTATATCTATTATCACCCACGTACATATCAGAGGTTATAAATTGCTGAAATTGAAGTTCTGTTTTTTTTATAGTACTTACAACTGGTATAAACAATTCAACTCCACTTATGGCCCAAATAAGGCTGGTTGCGCGGGTTAGGCAGCCAGTTCCTGCATTGCTGTACCACACATTCAGGCATCAGTTCCCTCTTATGCCAAGTACAGTCTCCTCTTCTAGCCGCTACTTTTCTCTCTATATATCTGACATCTTTCCATGCGCCACAATTATATAGCATTGCCCAAAACCTCCTGTATAGAAGCTTTCTCTCATGTGAATTTAGATTATGCGGTGGACGATTATTAGCAGGCCACCAAAGTTGTTTGTTCTGTTCATTTATTATGCAAGGGGAACACAAGCACAGTGGACACTCAGCAACACCTTCAGCATGCTGAGGCATAGGGGGAGGTACGTAAGCAGCCTCTGCAACGGGCATGGCGGTGGCTGTTTCTTCTATTTCCATCTCTACGTCCCAGTTCTTATTTTGCAAGAAAGTCAGCAATTCTTTTCTCTGCTCATCAGTTACATACATTGTTATTTTACTCAATGGCATCTTGTAGAAATCGGCAGAATATGTGTAATACTCGTATGTTCAAGAGATTATAATTATAATATTATACATGTACTCATAGCATTCACTGTGATTATTATGTAGCATCAATATCGGTAAACACACACTGACACAGAGAAATATTTAAAATATAACAGAAAACTTGCGAATAATACTGTAGATATATAATTAAATGAAGTATGAAGGTTACCATATAACGAACACATATAGTTTATTCATATAAATACATACATATTATATACATGCATACAAATTATCAGTCTCAGTGATTACGCTACGGCTGATGAGGCACCTACATAACATGTAATCTATGTCCCTGGGCTGATCTGGATTATGTAGTTTGAATACTCATAACTATCAATTTTCTTTACAATCAATAATATACGTTTACTTAAATTGTCAGGGCCTCATTTTGACTAATTCTCAGCTCACAGAGTGATCGTGCATATTAACCGTTAGAAAATACCTACATACGCCAAATTATACTGAATGTACTGCTACATTGTTGATACAAGCCACTAATCACATGGATATCTACATTTATTCATGAATAGTTCTGGCAGGTCTGGCTGTTTGTCCTTTTGTATATTTTGTATATTCATGTGGAGGGCCACATGGAAGATTAACTCTTGTTAAATGTGTTACCCTCGTTAAATAAAGTCTTTACTTACTTACTTACTTACTTACTTAACAGGTAGTAAAGTATAAATCTTTACAATTGGACGGGGTCAAACTGCAGGCCTTTAAATGCAAATGTAAAACAGCCGGGAAAATCCCATATAAAGTAGCATTAGGAATGTGATGAAATGAAGTACAACATTGTTATGTAGTCTCAGGTTTACAAAAATGGAACAATGTCGTAGGCATTAAGTTTGAGACTTGGAACAAGCCAATCAATGACAAATACTCATTTGTGGTTTTATCCAAGTGCACCCACCATATGCAGTTGGTTATTGATTTTGCAAGTGTGTAGAGGGGTATATAAAATTAGAAATAAATGAATAAAAGGAAAGTGCATATACAGATCACAAATAGATCAGTCATGTTGTACATCAGTGTTTTAACTATTTTCACAGTGTTTTTTTCTCCACAGTCCGTATTCGTAGAAAAGTATTAAAAGACATTTTTTATTTTGCCAGTCAATCTCTCGTGGATAACTCAAAATTTGTGCATTGATATTGATGAAACCTTGTGGATATGAAGTGTGGATCATATAGGAAGTTACACAATTTTTGGAAGATCAGCTTAGTGTCCTCTCCCATTCGCTATATACAGTGAAAGTCCTGTAAACCGAACAACCACCAGACCAGAGGCTATATGTAGTGAAAGTCCTGTAAACCGAACAACCACCAGACCAGAGGCTATATATAGTGAAACCCCTGTAAACCGAACAACCACCAGACCAGAGGCTATATATAGTGAAAGTCCTGTAAACCGAACAACCACCAGACCAGAGGCTATATACAGTGAAAGTCCTGTAAACCGAACAACCACCAGACCAGAGGCTATATACAGTGAAAGTCCTGTAAACCGAACAACCACCAGACCAGAGGCTATATACAGTGAAAGTCCTGTAAACCAAACAACCACCAGACCAGAGGCTATATACAGTGAAAGTCCTGTAAACCGAACAACCACCAGACCAGAGGCTATATACAGTGAAAGTCCTGTAAACCGAACAACCACCAGACCAGAGGCTATATATAGTGAAAGTCCTGTAAACCGAACAACCACCAGACCAGAGGCTATATACAGTGAAAGTCCTGTAAACCGAACAACCACCAGACCAGAGGCTATATATAGTGAAAGTCCTGTAAACCGAACAACCACCAGACCAGAGGCTATATACAGTGAAAGTCCTGTAAACCGAACAACCACCAGACCAGAGGCTATATATAGTGAAAGTCCTGTAAACCGAACAACCACCAGACCAGAGGCTATATATAGTGAAACTCCTGTAAACCGAACAACCACCAGACCAGAGGCTATATATAGTGAAACTCCTGTAAACCGAACAACCACCAGACCAGAGGCTATATATAGTGAAAATCCTGTAAACCGAACAACCACCAGACCAGAGGCTATATATAGTGAAACCACTGTAAACCGAACAACCACCAGACCAGAGGCTATATATAGTGAAACCCCTGTAAACCGAACAACCACCAGACCAGAGGCTATATATAGTGAAAGTCCTGTAAACCGAACAACCACCAGACCAGAGGCTATATATAGTGAAACCCCTGTAAACCGAACAACCACCAGACCAGAGGCTATATATAGTGAAACCACTGTAAACCGAACAACCACAAGACCAGAGGCTATATACAGTGAAACCCCTGTAAACCGAACAACCACCAGACCAGAGGCTATATATAGTGAAACCACTGTAAACCGAACAACCACCAGACCAGAGGTTATATTATAGTGAAACTCCTGTAAACCGAACAACCACCAGACCAGAGGCTATATATAGTGAAATCCCTGTAAACCGAACAACCACCAGACCAGAGGCTATATATAGTGAAAGTCCTGTAAACTGAACAACCACCAGACCAGAGGCTATATATAGTGAAAGTCCTGTAAACTGAATAACCACCAGACCAGAGGCTATATATAGTGAAAACCCCTGTAAACCAAACAACCACCAGACCAGAGGCTATATGTAGTGAAAGTCCTGTAAGCTGAACAACCACCAGACCAGAGGCTATATATAGTGAAACCCTTGTAAACCGAACAACCACCAGACCAGAAGGCTATATATAGTGAAAGTCCTGTAAACCACCAGACCAGAGGCTATATTATAGTGAAACTCCTGTAAACCGAACAACCACCAGACCAGAGGCTATATATAGTGAAACCACTGTAAACCGAACGACCACAAGACCAGAGGAAATGTTCGGTTTAGAGGGGTTTTGGTAGTGGGGTAGGTTTCTCTTAAATTAACAATTCTTGTCTGCAATGCTTAAGGAGGTTGAGTAGGTTTCTTTTAAATTAACAATTCAACTCTGCAATCCTTAGGAGGCTGCGTAGGTTTCTCTTAAATTAACAATTCAACTCTGCAATGCTTAGGAGGCTGAGTAGGTTTCTCTTAAATTAACAATTCTTGTCTGCAATGCTTAGGAGGCTGAGTAGGTTTCTCTTAAATTAACAATTCTTGTCTGCAATGCTTAGGAGGCTGCGTAGGTTTCTCTTAAATTAACAATTCAACTCTGCAATGCTTAGGAGGCTGAGTAGGTTTCTCTTAAATTAACAATTCAACTCTGCAATGCTTAGGAGGCTGAGTAGGTTTCTCTTAAATTAACAATTCAACTCTGCAATGCTTAGGAGGCTGAGTAGGTTTCTCTTAAATTAACAATTCTAGTCTGCAATGCTTAGGAGGCTGCGTAGGTTTCTCTTAAATTAACAATTCTAGTCTGCAATGCTTAGGAGGCTGCGTAGATTTCTCTTAAATTAACAATTCTAGTCTGCAATGCTTAGGAGGCTGAGTAGGTTTCTCTTAAATTAACAATTCAACTCTGCAATGCTTAGGAGGCTGAGTAGGTTTCTCTTAAATTAACAATTAAACTCTGCAATGCTTAGGAGTCTGAGTAGGTTTCTCTTAAATTAACAATTCTTGTCTGCAATGCTTAGGAGGCTGCGTAGGTTTCTCTTAAATTAACAATTCTACTCTGCAATGCTTAGGAGGCTGAGTAGGTTTCTCTTAAATTAACAATTCAACTCTGCAATGCTTAGGAGCCTGAGTAGGTTTCTCTTAAATTAACAATTCAACTCTGCAATTCTTAGGAGGCTGAGTAGGTTTCTCTTAAATTAACAATTCTAGTCTGCAATGCTTAGGAGGCTGAGTAGGTTTCTCTTAAATTAACAATTCTTGTCTGCAATGCTTAGGAGGCTGAGTAGGTTTCTCTTAAATTAACAATTCAACTCTGCAATGCTTAGGAGGTTGAGACATGTTTATAGTTTGGCAGATAGTAACGAACTCTTTCATTTTAAGTATAGGATCTTACATGAGTTAAGAATTAAGCTAGTCTGGTGGTAATATCGTATGAAATCATCACGAGTGTAAGATCGTTTTTATCACATTGCAATGTTGTGTTTTAATCATATTTTTTGCACAAAATAACGTTGCTACTTTCATTTTGGAGCCAACTGTCGGCGCAAATTGTTATGATGTCACTACGCAAAGCAGCGTTATATTTATGTTTTATACAGCGTTATAATTGCATCAAGACTTCTTAACCCTTTCAACCCCAAGTAACTGGCATGGACTGGTGCATGCTATTTTTAGACCAATAAATTAATAAGAAAATTACCTTTGGACCAGTTCATTTATCAAACTGGGTAATTTTATCTAAAAATAGTAATAATTATTACTGGCAAAAAAGTGCAGATCCTGATGAGACGGCTCGTTACGAGCCGGCTCATCTGGATCTACACTTTTCATAAGCCTATTTAGAGGCCTGTGGGGTTGAAAGGGTTAAGTTATCTTTTAAGTCATCGTTTGCGCTATGTATGTATTCAAATATGCATTACGTGGAAGTCGTGATAGCGCAGTGGATGCGCGTTCGCTTCAGGTGCGAAAGGTCCGGAGTTCGAGCCCCACTGGAGCCGTTACGATTGTGCCCTTAGGCAAGGCATTTAAATTCCACGTTGCCTCTTCTCTCTCCCTCGTGGCGATGGATTCCATCAGGAATGAGGTCTCGAGAGTGATTTATATAAGTTGAAATAACTTGTTTCGCAATCGAGCTAAAATAAATTTGTATAAACTAAATATGCATACTTTTGCAAGTTTAATTTACAAATTATAAGGATTAATCTCTCAACCAATCAGAATCCTTCCAGATGTTATTACACGTGTGTAAAGTTTTAAACTTTATTTATTTTACAACGATTGCGAAGCAGGTTTTAACAACTTACATTAATCACTCTCGTTGGCGCGGATGAAAGCGTAAATGTATGTGGTCGTTCGTGTGGGAGGAAACCGAAGTACCCGGAGAAAACCCACGAAGCAAGTTTTAACGACTTATATTAATCAGTCTCGTTGGCGCGGATGAAAGCATAAATGTGGTCATTCGTGTGAGAGGAAACCCACGAAGCAAGTTTTAACGACATATATTAATCAGTCTCGTTGGCACGGATGAAAGCATAAATGTGGTCATTCGTGTGGGAAGAAACCGGAGCACCCGGAGAAACCACACCTGTGTGTATATATACGAAATTGCACTGAAATTACACTGAATTCACAGGGGTCTTAATTACAGTTGAAAATGTACCGTACTTATTCTTTTTAAAAATCTGTTCTGTATTTGGAAAAGAGGAGTTCCGGTTTACAGATTTTTTTTTACATTGAACAATGTCGAATGAAGGGAAAAATATGTGACCAAGACAGTTGTTCGGTTTGAATGGAACTCCAGTTTAGAGGGGTTCTTGTTTTGATGGGTTTCACTGTACCGCTGTAAAATTGATCATTAATTTTGTTCAAATACAGATCTCGAGGTTTTGTTTAACCCGTTCTCTCGTAGAAGCACCTCTTGACGCCATTACCAATACAACATACATTGACATAAATATTACTATGTAAATTTAAGTGATCATTCTTGCATTTAATGCGCTTGACTAAGCTCGGATTGAATATCATCTTTTGAAATAAAACTACCGTAATCGCCTATATATAGGTCGCACATGATTACCGGTATAAGATGCAGTTAAAAAGCAGAGAATATCCACAGAAAAAAGCTGATTTGATAAAATGCACATGATCTTCGATTGAAGAAAATGCCAATTTCGTAAACATATAAACACTGACTGCAATTCATAAGCGTTACGAGTCGTGATAATGACTAAATCGTTAATATGCCATAATATTTATTCTCTATCCTTTGCTCTGGGTACCAATGTGCTTCGGTGTAGGTGGCTAACATTTAGTGTGCAGTGTATAGTATATGTGTTTTACGTTTCTTTATCGTCACTACCGGTTGCCCATATGAGCGACGCCTCCTGAAGAGATTAGTCATTCTAGATTTTTGGAGGATAGTGCAATGATACAGACATAGGCCCTTCCAGAATCTCCTCTGGTTCTTTTACTTGCACGGTGTACAGCACTGACACGAGACCTCAGTTAGTCCCATCTGAAAGACTGTTAATTTTATTAGGGTCAGACGGGGGATCGAACCTGCGATCCCTGGATTACCAGTCCAGTGTGTTACCACTGGACGCTAGATCCGTCTGTGTATAGTGTAATCTGCTCAGAACGTTATTTATGCAAATAGTATTAGCAAATAAAGACTACATGTATAAGTAGTTCAAATAGTATTAGCAAATAAAGACTACATGTATAAGTAGTTCATATAGTATTAGCAAATAAAGGGATGGCAACGAATGGTGATTGTGATATTCGAATATTCAGATGATCTTCCGAACGAATATTCGCAAATTTCTCCAACTTACGATTTCCACTACAGTTAGTACCTGTAAAACAAATGCTTCTCAGTTTGTGTCCCGTCAAATAGACTGCATTAATCAATTAGTGACCCCTGTAAGGTGTGAAGAACATGTCATCACCCTCCTTTGTTATTTGGAGCCAAATCTCGATGACATTTCGCACCTTCGGGCACGCATTGGGTTATTCTTTGTTTTCGAAACTTAATTGATTGAAATTTAAACAAACATATATATCCTTTTAAGTTATGATATAACTGCAATTGATTAAAATTTGATTTGAATTTTTTTTTTAATATTCGAATATGGTTTTAATATTCGAATATTCGGACGTTCGAACGAATATTCGAATATTCGTACATTCGTTGCCATCCCTAGTATAATAGCATCTTTGACATTTGTCAGTAAGTGAGGAAATCTCGAAAAGTTAAACTTGTCCATCTTAGCACATTATCAAGGGACTCTCATAATTAATCAAACAGTAGTCGTAATTGGTTGTTTGCAAAGCTTGTTAAAGTATATATTCTATTTTCCATCAAGATTTTCTATATTTTATCTTAAATTAAATAACATTTTTAACTTTGAAAGATTTTTCACACGATGTAGATATTTAAACTCGGGAGCAAATATGGCACGTATGGGACTTAGATTAAAATAGTATGAAACATCTATTTCCCTTTATTAAAATACACCAATTGCCGTTTTTAAGTACTTGGTTTTGAAATTTAGTCTTATATATAGACGATTACGGTACATTTTCAAAACTCGCCTGTTTTCGATCGCATTTTCACATGACTGGCACGTGATCTTGCAAAGTAAACCATTTAGCTTTACCTGTTGCAAAAACAAACTAATATTTCTATATAAGTATGTACTTCTACTTAAAGGGTATCTTAGGCTACACATGAATGAGATTAATGAACAAATCGACATTTACATATTTCAAATATATTACAAATTTTATGTGAATATTTATCGCTTATTGCTCATTTCCCTGTTCCATATAAACCATGTACCTGTTATCGACAGAGGTGACATAATTCGCAAACAAATTTAAATTACCGTATTTAGCTGTGTATAGTGCGCTACCGTGTATAGTGCGCACCCACGATCTGGCACGAAAATCGGCGGAAAAACTGAGTTCCTATGTATACTGCGCACGTGAAAAACGCAATTTTCCAAGTCAAAATTTAACATTTCTCAAAAATCGCTAAAAATTGTGCTCCGTGATTTTTACAACTTATATTAATCACTCGAGATATACCTCATCGCACTCGGGCACACCTGCTCAAATTTCTCGACACGTTCTCAACACGTTCTCAAACATGTCAGCAGATGCTCAAACTTCTCAACACGTGAAGCCTACCTAATTAACTGGGACCCATTGTGAAAGGTTTGTCAAAATTAATTATCGCTACAATCAATTGAAATACTGCAGCCAAAAATGTTTTTTTTATGCAATGCATTGTACATTGTACGGCGAAGTACGCGAAAAGTACGGGAAATATTACATACGATAAAACCACGTGATGTTATCAAATCGCCATTTTTTTTATGCATTTACCTTTTCAATTAAATTCATCAAAGTTTGCCAAAATAAACGAAATATATGCTAATTTTGTGGTCTTATTCATTTGATTTATTTATATAGACTATCGGCAACTGGTTTTAATAGCTAGTTTATAACGATTGTCGAATGTAACAACTTATAGAATGACTGTGGGCCGTTCGGGTCGAATTTCAGTTTTTTCACGAAATTTTGGTCCGGAAAAAAATGTCCTGATGTCTGTACTGGTGTATAATGCGCAGTAGATAAAATGGATGAGGATTTCAGTAAGAAATGTGCGCACTATACACAGCTAAATACGGTATCATTGTGTTACAGGGCTCAAGCTAGACTCAAAATTTTGGGTGAAGTCACTTCTCCCTCCAGATGATTTAGGGAAAATTGAGAACATTTAGGGAGAAGTGGGGAGACTTTTGAATGACTGCAAATAGTGAAACTCTCGTACAGGAAATAGACCATCGCGACATGTGAATTGTGCAAGTGGCACCATTTTTTATGAATGTTTATATTTCTTTGAAATTATTAATATTTACCATAGATGACACTAATATGCGTTCATAATTTGTCTTATTCATTCTAGTTATATTTAGACTATCGTCAAATAATTATTTTATTTATCAAGGCAACTTTTTTGCCAGCATTTTCTAAAAAATTATTTTGTACACGTGTAATACTGCGCATTAGACAAATTCTACAAGAATTTCAGTAATGAATGCATGTGCGAGGTATACATAGCAAATTACGGTCAAAGTAAAACATACGTCCCGAATACATTTTAGCTCTGACTGCGCTTGAAGTCATTGACAAACGTCTTCCCTGATACCGATGAACCCAAACACCCATGAAATAACTGTATAATACTATACGATTAAGGTACACTATTAGATGTGTAGACATCGAACGACTATTGCACAATATACTATTATGGAAATCTACTGTGTCATGATAACACGATAAACTACCTTATTGCACAGTTAATCGTATTTATATTTTAGAAAACATACTAAAATACCAAATAGGTAATAAAATGAGTGTGTTAATGGATGATTAAAATAGAGTAGTGTTTGCGGGTAATAATTTTATTTCTTTGCAATAACATCACAACTGTGCATGATGCTATTATCCAGTAGTTTGCATTCTTTGCAATAACATCACAACTGTGCATGATGCTATTATCCAGTAGTTTGCATTCTTTGCAATAACATCACAACTGTGCATGATGTTATTATCCAGTAGTTTGCATTCTTTGCAATAACATCACAACTGTGCATGATGCTATTATCCAGTAGTTTGCATTCTTTGCAAAAACATCACAACTGTGCATGATGCTATTATCCAGTAGTTTGCATTCTTTGCAAAAACATCACAACTGTGCATGATGCTATTATCCAGTAGTTTGCATTCTTTGCAAAAACATCACAACTGTGCATGATGCTAGCTAGAGGGTGCAGAATTATTTTTACTTTGGAGGAAAGGTCATTGTAGCACTAAACCAAGAAGACAAAGAGATGGGTAAGAGAGGGGAAACATCACCTTAACCCATTCAACACCAAGTAACTCACATGGACTGTTCCATGATATTTTTAGACCAATAAATTAATAACAAAATTACATTTGGATCAGTTCATTTATCAAAATGTGTAAAAAAAATTCTAAAAATAGTTATATTACTTGAAAAAAGAGCAGATCCTGATGAGACGGCTCATCACGAGCCGGCTCATCTGGATCTACGGATCTACACTTTTGTAAGCCAATTTAGAGGTATGTGGTGTTGAAAGGGTTAATCTTCAAACTGAAAGTACACAAAAAGGTCATTACAGGGGTAGCACTAAACCAAGAAGACAATGAGAGGGGTAAGAGAGGGGAAACATCACCTTAATCTTCAAACTGAAAGTACACAAAAAGGTCATTACAGGGGTAGCACTAAACCAAGAAGATAATGAGAGGGGTAAGAGAGGGGAAACATCACCTTAATCTTCAAACTGAAAGTACACAATAATTATGCGATTTTGAGTTTTCGTTATACGCTTCTAAGGTATGGTTTTATAAGACAAAATTACCTGTAAGTAATATAACGAATAACATTACAATATTCCCATAGAGTTTAACAGGTTTTCAATAGCGAAATGTATGCTGAACGGTATATCGGTACGAACATTAAAAAGTTTCGACGTGACTTGGGTGCACTGGCAAAAATACCAAGTACAGGCTACAGAACTCATACTTGCCGCTTCGATATACAAAATACTAGCTACTAATGAAACAAAGTAGGCCAGACTAACACACTGTGGAGGGCTAGTAAGACCCTACCACAGAAAATTGTGTTGACTGACAAAAAGTAATAAATAGGTAGCGAAAAGAATGAACTAAAGCCGACATGGCAAAATTGATCCAACACAGAATAGTACAGTATAACCTCCCCCTCACGGTCAACTCCAATAAACCAGTAAAGAGCCAGTTCATTTCCTCCCGAGAATTTGTTTCCTATAAATAGAGGTCACCTCTCTGACTCGGTTAACAGGCAGTTTAAAATGGCCAGAATACGGTCATTTTCCACTAGAAACGGTCATTTTCCACTAGAAAAGGTCATTTTCCACTAGAAACGGTCCTTTTCCACTAGAAACGACCATTTTCCACTAGAAACGACCATTTTCCACTCGAAACGGTCATTTTCCACTAGAAACGGCCATTTCCCACTAGAAACGGCCATTTTCGTCGATTAAATAAGATAATATGAACACCGGACACTGTTTAAAACGAAAGTAGATTATGAAAATTACCATAACGTTTTATTTTTCAAGAAAACAGGACTCTTGTCGGCAGATTATATGCAATTACTGGATCAACGGCCGATTGATCATTTTACTTTAAACCTGAGATCTTTTGATGCGTAGAATGAAAGGAAAACATATATTTTTCATATGTTGCCTTGCTAGTTCCTAAATCAATGATGCATCAATCAACTTTGTTTAATAAGCGTTGTAATATTTGTCGCACCTTGTGCACAAGACACAATACATTGCATTGTATATCATGTGTGAACAAATGTTCATTTATGAGACAGAAATTGAAGGTTTTTCAGAAAAACAGTATCGTTATCGCCTATTATTTTATTCTGGTTCCATGGATTTAAATTATTGAGTACTATGTGTAATTATTCGTTTTTAGTTTTAAAAATTGATTGTTCGAGGCTTCACTTGATTCGTTTCTATTAATTTATTACCAGCAAATCAAGAAATTATGAAATAATGGCTGTTATTGCACACAGGTCTTCAGAAATATGGAACGTGCAGACACTTTATTGGGTAAAGTAATATAGAGCCTCGATTCTGGTAAAAGCTCCAGGAAAGTTGCAGAAGAATAGGACCCAGATACAGTCAGGAGACATTAAATAGGAGACTTGAGATCATGGTGGATATGACAATAACCTGTGAATAATCTATAAATAACACAAACACATATCTATACACCATAAATATAAAGATTTAGTCAAGTTGGGTTATCAAACTCTAGTTGCAATAGTGAAACCAGAGTTATTGCCCTTGAATTGATTAATATTTCAATAATTTTGATTTAATAATTAACCGGTTAATAGAATTTCATGAAACCTAAACTGAATATGTATCATCATAGTGTTCAGGTGCACGTATAACTGTTGCCAGGAACGGGTCAATAACACCAGAGTTATGGCCCTTTAATTGATTATATGTATCATCATAGTACGCAGGTGCACGTATAACTGTTGCCAGGAACGGGTCAATAACACCAGAGTTATGGCCCTTTAATTGATTATATGTATCATCATAGTACGCAGGTGCACGTATAACTGTTGCCAGGAACGGGTCAATAACACCAGAGTTATGGCCCTTTAATAAACAGTGTGTTTGTGGTCTACAAACTTTCAAAGTGAATGTTTCATATACCGGTCATCCATGCTCCTGAATTGACATTTCTTTGTCATTGGAGTCAATACTAAACGCTTGATACTGTCGCTTAGAGATAATAAATTTAACTAAGATTAGTCTACAAATAAATATGCATATATACGCACAAATATGAGATATAACGGTAAATCTGTACCATAAATCTCGTTATTCGGGATACACAGGTTGTATAACGCATGTATGTCGACCCTGTTTACATTATTTTGTTATGTCAACAAACCGCGTATACGACACTTGTTTATTAGTTGAAATACTCAGTTTTTTAGGTAAATTTTTAGAATCACTGATGTAGTGTCGCTTTAAGCTTAAACTAAAATTACATCACCATTGCGTAATGTTGTCCTGCAAGTCTGACCCAAATTGCAATAGTAGAACCAGAGTTATTGCCCTTGTATTGATTAAAGAAAGCCCCTTTAATTTATTAAAACATCAATATTTTCAACATCACCAATTAACAGTAATGCCATAAAACTTATATTAAAAGACATGTGATCACCATTGCGTGTTATACCCCACCAATCTGACCAGAGTTACTGCCCTTGATTTGATAATGAATATAACATGACTAAATATTACACATATATGCTACAATTATGCCTTTACTTTATTTTACACACCTAAAGATATCTTTCTGCACGATATACATTTAGCGATTTTTGTTTGTTAAAATAAAGGTCCCCTGATATCAGTCTAAAAATAGCACAAATTCTAAAAAATCGTTTTCTCACAAGCCACCAGGCGGATTTTGACAAATCATGGTAGGAATGATCGATGTACAATGCTTTTTCAATGTTGTTAAAATGGTGACCCCCGGGATCAAATATGGGCATGGCCCGGGATGTCAAATTGGAGTCAAATTTTATATTTGAGCGAATATGGTCATGTCATATATCAAATTAAAGGTATCGACGATCTCTGTAGTGCAATTGTGCCAAGATGGCTGCCGAATGGTCAAAATAATGTTTAAACTGGATCGAAAGTATCGACAAAGCGATCTCTGTGATGCAATTGTTATCCAAGAAAGGTCAAAAGATCTTTATAATAAATTTCAAAATTCTTCTTCACCCAAATTGTTTGGCTAATTGTGGCCAAATTTCAGTTATATAGTCCATGGGTGTAGCCTTTTCAGATTTGTTAAAATGGAGGTTGTCACGAATAAAAGGGGGATTTTTTATTATACGCACCATCTAAAAATAACACAAATCTGTCATCATCTTCTCACGAACCACCGGTTAGATTTTGGCAACATCTGGTCGGAATGATCGATGTACAATGCTCAAAGTTGTTAAAATGGTAATCCCAGGGTAAAATATGAGTCATGTGATCGATAAAACTAAAAAGACCAATGATGGCCCTCCTTTTTTCATTAGACTCTTCGTAGCTCCAATCCTCTGTTACAAATCACAACGGCAATGAAATGAATGTGCGTCCATCACTTTTAGTATGTTTTATTAATATTGCTGCCTTACAAAATGGGACACTCGAGTACAATGCAACTTAGTTTTATTGAACAGAATATATATTATTTTACTAATTAAAATTTTGTTTTGATGTTTGTGTTACATATGTTGAGTAAGTAAACAAAGTGTAGTTGTTACTTTATTTCTAATTTAAATATTAGCGTACTTATCTACAAGCAAGTGTTATCTTGCGCATCGTATATTAATCCAATCAAATATTGATAGGCACTTTTCTCAGTGGATATTACAAATGGCGACGTAATAAAAGTTAATCGTGATACTTACCATTCTTTATGACGAAGATATTACTTTTGTGCATCTGGATCTGTACTCTCGCTACCGTAAAGCTCGCAACATTCGCGGGGCGTGCGCTCACTCGCTTATAGCTCTGTAATATTAAACATTAATGAAGGCATTCACAAACTACTATCATTTTATAGCCTGGTATCATATCATAGATAGTGTGTGCTTATGTTTATTTATCGTCGCTACCGGTTGCCCATATGGGCGACGTCCCTTAAATAGATTAGCTATATTAGATTGCTGGAGCATAGTACAATGATACAGACAGAGACCCATTCCAGAGTCTCCTCTGGTTCTTTTACCTGCATGGTGTACAGTAAGTAAGTAAGTAAGTAAGTAAGTAAGTAAGTAAGTAAGTAAGTAAGTAAGTAAATTCTTTATTTAGAGAGGGTAACCCATTTAGCAAGACTAATCTTCCATGGGGCCCTCTTAAACATAAAACATATTTATACACACATGACATACAAAACAACTGAACTAAAAGACATGTGGTATTAGAACTAATAAAAGTAAGAACGCATCTACATAAACTACAAGTTGTATGCATGGATTATGAACAGTAGTTGACAGTATTAGTAAATATTAGACAACCAGCCATTTTAAACAATTCGTAAGTATATGAGTATACGAGTATACAGTCGTACTGTCACTCCGAATGTGTGCATTGCCTATATTGATGCAAGTCATGTTTGTACTGGACTTTATAAGTTTTTGATATATTTTCAGACGATTCATGCTAGAGAAGGCAGTAACATCAACATGAAAAAAATGCATCATTTAATCAGCTATGTTGTTGATCTCAGCACAACATTCAGAATGCCATAGTCGATCATACTCGACCAACTTGTCATCTTCTGCATTAAGCCAATTGTTAAATTTGCATCGCCCAGAGAACCCAACCTCTAAGACGAATTCTACCAATACAACCGGTATTGATAACAACTCATTTGCGTTGAACCAATACTCAAAATTGAGTCAGCAGAAATCTGAGGACACGTTGAACTAAATTGAACAGTAACTCCAACTTGTGTCATGTAAGAGCTGAAGATCTGTACAAAATCAGGATATGAATCTCACAAATTCACAAGATAACTGTTTACCTACAGAGAACCATCACTTAGAATTGGGTAACCCAATACATGCAAATAACTACTCCCTTTATAACAGGACAGTAGGACAGATTTGAGTTGCCCGGACACTATGATTAATTGTTCAGCTAAGCAGAACCATAGCCAGTGTAATTCTAAGGGTCACTATGAAGAGTCTGAAGAAATAGTTATCGCATCTGTGAAAGCTGACTCCGAGATTTGTAGAGATGTAGCCATAGCTGATGTGAAAAATGTCTCGGACTTAAAAGCTTCAACTTCTCTGATAGCAAGTCAGAGAAACAGAATATTGAAAATCAGAAGAGATGAAAGAGTATTACTTGATCGCAACGTTAGTGATGTAAAACATATATATGAGGACAAACACGAGCAGAAAATGGCATCTGAAGTGTTCCATTCACAAGATAGTGAAAAGAAATGCAAGATTTCAACAGAGGCAATAAACGTCGAAACAAAAATCAGTAAGACTAAGTGTAAGCAGGCAAAATCACATTTGCGGGACTATGGTAGCATTAACGATCTCTTCAGTGAGACTTTGCATATGAGTGAACTCTATAACACATGTGCTATGAAGAAAGACGTTAAGATACAAAACAAGTTTCTCTACCTGTCTAAGATGGATAAATACCTGAGTCACAGTGCTGCTAGTCAGGAAGATTGCAAACTGATGGATAAATACCTGAATCACAGTGTTGCTAGTCAGGAAGATTGCAAACTGATGGATATTTATCCGAGTCACAGAGCTGCTAGTCAGGAAGATTGCAAACTGGAATATGCTGGACAGTTGTCACATCACACAATAAAAGAAGAGAAACGCAATAAAATAACTAGTAAGATTAAACATGGAGCTAAAGACACTATTGGCAGGAAGAAAAAATGTTATTCTAATAAGATCAAAATATATTCTGTGCAAAGTCGTGAGCCTGATGGCGTTTTGAAAGTACATGTTCATAACAAGAAGCGTAACGTGGAGAAGTCTTCACACTCGGCAAAGAAGTCTTCACACTCGGCGAATAACATTTCATCTAAACACCATGCAAATTCATTATCTCATGAGTCATCACACTCGACTTCATTGAAAAAATCGCATACTCTCAGACCATATAATATTCATCAAAATAGCCTTCATCGTCATTATCGACTGCGATCAGTGAACTGGAAAAGTTGCTCAGAAACTGCTTTGAAATTGCTCAAAAGAAAATATAACTCTCTCAGGACGTTGTTCAATAAAAAGCCAGTTGTTCTCTTAGAGAGACTTGCAACATCGAAAATTGAAACAAAATCTGAGAATGCGACTTGTATTTCCGAGCAAGATAATATTCAAATCAATCAGAAATGTTCTCGCAAACACTCAAAATTTGAGGATGATACTAAGGTGACTAATCAGGTTCCATTTGTAAATGAGATTAAAACTGAGACAGACAGTCTAGTTGATCCACGAGTCATGTCATTATCAAAAGCCTTGGTAAGTGGAAACAATGGGAAAGTCGGATTTGAGAACATTTTCAAGAATCATAGTACATGTAGTGGTAAACCAATCAGAAACAAGAAGACGGATAGATCACGTTCACAAACACTGTCGTTGAAAAAGACGAATAATCCTGATATTGTTAAATGGAGAGAAAAGTTAAAGGAAGCGAGTAACAAAATGGCAAAAAAGGAAGCGAGTAACAAAATGGCAAAAAAGGAAGCGAGTAACAAAATGGAAAAAAAGGAAGCGAGTAACAAAATGGCAAAAAAGATATCCAGTAATCTAGTCAGGAAAACAAACCCAGACAAAATTCCATTTATGGAAGACAATTCTACTAATAGTATTTTACATTTTAGAATTCCATTGAAATCCAGTTACAAACATAGTGATGAAGGAAATAATAAGATGGCAGTAATAAAAGAGAAAGAAAAATCAGAAAAAGATGATAGAATGTCTGAAGCTAGAATGTCTGAAGCTAAATTTGTATGTGACGAGTCAATGGAACCATTCTCAAATGTTAATGAAATGGTCCAAGCGAAACACAATGAGGATGCAAGAGTATTGGATGAAATAAATGAGCAGTTGATATTGGAAGAATATGAAACAGATACATATGTGAGTTATTCTATCAATGGATATTCTATTGAAATTCATAGAGATTCACCAACACCGGTAGCAATGGACAAAGATGAAAATGATGTTGTAAATGAATATTTTGATGAAGAAGAAATGAATAAAATACTGTATGGTGATAGCAGAGAAAAGGAAGAAATTGAATGTAACATCAGTGAGGTTAAGATTGAACATCATGATGGCAAGGAAGAAACAGAATGTAGCACTGGCAAGATTATTAAGGCTGAATATAGCAATGAAAATTGTGAAGAGGAATACAACATTGGTAAGATTATTGGTGTTGAATACAGCAAGGAAATTGGTCAAAATGAATACAACACTGGCAAGGATATTACGGTTGAACATGGCATAGGAAATGGAGAAAAGCAATGCAACACTGGCAAGGTTATTAAGGTTGAACATGAAGACGATATTGATTTCAAAAGGCTCTTTGATGCAAGTATCACTGACACTACAGTGACAAATGATACAATTCCTTATTTGAGTGTACTAGATGAAGCATATAGTAGGGAATATGGTGAAATTGAAGACTCTCCACCAGTACTTGAACAAGTATTTAAAATTGTTGAAAATGATGATACTGAAGGCAGTGAATGTGCTAATGCAGTTATTAAGGAAATAGCTGTATACCAGCCAGTTGAACAAGATAATTTAGTTAATGCTGATGGTATTATCGTCAGTGAAACAAATGATATGACTGTATTTGTTGCAAATGGGGAGAGTTACACAGTTTACAGAGATACTGAAAGTAATAACTATGATGCAGCTGAAAAAGATACAGATGATGGAGGCACAGATGGTAAGAATAACTCTAGAAAGCTTGAAGATAGCAAATACCAATTATCTGAAAATGAAGAGGAACATTGTGCTAACCAGAATACACCAGAAGAGAGCACACTTCAAGCAGATATGAACAATGATTCTTTCATATGTCTCATTACAGATTTGCGCTCCTTAAGTCAGACTGAAACCATGAATGAGGAAATTGGTGAAATAGGTTTGGATAAAGATGCAAATGAAAAGCATGAATACATTTCTGAGGAAGTTTCATGCATACTTAATGACTTTCTTGAGACTGTGGAATGCAATGTTCAGACAATCAGAGAAGGTCCTAGTAAAAGAGAAAGTGAACATATATTAGATCACACTGAAAATTGTTTTGCAGAGACTGTTGAACACATGGCTCAGACAGTTCAACAAGTGACAGAGGTGAATGTTTCAGAAGCGCTGAGAGATAAAGGAGAATCAGAAAGTGATACAACAATTGTAGATAGCAATTTTGAAACAGATTTTTCAAGAGGGGGTTGTACTGAAACAGACATGTTTGAGATAAACAAGAAACATACAGATCTTGGTAAAGATAGAAAAACACTGGAAATTGATAACTGTGAACATAAGGTAAACATGTCAGTGGGACAGACTGCCATCAAGCCTACACATGAAAATATACACATTGACAGAAGTGCCATTAGAACTGTTGCTAACAATTTGTCAATTACAAATACTTCTTTTGTGAGTAGTACACTGACTGGTGCAACCCTTAACACTGATATGTCATTGATTGAAACTTCACTGAATGTATCTAATAGCACTACACTGCCCATCAAAGACAATAGTAGTGGCTATAAACAGGTACTAGAAACTGAAAATGGGTATGCTTCAATCAAAAATATGTATTCAGAAAATCTAGAGAAAATCACAATTAACGAAAGTTGTCATTCCAAAACAATAGCTGGAATGAAGAATAAACAAATCAAGAATGAAGAGAATGGAACAGATGAAATGACGACAATCTATAGTGATCCTAATGATTCAGTTGGAAGTGATACAAGAGAAAATAACATCAATGAAAATCTGTCTGATGTCACCAACGATTATTTGGTGTTGGATCAAGAATATGATGTTGATTTTAAAGTAGATGGTGATTCTGAAATTTCAAATAAAATTAACAGTGAAGAAAAACCATATACTAAGATATATGTAGATTTGAAAGACAATGAAAGCTTTAAAGATGATAATTCAGGATGTGATGTAAGCAAAAAGCCTAAGAAACATGTGGAACATTGGGAACAAGAAAATACTAATCTTACTAAGACTATTAAAGATGATTGCAAAGATGTAGATGATGTGGAAAAGGCATTTGAAGTTCCATATACAAAGAATGAGAATGCGAAAACTATTGATGATGACCCAGTAGCTAATAAAACAGCAACAAATAAACCAGATATAAATAAACCAGATACAATTAAACTGGAAGAAATACCTAAATTTGAAGAAAATGAGAATGCATTGGTAGGTGGACATAAAGAAGAAATACATATATTTGGAGATACAGGGTGTCAACTGGTTAGTGGATATGCAAATGATGACCATGTGGACAGTAATTTAGAAGAAATGTCAGAAGTTGGAAATACAGACTCTGTACTTTCAGAGGAAAGAAAGCTTGAAGGTAAGAATAAAGCAGGAAGTACCATAGACAAATGAAAACTTGCACCAAATCAATTGTTGATTTCCAAAGAATATATGTTGGATCGAGCATAGATTCTAGCATATCTTAGAAGTCATGTAAATGATCTAGGCCTCACTAAAGTCCCAATATGAAATACCAATAGTTTCAGTGTGTTGCACGCACATTGAGATATATTAATGAACAGATGAATATATTTGTATCATACAATCAAACCTGTGTTAGCAATCACCTCTATTAAACAGCCAACCTGTATTAACCCTTTGCATGCTGAGTAAATAAAGTCACATTTGCAAACAACATAGATCCAGATCAACTGCGGCAGCGTAATGCCGCATCTGATCAAGATCTATGTTGTTTGCAAATTCAGCCACGTGTTTTAGCTCCACTATCCGAATAGCAAACAGCATAGAGCCTGATCAGATAACACTATCTGTTCCGTCTGATCTGGCTCTTATGTTGTTTGCAAAAGTGATTTTATCTGCCGCTAGCATGCAAAGGGTTAAGCAGTCAGTTTCTAGCTTCCAAATGTGCTGTTTTATTATACATTTGACCTCTATTAAGCAGCCACTTTCTGTGATTCCCTTGGCTGGCTGCTTAATACAGGTTTGACTGTATTCTCGGGTCTTGACCATTAGATGAAAGGTAACCTGTTCAGTGTTCATATCTACCTGTGTGGCGTCCGTGGTCCAGTGGTAGAGCATCGGATTTGGAATCTTAATGGTCCCGGGTTCAATACTCGCTTAGTACTGATTAACCACTTAGATCGGCTATGCCTGCCAAGGAAAAACATGTCTAGGTCCCCGCAAGGGGTTTGACATTAATGGAACATACATACATACTACCTTTAATTTGACTGTATTTGCATTTTTCGAGAAGAATTTATTCTGACTTTATGTAGCATATTGAAGACATGCCCACAAAGAAACTGAATATATATATATTGAATTATATTAGAAACTGAGTATATATGAATATTTCATTACTGGCCCAATGTCTGCCGCCTTTTGTGACTGTTTCAAATGACAAGTGCCTCGGAAATACTTGCTCAATTTTCATGGAGATTCTCTCATTTTCACTATGTATATTATTAACTCACCAGAGCAAAGCTCATGTGAGGTGTTGTTACCGCAATGTGTCTGTCCGTCGGCTGTCATCCTTCTACACTTTCCAATGTCTTCTCCTCAGTAACCAGTGCGTCTATATCCACCATTTATGGTCACGATACTTGGGTAGTTGGTGGAATACATAACTGTTAAAAATAGAACGCAGTCTTAAAAAATCTTCTTCTCACGAACTGCCTGAATTGACGAATCTTGGAATGAATGCTCGATGTACAATGCTATTGTTGAGTGAATATGGTCATGTCATATACATGTATCAAATCGAAGGTATTGAGGAGGTGATCGCTCTAGTTCAATTTACATCAAAGTCGGCTGATCACTTCATCCAAGGTTGCCGTTGAAAGGTGAAAAGGTGAAGCTCTACCAAAGATGTTAATATAAAGTTCCCCTGAAATCCTAGATGTCTGCTGTCTAAAAATAGCACAAATTCTTAAAAAATCTCACGAACCGCCAGCCGGATTTTGACGAATCTTGGTAGGAATGATCGGAAAAATATTTGAGCGAATATTGTCATGTCATATATCAAATCGAAGGGAACTTGTGGTGCATTATAATTTGAAAATAGTTTAACCTTGATTTCACATATTTTCATTGTTATATATATATATTATTCTCCTGCCTATTGTATATCAATCAATTGCTAGAGAGAAGAACTACGGTATATAAGCTTTGTTTCGTTCTAATCCCTTTCAGTCTACTGTTGTTAAATTATATGTAAAATGTTCATTTCTTGATTACATTTAAAAATACTAATGTGCCGTAAGTTACCTCAATGTGTTTGTTCGTCGTCGTTCGTAAACATTTTCAAATGTCTTCTCCCCAGTTATCATAGGGTCTATAGCCACCATTTATTGTCCAGGGTTCATTCTAGGTCAGAATTTTTGAAGTCAGGGTCCCTAGGGCGACAATTTCGCCCACATCGCCCTCTAGAATGATCCCTGATTGTCATGCTACTCAGGTTAGTGGGTGATTACATAATTGTTAATTTCATTTCGTTACGACACCATTGTAATGAAATTCCACGACATATTTCACCGTTATTTTCACCCATCATTTTAGCATGTTCTATTAAAATTACTGGCATATAAACTTCTTGCCAAAACCAGTGTGTCTACACAACTTGGGGATTGTACGTTTACTTTCTAATGCACCCCTTCAACGTTGACCTTTTACCAACTGAATCCAAAATCAATATAATTTATGGTTCACCTACTGACCTTGACCCTTGTATAATGCCAATGACCTTGACCCATGTATAATGCCAATGACCTTGACCCCTGTATAATGCCAATGACCGTGACCCATGTATAATGCTAATGACATTGACCCTTGTATAATGCCAATGACCTTGACCCATGTATAATGCCAATGACATTGACCCTTGTATAATGCCAATGACCTTGACCCATGAATAATGCCAATGACGTTGACCCATGTATAATGCCAATGACCTTGACCCCTGTATGATGCCAATGACCTCGACCCTTGTATAATGCCAATGACCTTGATCCATGTATAATGCCAATGACCTTGACCCAGGTATAATGCCAATGACCTTGACCCTTGTATAATGCCAATGATCTTGACTCCTGTATAATGCCAATGACATTGACCCTTGTATAATGCCAATGACCTTGACCCCTGTATAATGCCAATAAATGCCTATAAAGTTTGAATCTGTTTGCGTCTCGTGTATTCAAGCAAAATACCAAGTTGCAGAAGTTGATCAAAAATCATGGAAGCGAATGGTCCGCCAAACTATTAGATTACTAGTAGATTACTAGTACCCTTGAAACATTGAAGGTATCCGGAAACAAGAACAAGCGAAATATGAATAATAAAGATACATGTACACACAAACAACCTGCAATCAATAAAAGTTTAAACATTATTTATTTTACAACGATTGTGAAGCCAAGTTTTAACAACTTTTAACAATATTAATCACTCTTGTGGATGAAAGCGTGTGGGAGGAAACTGGAGTACCCGGAGAAAACCCACCTGTCCGATCTGGTGACCACCGTACCATCTCACATACTTCCCGGTCCGAGGATCGAACCCGGGTTGCATTGGTGAGAAGTGAGCGCGCTAACCACTGCGCTAATCGGACAGCATATAAACGGGACACTCGTATAGTGCAATTTCTTTGCTATGGGGAATATATATGCCTTTAATAATTTATTTTTCCATTTCAAGTATTAAATGTTTGTAAATATAGAAACGTCACCATCATCCGTTAGTTTAATTTATACAAATTTATTTTAGCTCGATTGCGAAAACAAGTTATTTCAACTTATATTAATCACTCTCGAGACCTCATTCCTGATGGAATCCATCGCCATGAAGGAGAGAGAAGAGGCAATGTGGAATTTAAATGCCTTGCCTAAGGGCACAATCGTAACGGCTCCAGCAGGGCTCGAACTCCGGACCTTTCACACCTGAAGCGAACGCGCATCCACTGCGCTATCACGACTTCCACAACATACATTGACAATGTAGTAGCCAAACCAATGCTCATAATAAAGGCCAGAATCTCATGTAGTCCCAGTAATATCTATGGTGGGGAGATAGATATGACGACTACTTATCCACTGCATGATAGTTAAATGGCTGTTGTTTCTATGGAGATATAATAGTATATTAACCTAAATCTCTATGAAGGAAAGGGTTAAGATTGGAAAGCATAAAATAAATGTGTTTCTGCTCATAAATCACAATTGTGAAGTTAGGTATTGTGAAGTTAGGTATTGTGAAGTTAGGCATTGGGAAGTTAGGTATTGTGAAGTTAGGCATTGTGAAATTACGGTATTGTGAAGTTGGGCATTGTGAAGTTAGGTTTTGTGAAGTTAGGCATTGGGAAGTTAGGCATTGGGAAGTTAGGCATTGGGAAGTTAGGTATTGTGAAGTTAGGCATTGTGAAGTTAGGCATTGTGAAGTTAAGGTATTGTGAAGTTAGGCATTGTGAAGTTAGGTATTGTGAAGTTAGGCATTGTGAAGTTAGGTATTGTGAAGTTAAGGTATTGTGAAGTTAGGCATTGTGAAGTTAGGTTTTGTGAAGTTAGGCATTGTGAAGTTAGGCATTGTGAAGTTAAGGTATTGTGAAGTTAGGCATTGTGAAGTTAGGCATTGTGAAGTTAGGTATTGTGAAGTTAGGCATTGTGAAGTTAGGTATTGTGAAGTTAAGGTATTATGAAGTTAGGCATTGTGAAGTTAGGTTTTGTGAAGTTAGGCATTGTGAAGTTAAGGTATTGTGAAGTTAGGCATTGTGAAGTTAGGCATTGTGAAGTTAGGCATGTGAAGTTAGGCATTGTGAAGTTAGGCATTGTGAAGTTTAGGCATTGTGAAGTTAGGTTTTGTGAAGTTAGGTATTGTGAAGTTAGGATAATTTAGTTTTTCAAACCTTCCAGAATACAATACCAAAGCAGTAAGTTTGGTACTTGCCTATGACGACCTTCGTTTAATGAACAAATTCGAGAAGAAAGTTACTAACCTTTTAGTGTAATGTAGACCTAAATTGACGATGATGCAGTAAGAGTGAAGGTTGCAAGTGTATATTGAAGAGTCGTTCATCTCTGGGTAACTGACTTATTGATGTCATAATATGTCATAATATTATCCTAAAATTGGTAGAATGCATAATTCGATCTCAGCCATAAGTCGAGGTTCAAGATTTGGCTTCTCAATAGGTTTACAAAAAGTGTAGATCCAGATGAGCCGGCTTGTGACGAACCGTCTCATCAGGATCTGCACTATTTGCCAGTAATATTACTATTTTTAGACAAAAATTACCCATTTTGATAAATGAACTGGTCTAAATGTAATTTTCTTATTAATTTATTGGTCTGAAAATATCATGCACCAGTCCATGTCAGTTACTTGGTGTTGAATGGGTTAATATCATGCACCAGTCCATGTCAGTTACTTGGTGTTGAATGGGTTAATATCATGCACCAGTCCATGTCAGTTACTTGGTGTTGAATGGGTTAATATCATGCACCAGTCCATGTCAGTTACTTGGTGTTGAATGGGTTAATATCATGCACCAGTCCATGTCAGTTACTTGGTGTTGAATGGGTTAATATCATGCACCAGTCCATGTCAGTTACTTGGTGTTGAATGGGTCAATATCATGCACCAGTCCATGTCAGTTACTTGGTGTTGAATGGGTTAATATCATGCACCAGTCCATGTCAGTTACTTGGTGTTGAATGGGTTAATATCATGCACCAGTCCATGTCAGTTACTTGGTGTTGAATGGGTTAATATCATGCACCAGTCCATGTCAGTTACTGGGTGTTGAATGGGTTAATATCATGCACCAGTCCATGTCAGTTACTTGGTGTTGAATGGGTTAATATCATGCACCAGTCCATGTCAGTTACTTGGTGTTGAATGGGTTAATATCATGCACCAGTCCATGTCAGTTACTTGGTGTTGAATGGGTTAATAGGCTGTCCGATTAGCACAGTGGTTAGCGCGCTCGCTTCTCACCAATGCAACCCGGGATCGATCCTCGGACAGGGAAGTATGTGAGATGGTACGATGGTCGCCAGATCGGACAGGTGGGTTTTCTCCGAGTACTCCGGTTTCCTCCCACATGAATGACCACATATACGCTTTCATCCGAGCCAACGAGAGTGATTAATATAAGTTGTTAAAACTTGCTTCGCAATCGTTGTAAAATAAATAAAGTATTAAAATAAAATGGGTTAATATCATGCACCAGTCCATGTCAGTTACTTGGTGTTGAATGGGTTAATATCATGCACCAGTCCATGTCAGTTACTTGGTGTTGAATGGGTTAATATCATGCACCAGTCCATGTCAGTTACTTGGTGTTGAATGGGTTAATATCATGCACCAGTCCATGTCAGTTACTTGGTGTTGAATGGGTTAATATCATGCACCAGTCCATGTCAGTTACTTGGTGTTGAATGGGTTAATATCATGCACCAGTCCATGTCAGTTACTTGGTGTTGAATGGGTTAATATCATGCACCAGTCCATGTCAGTTACTTGGTGTTGAATGGGTTAATATCATGCACCAGTCCATGTCAGTTACTTGGTGTTGAATGGGTTAATATCATGCACCAGTCAATGTCAGTTACTTGGTGTTGAATGGGTTAATATCATGCACCAGTCCATGTCAGTTACTTGGTGTTGAATGGGTTAATATCATGCACCAGTCCATGTCAGTTACTTGGTGTTGAATGGGTTAATATCATGCACCAGTCCATTGTCAGTTACTTGGTGTTGATGGGTTAATATCAGCACAGCAGTCAGTTACTTGGTGTTGAATGGGTTAATATCATGCACCAGTCAATGTCAGTTACTTGGTGTTGAATGGGTTAATATCATGCACCAGTCCATGTCAGTTACTTGGTGTTGAATGGGTTAATATCATGCACCAGTCCATGTCAGTTACTTGGTGTTGAATGGGTTAATATCATGCACCAGTCCATGTCAGTTACTTGGTGTTGAATGGGTTAATATCATGCACCAGTCCATGTCAGTTACTTGGTGTTGAATGGGTTAATATCATGCACCAGTCAATGTCAGTTACTTGGTGTTGAATGGGTTAATAACCATGATTATGAGGTACCGTTTATTCCCGGCCATAAGCAATCTCAGCCATAAGTTGAGGGTCATGATTTGGCATTAAAAAGCTGATAGTAAGTTGGATCCTTCCATAAGTCATGGCCTCTTTATGGACTTATAACATTCAATTTCACAACAGTTTTCTCTCCTTTGTTAATGAAACCGGGCTCAATTTGAGATATATCGTTGACTTTATTCAATTACGATTTATAAAAAAACACTGAGCATGTTATAGTAAATGTGTATCATTTATCCAATAAATTATCCGTTGAATGGTCTGTCTTTACTGAATACATTTTACAATTTATCTTGTGTGTTTTACGTTTATTCATTGTCGCTACCGGTTGCCCATATGAGCGACGCCTCCTGAAGAGATTAGTCATATTAGATTTTTGGAGGATAGTGCATTGATACAGAGAGAGACCCATTCCAGAGTCTCCTCTGGTTTCTTTTACGTGCACAGTGTAAAGCACCGACACAAGACCTCCCACGTCCCATCTGAAAGACTGTTTTTATTAGGGTCAGACGGGGGATCGAACCTGTGATCCCTGGATTACCAGTTCAGCGTGTTACCACTGGACTATAGATCCGTCTGTGTCACAATTTATCATCACAGTTCAAATGATTTAAATAAACATTTATTGTAAAAATCAAAAATATTTTCAACTCTTTGTTTTGCTTGTAAGTCGAGATATTACTCTCATCACATTTCTGCGGTGGAAAAAGGTTGACTTATGGCTGGGAATACATGGTAAGTTATTAATTTCATAAAGTATGTTCATGGTAATAAATATTATGTATGATTTGCGATCAATATATGTTTAAATTCAACTTGCAAAACAAACTTTAACAATTTTACTTGTATTAATAACTCTCGTGTTTGTGTGTTCATTATAGTGCTGGAGGAAACCGGAGTACCCAGAGAAAACCCACCTGTCCGACATGGCGAACAAGGTAAGTCATTTAGAAACGAGTGATGTACGATTTTCTAACATAAAAAGAGTCATCTCTTCAGAATGCTTCGTGGTATATCTAAAATGAATTTAGTTTAACTGCTCTATCCAAGTTTTAAATGCGTAAACAATTATTTTGCCAGAACAAAATTTATTCAGTTTTAGTCGATTTGGATGCACTTTTTGTGAATTGTTAATGGTGGCTTCAATTGTTATGATGCACACATTTAATAGTGGCTGTCTCGAATATAAAATATTTATTTTATAGCTGCACCTCATTTTTGGCAGGGAAGTGATTATTGTTGGCGAATGGCATTTGATTGCAACAAACTGAAATGAACTTACCTGAGACACCATCCTTTATTCCTTTTAATTGTCAAAAAAATCCAGACTTTTAGATTAGTGGCGCCGAAATTTGAAAGCGATCCGAACCTACAAACCTATTTTCAAAATGCGGTCGCTATATGAGTATAAGGTATCGCTATTTATATTCTCCTTGTTTACACCAATAAATGTTCATTTTATCACATGCATATTTCTTCCCAATCTGGCAATTTATTGTTGCCCTGACGATGCAAAACTAGTAATTTTCATGAAAATGGAAACAAATGTAGACTGGTTTGTTAAATGTTGCTATCAATAAGTATTTTGAACCCCCCAATATATTTCAAGTACAACAAACAGTATTAAGTGCTAACTTGAATTTTGTCCTCTAAGTCATCAAACGTAAACCCAGATCTACAGTTAACGATATATACTACATGTATCTATCGATTGAAATCATTCAATGTATCAATTAAGGAAATCAATTAAGGAAATCAATTAAGGAAATCAATATACAGTTTATACCAATTTATTAAAAGCTTGTTTGCAAAACAAGTTCCTACAACTTATATTAATCACTCTCGAGACCTCATTCCTGATGGAATCCATCGCCACGAGGGAGAGAGAAGAGGCAATGTGGAAATTAAATGCCTTGAGGGCACAATCGTAACGGCTACAGCTTGGTGCGAACTCGGGGCCTTTTGCACCTGAAGCGAATGCGCTACGTCTGCGCTATTACACCATACATAGGTATGCATGTATGACTGTATGCACACAGGTGAACTATATTACACTCACAAATTCTTTAATCTCCCTCATTCTACTCCCCCAATCCCATTATTAGTCAGTACAATACCCCCCCATACACATGGGTCAGGACAATACCCCCCCCATACACAAGGGTCAGGACAATACCCCCCCATACACAAGGGTCAGGACAATACCCCCCATACACAAGGTCAGTACAATACCCCCCCATACACATGGGTCAGGACAATACCCCCCCCATACACAAGGGTCAGGACAATACCAACCCCATACACAAGGGTCAGGACAATACCCCCCATACACAAGGGTCAGGAGTAGGGTAGTGATTCTCACAACATGCTTATCAGTAAGCATTCAACTTGATTTCTAGCCATGATAATGTTGCGATATCCACTGTATGGCCGTAGGTAGACAAAATCATTTAACAATCGTTTCATCTTTGTCCAAATGTTTGTCTTGGAGTTTAAAGCCTAGGTTACATGTATATGGCGACTCTCCGGCTGTTATTGGCGGAGGAAGACACCGGGTGCCCCTCCGAGCAGTATTTCAGACACAGACTGAATACTGAATGAGGGACCTCGCTGGCTTTTCTATTACCTCCCTTGACATATAAAGTCTAATTTATCCCTTAATGTAAAGCAGTCTTTTCAGTTGGAATCCTTTGTTTTTACAGTTGTTCCCTAACCCGATGTTGCGTTATGATAAGTGTGATTTTGTCCAAATCATGTTAATTAACCCATTCAACACCAAGTAACTCACATGGACTGGTCCATGATATTCATAAACCAATAAATGAATCAGAAAATCACATTTGGACAAGTTCATTTATCAAAATGGGTAAAACAAATTCTAAAAAATAGTTATATTACTTGAAAAAAGTGCAGATCCTGATGAGACGGCTCATCACGAGCCGGCTCATCTGGATCTACACTTTTTGTAAGCCTATTTAGAGGTCTGCGGTGTTGAAAGGGTTAATTGATAAAAACTAAATTGCAGATTTCTTACCCATTGGATATACTGTAGGATATATGTCGAGATATACTAACAAAATAATATTTTTTATAAGATGAGAAAGTGGAAGAAAATTGATAGCATGTTGTGCAAAGGAAACAATGATAAAAACGGAGGAAACAACTTAAAGAGGACCCACATACTTTTACGGAAAATTGATAGCATGTTGTGCAAAGGAAACAATGATAAAAACGGAGGAAACAACTTAAAAGAGAACCCACATACTTTTACAAAGTGTTCAGGGGCAGTAACTCACCGTCCCTTGGATGTACTGTAAAAACAGAACAATAAGAAATTTGAAACTGTACACATACTTTTTATGCTATTCAACTGCATTTTAACTGTTTGATACTTGGTGGTATTCTAACGTGTGCCCGTGAATATTTATATCCAGGTTAACATTTTATTATTACCGGCTCACAAGTTATGAGTAACCATTAGTTATTATATTGTATAAAAATTCTTATTCAATTTGATATTTTGTGTGGAATAAACACCCATATTAAAATATTGCATATTTAGTCTTAATGTCTGAAATGTACCCGGATTATTTCAGATATGTTTTACCCTGCATGTTTAGTCTTAACCCATTTCATTCTGGATACATTTAAAGGCTTTTGCAAACAACATAGATCCAGATCAGCCACAGCGTGATGCTGCATGCTGATCAGGATCTATGTTGTTTGCTACATAGCCAAGTGTCTTAGCAAGATCATTTGAATAGCAAACAGCATAGAGCCTGATCAGACGGAACGTTCCGTGGCGGCTGATCTGGCTCTATGTTCTTTGCAAATACTGTTTGAACGGTATCCAGAATCAAATGGGTTAATGTCGGAAATGATCGACATTGATATTACCTGGGTTATATGAAACATCAATATTCGTCTATTAACCCATTCAACACCAAGTAACTCACATGGACTGGTCCATGATATTCATAAACCAATAAATGAATCAGAAAATCACATATGGACAAGTTCATTTATCAAAATGGGTAATTATGTCTAAAAATAGTCATATCACTGGCAAAAAGTGCAGATCCTGATGAGACGGCTCGTCACGAGCCAGCTCATCTGGATCTACACTTTTTGTAAGCCTATTTAGAGGTCTGTGGTGTTGAAAGGGTTAATTGTTTAACATGTGTCAACCAATCTTTAGTACAATTATAACAGTCAGACAATAATTGGGTATAGAATCGTTGAAGCATAATATTATCCGATTACAGACGAATATGTCTAGTGGTTAATGTTTTGGACTGGTAATCCAGGGATTGCAAGTTCGATACCCTGTCTGAAAACCTAATAAAATTAACAATCTTTCAGACGGGACGTTAAACCGAGGTCTTGTGTCGGTGCTTTACACTGTGCACGTAAAAGAACCAGAGGAGACTCTGGAATGGGTCTCTGTCTGTATCATTGCATTATCCATCCAAAAAGCTAAAATGACTAATCTCTTCAGGAGGCGTCGCTCATGTGGGCAACCGGTAGCGACGATAAATAAACGTAAAGCACACACACGCACAAGCCTATAGAAAACTTGTGTACCATAATTATGATTGCTGTTCTCATGCAAAGTAATAAAAACACTGCGCGTCATGGAGAATTACAATTAGTGAGGCCCTTAAGGGTTGGTTTTGTAAATTTTACATTATTTTATTTACATTATTAATTAGATGATTTTGTTTTTATAACAGTCAGACAATAATTGGGTATAGAATCGTTGAAGCATAATATTATCCGATTACAGACGAATATGTCTAGTGGTTAATGTTTTGGACTGGTAATCCAGGGATTGCAAGTTTGATACCCTGTCTGAAAACCTAATAAAATTAACAATCTTTCAGATGGGACGTTAAACCGAGGTCTTGTGTCGGTGCTTTACACCGTGCACGTAAAAGAACCAGAGGAGACTCTGGAATGGGTCTCTGTCTGTATCATTGCATTATCCATCCAAAAAGCTAAAATGACTAATCTCTTCAGGAGGCGTCGCTCATGTGGGCAACCGGTAGCGACGATAAATAAACGTAAAGCACACACACACACGCACAAGCCTATAGAAAACTTGTGTACCATAATTATTTTAAGGGTTGGTTTTGTAAATTTTACATTATTTTATTTACATTATTAATTAGATGATTTTGTTTTTATAATAGATTAGATAAATCATATATTTCTCATGCATGCTATTTTAATAACTAGCTATAAATAGATGCATGTTTTTGGTTTGAACAGTTCCCACCTGACCCTATTTTCTGGACCCTATGCTTTTTTAAAAATCTGTTTTTGTTTTTATACATTATAAAACATTTTCATCAAACTATTTAAAAGTCGTAGAGTATGTTTAATTTAAACCATATATATTAGATAATTGCTAATGCCAGTGTTCTACCGTAATCGTCTATATATAGGTCGCACAGGAGTATAAGACGCAGTAAGAAAAACAGAGAAATTCCAGGGGGTACTGGATACTTATAGGATCTTACCGTAATCGTGTATGTATAGGTCGCACAGGAGTATAAGACGCAGTTAAAATAACAGAGACATTCCAGGGAAAACAGCTTATTTGGTGTATAAAACGCACATGATCGTAGAGTGAAGAAAATGACCAAATGTCACGAAAAACACTGAATGTGATTCATAAGCGTTACGAGTCGTGATAATGACTCTGGTGTATGACAACTAAATCATTAATATGCCATATTCTCTCTCTAGGCACTGCTCTGTGTACCCATGTGCTTCGGCGTAGGCCGCTAACTTCTCATGTGCTCAAAATCTGCTCATGAATTCATTCATACAATCATTATAATAGCATGTTTGACATGTGTTAGTAAATGAGTAAAATTTAGTATTTAAATTGCCTTAATTTCATCATATCAACACCGAGTCAAACTTGTCAATCTCAACACTTTAACAAGGGATTCTCATAATTAGCAGTACATTAGCCAAATGGCAGTCTGTAATTGGTTGTTTGCAATGCTTTGGGAACCATCATTGGTCGTCTTTCAATAAAAATTATTTTTGTTGATTTTTATTTTTAAATAATTATTTTCTAGTTCAATCGCCCAAATGCATTTATGATGTGGCGACTTTTAATAATTTTTTATAATAAATTTAATCAGTCAGTTCTATCTAGATTTTCTAATTTTTTTATCAGAAATTAAATAACATTTCTAACTTTCAATGATTTACCACACGATGTAGTAATTTAGATTCAACAAAATCCGGAACAGCACATATGGGACTTAGAGAGAAAGAGTATGAAACATTTATTTCCCTTTGTTGTTTTTGAGGTTTGAAAACAATGGTATTTAGTTCTAAGATGGAGTATAAGATGCAGCAGACTTTTGGATACTATTTTGGATGAAAATATCTGCGTGTTATATATAGACGATTACGGTACAACACATAGCTGTTGGTCGCCAATGCCGCCAATTGCGACAAAAAACAAGTATTGGTGCTAAATGTTGTGGTTTTTACGGTACATATAGAGAGGATAACAGAACAGATATACATTTTACCTAATAAAATGACCCCCCCCCCCCCAATACAATCGTCAATATTACCCTGTAAACTTTCTACCAGGGCCTCAAACAGTTAGTTTTTCATGCAGGAAAGAACAGTTTGATAAGTTTGCCCTACATGTACCTGTAAAACTTACACTCTTTGTATGCATTTTCGGTTACATAACTGGTATGTAAAGTATGTCGCGTCTTATATTTAAATTAAAAGGTACACCTGACTAATCTAGTTTCAAATTACACAAAAAATCATGCACTGTCACACTTCACATACTGTGACTTCCTTGTATTGGTTGCTAAAGTTGCTTTTGCAAACAGCATAACAGCAAGGTTGCACAGACAGCTGTCTGCTATTCGGATAGCGGAAATAGCGGAACTAAAATGGCTCCCTTTATTTTAGTTGATTCATATTTTATTGATCAATTAATTTTGCATAGGATATAAGACGAAAACGATTCAATACATGTATTTAAAATATTTGACTGTGTGAGTCACATAGACTGAATTTTTGAAATTGGATCTGTTTGAGGCTTATGTCTTGCTTAACCCATTCAACACCAAGTAACTCACATGGACTGGTCCATGATATTCATTAACCAATAAATGAATCAGAAAATCACATTTGGACAAGTTCATTTATCAAAATGGGTAATTATGTCTAAAAATAGTCATATCACTGGCAAAAAGTGCAGATCCTGATGAGACGGCTCGTCACGAGCCGGCTCATCTGGATCTACACTTTTTGTAAGCCTATTTAGAGGTCTGTGGTGTTGAAAGGGTTAAAACACACACTTATATAAAATGATCCTACTAATTAAAATTGTTAATTTGGTTCCGTTTGAGGCTTATATCTTACTTAATAATGGACTGCAAGTACACATAGTATTTAGTGTAATACTCTGGCCTTTTGACAGCAGTACAATAATTAATTTATTTATACAAATTTATTTTAGCTCGATTGCGAAACAAGTTCTTATAACTTATATTAATCACTCTCGAGACCTCATTCCTGATGGAATCCATCGCCACGAGGGAGAGAGAAGAGGCAACGTGGAAATTAAATGCCTTGCCTAAGGGCACAATCGTAACGGCTCCAGCGTGGTTCGAACTCCGGACCTTTCGCACCTGAAGCGAACGCGCATCCACTGCGCTATCACGACTTCCGAATAATAATAATAATTAATAATAATGGACTGCAAGTACAAAGGTATGACATCACGACAGTGTTTTAGATATATATATATAATACAAAACATGACAATTTCAAGCTGTATAAGAGAGGAGATCACAGCAAACAATAGTTATCAACATACATGTTGGAAGAGGAGATAATTTTGCATTTCATAAGTATGCCGAACACTGCGTGCTATGTAATTTATAGTACCGTATATACTCGGCCATAAGTCGACCTCGCTCATAAGTCGAGGTGGTATTTTGGGGCCAAAAACCGTGTATTTTGCATGCACCCGCCCATAAGTCGAGACAACTTTTTCAGAAAATTTCAACACACCGTATAGCTAAAAATTCACTGAAACCTTGACCCATCTTGAATTGTTTTTAATGTAAAATATTCATTGCTTTACTTGTTTATCATCATCCAGAAATGTCCGAGAAGTTTTGGCAGTTTCCATGTTGACGTCTTTGTGATGCATTAGAACAATAGGACAATTCAAAAACACTTCACCTCCGTAGATATTGCACAGCTTAAATTATTACTGTATCTATGATAAATGATTACTTATCTCAACAATGACCGCGCATGTGCTAGTTGTATAATTGGTGTATCGAAGACATGCATCATTTGGATCACGCAATAGATTTGTTTGGAAAATCCATTTATAATGCAAGGACCACACTGAATGCAATGCGACGCTACGATTGGGAAAATACCTCATTAATATTCGTGACTACATGTTCGGCTTAGTGCTTGATTGTATTGGGAAATACCCAAATTTATTTTATCAAGGTCCTCCCTCGACTCGACCGAATAACACGGCGTTTCAAGCTCCTATGTCCCTCTTGCAATTTGCCTTTGCACTTTTTCCAGTCCCTAACTAATTTTTCATTCACTCCAAACTCGTGTTCTGCCGCACAGTTATTGGTATTCTCGGCAAATTCAACTACACGAAGCTTAAATGCACTGTCATATGATACGCGTTTTCTCTTAGGCATTTTGAAGATAATCCAATTCTTTCAATTAAAAAGATAAATCCAATTTTGTTATAGCAGTGATGTAAACAGACGATTAAAATGTTTGTATGAATAATGAGTCATCACCTTCTATAGGTAAAGCCGCATTACAAACAAAGTGTTCCGATATAAAGTAGTTCCAAATGGTTGTCATGACAACTGTATGGCCCAAAACGGCGGATGGATATTTGACAAGAAGGGGGGGAGCGGTGCCGTTGAAGTTGAGAATGTGTGATAAATGTAAGGTCATTTCGGGTCATTGTCGGCGACATGAAAGACAGGACAACAAGTAGGTTGCTGTACGTCTGGGATCTCGACACCAGACGTACAGCAACCCACAGGTGTCTGTGTTTATTTGTCGGGTAGATCAAAGGACAGAAATTCGCTGCTTTGAAACTATCGGCTCTCTTGGAGATCAAAGAATATTTACATCCAGAATATCCAAGGCAATGAAACCACACTAATAGCATATTATAAACTCTCAATATATAAAACAACGATAAATTGAACCGTTTTTGAACTTTTGATTTAACATGGTAGCGAGTATGTATAACTGCAGCAAATATTAGCGTAGTTGCCACTGATGTAAATCGGCAGCAAAATTTCTGAAATATTTGTAAAAAATTGTGTGACTCGGCCATAAGTCGATGCAGCTTTTTGGGGCAAATATTAGAAACAAATATGGTCGACGTATGGCCGAGTATATATGGTATACTAACAGTAGGCACACTTTCCTTCAATACCTCTTAATCTTTAACCCTTTGCATGTTAGCGGCAGATGATATCACATTTGCAAACATTGTAGAGTGTCTCAGGATCTATGTTGTTTGCTATTCGGATAGTAGAGCTAAAACATTTGGCTGAATAGCAAACAACATAGATCCTGATGTGATGAGACATTGTGCTACAACTGATCAGGATCTATGTTGTGTGCTATTCGGATAGTAGAGCTAAAACATTTGGCTGAATAGCAAACAACATAGATCCTGATGTGATGAGACGTTGTGCTACAACTGATCAGGATCTATGTTGTTTGCTATTCGGATAATAGAGCTAAAACATTTGGCTGAATAGCAAACAACATAGATCCTGATGTGATGAGATGTTGTGCTACAACTGATCAGGATCTATGTTGTTTGCAAATGTGATGTTATTTACTCAGCAGGCAAAGGGTTAAATGTACACATTCTCAATGCAAACTCCCTACCGGAGATTTCTCAACAATACAAATCGAGACATGCAATTAAAGCTATCCGCGAAATTGTAAATTCTAGATGTCTTAAGCAGCCAGCCATGGGAATCACATAAACTGGCTGCTTAGCACAGGTGGCTGTTTAATAGAGGTCAAATGTATAATAAAACAGTATATTGGGAATCTGATTTCTGAAATATATGGGTTCAGAAAACTGAAACATTAACATTTCGGAAAAAAGGTTATGGCTTTGAAACTTTGCATACACATCCAACGACTAATTCTCTTAATATACAATAAGTTTAGACTGACTTTGAAATTATCAAAAAAACCATCGAGAATTCCTCGGAAGCCGTAAAAATGTTATTGCTATGAACTTGTGCATATACACATCCAACGAATAATTCTGTCCGCCTCCGTGGTCGAGTGGTTAAAGTCGCTGAATTGTATACCACTGTAACTTATCATCACTGATGGTCACCGGTTCGAGCCCCGCTCAGGCCGTATCTCTTTTATATGAAAAAGTTGGCAGTTTCTTACGGAGGTTGGTGCACCCAAGTACTGGTTAACCGCTGGAGCCTGCCCAGGAAAGGTGTTGCTAAGTAAACTGCCTGCCGGCGATATAGCCCGAAATGGTGCTGATGCGGGCGTAAAACCCGAAATATAGCATAATATAATATAACGACTAATTCTATACACCCACAGTAAGTCCATTCCACTGACCTAGAACTTGAAATTTGGAAATTTGTTGGAAAACACTCCTGGTAAGACACCCTTGTGTTTGTAGATAGATAGTTTTATTCTGGTAAAAATATAATATATGTCATAAAACAAATACAAAATCAAGTACATGTCAGCAATAACATGCAGAGTAGATGACAGGCCCGTCGCTGGGCATACACAAGTACGTATGTGCGTATCATTGGTCTCAGAAAATGAAACAAATGAAAACTCCAAAAATACAATAAAACCACAGGGGGGTAGTAGGGATACATAGGCGCCATGATGTGTGGAGTGGTGGAATAATTGAGCCATTTGCAAATATGGTGCATTTCGAAATTTAGTTTGTGCTATTTTACGTGCTTGTTTAATTGATATGGGCGATAGATCATGTATATTATACATCTAGCCTTAATTTATACCTTTATACGCATTGTCGTAAGAACTTTAGTCCTGCAATTGTATGTTACAAAATGCATTGAAATGCAGGAAATTGCTTCCTCATTTCAAAAAATCTCCATGGGGAGGGGCCCCGGACCCCCCTAGCCTACTCGCTCGCTATGCTCACTCGACAAACAAGCCTATTTGGCCGTGTGTATCATCAAAATAGCACCGGCAGCGGCCCTGGATGACATGTAATCTATACCAAGGATAACACTTATGTCCTTGTGACCTTGTCTTACTTTTTATTAATTAAAACCTGCACAGCAGCCATTATAAATGTTCAATGGTTTGAATTGTCCATAAATGTGAACATAATGACATTCTTTCATTAACTCTTTCACCGCCAATGTCGCATAAAAGCGACTTTGTAAAAAAAAGAGAGTAGAGAACCTGATCGGACAGAACAGAACATTCCGTCTGATCAGGCTGAAGCACATGTCCGAATAGCAAACAACATAGATCCTGATCAGATGGTAACGCCGAAATTTATTCGGCGCTGAAAGATATGCAATCTGAAGCATTTGAAGCAATATAATAGGTACCGTGTTTACTCTCGTATAAGACGTGCTCGACTATAAGATACCCCCCCCAACTTGGTTCTTAAATTAGGGCTAACGCCAGAGGGCGATTTGGGTGAAATAGTTGTTTTATATTCCACCACTTCGCCGACATCAGGGCGACATCCATTTTGCCTTAGTTCTGGAGGGCATAATTGCGTATTTTAATAATAAAAGTAATCCGTTTTGTCTGTTAACAGCCTCGAAATTTACACCGCGAGGCATATTAAGCTATTCTCCCCCCGACATCCGGATACTTGCCGTAATCCGATCAACCAGCAATGCCGAAGCATAACATATTTACATAATTCGCAGCCTAATTAGCATAAATAGCCGATTTAATATTATCCAAATTATCGATGTTGTATGACACAAGATACCAATTTATACCAATCATTGGTGAAATACAAGTGTCTAAATTTAGCCATTGTCGAAAATTATGTATGTGCAAAAATTGTCTAATAGAAAGTCACAAAGTTATTTATGGAAAATTACTCCGGTCAAGGTGATATTCTGTGGTCGTGACTAAATTTATCGAATTGGTTTACATATATGCAGTTATACGAAATTGATAGCCAGTCGTAGAACTAAACGTGAATTCCAAATATGCATCAGGGAACACTTTGCATTCATATAAAATCTATCTATCTAACTACAATAAATTTCTACAGACGGATGGATATGTAGTCCAGTGGTAACACGCTGGATTGGTAATCCAGGGATGGCAGATTCGATCCCCCGTCTTACCCTAATAAAATTAACAGTCTTTCAGATGGGACGCTAAACCGAGGTCTCGTGTCGGTGCTTTACACCGTGCACATAAAAGAACCAGAGGAGACTCTGGAATGGGTCTCTGTCTGTATCATTGCACTGTCCTCCAAAATCTAAAATGACTAATCTCTTCAGGAGGCATCGCTCATATGGGCACCGGTAGCGATGATAAATAAACGTAAAACACACATGAATTGAAATATGACTGGGAATAGTTGAGTTTACATCCAGATATGATGTTCCTGACTGGGAATAATTGAGTTTACATCCAGATATGATGTTTCTGACTGGGAATAATTGAGTTTACATCCAGCTATGATGTTTCTGACTGGGAATAATTGAGTTCACATCCAGATATGATGTTCCTGACTGGGAATAATTGAGTTTACATCCAGATATGATGTTCCTGACTAGGAATAATTGAGTTTACATCCAGATATGATGTTCCTGACTAGGAATAATTGAGTTTACATCCAGATATGATGTTCCTGACTGGGAATAATTGAGATTACATCCAGATATGATGTTCCTGACTGGGAATAATTGAGATTACATCCAGATATGATGTTCCTGACTGGGAATAATTGAGATTACATCCAGATATGATGTTCCTGACTGGGAATAATTGAGTTTACATCCAGATATGATGTTCCTGACTGGGAATAATTGAGTTTACATCCAGATATGATGTTCATGACTGGGAATAATTGAGTTTACATCCAGATATGATGTTCACTCAGTTGGCAAGTTCTTTGGCGAAAATATAATATTATACATTTATTTATTCGCTATATACAGTGGCATAGCTAACGAATGTGAATTTGAAAAAGTGAATTTTGCTATATGTGTTTGGGGGCATGGTCCCACAGGAATTTGGGAATCCTAGAACGTCAATGGTGGTGACGCATTTAAATTTTATTTTCAGAGATATGAATTTGACTTTTTATATTGTGCAGAATATATTTTTTACCTCAAAAGTTGACAACCCAACTCTTGGTCATATCCCCCCCCCCCCACCCATCTACAGTTTTAATTGTATTTTTGGGGTTTTTAGATTTTTAGCATCCCGGTGCTCAATATTTTATTCCTTGTTTTTTTCAGAGCATCATGGGAGTTGTGAGAACTTAAGTTCTCTGCCTGATGATCGTTCTGAACTTCCTACAAAAATGGAACTCGCCGAAGAACATCTTCCTGATGATCGTTCTGAACTTGCTACAAAGATGGAACTCGCCGAAGAACGTCTTCCTGATGATCGTTCTGAACTTCCTACAAAAATGGAACTTGCCAAAGAACATCTTCCTGATGATCGTTCTGAACTTCCTACAAAGATGGATCTGAACGACGAACGTCTTGTGCACGATTTACCCAATCACAACTGGCTATTCAACAAATACAACCTTTATGAAGTAAATGTTAGCGCGGAAAGCGTAAAGGATAACATTGAAAGGAAACCTAAAAGAAAACAGAAAAGGGTAAATGCATTATCAGATAAGGCAGGCTTAAGTCTTTTGCATGCTGGGTAAATTAATGACTATAAATAGTTCAAATAATTGTAGCAGACGTCGCAATTAATTAATCTGTTTTTCGTGTTTGTAAATGAAAGCTCCGGGGAATATGTTGATTCTAATGAAATTCCATGACAGATTTGACTGTTATTTTCACCGCTAGCGTGCAGAAGAGTTGACCCATTCAACAACAAGTAACTGACATGGACTGGAGCATTCAACACCAAGTAACTGACATGGACTGGAGCATTCAACACCAAGTAACTGACATGGACTGGAGCATTCAACACCAAGTAACTGACATGGACTGGAGCATTCAACACCAAGTAACTGACATGGACTGGAGCATTCAACACCAAGTAACTGACATGGACTGGAGCATTCAACACCAAGTAACTGACATGCACTGGAGCATTCAACACCAAGTAACTGACATGCACTGGAGCATTCAACACCAAGTAACTGACATGGACTGGAGCATTCAACACCAAGTAACTGACATGGACTGGAGCATTCAACACCAAGTAACTGACATGGACTGGAGCATTCAACACCAAGTAACTGACATGGACTGGAGCATTCAACACCAAGTAACTGACATGGACTGGAGCATTCAACACCAAGTAACTGACATGGACTGGAGCATTCAACACCAAGTAACTGACATGCACTGGAGCATTCAACACCAAGTAACTGACATGCACTGGAGCATTCAACACCAAGTAACTGACATGGACTGGAGCATTCAACACCAAGTAACTGACATGGACTGGAGCATTCAACACCAAGTAACTGACATGGACTGGAGCATTCAACACCAAGTAACTGACATGGACTGGAGCATTCAACACCAAGTAACTGACATGGACTGATATTGCATGATATTTTTAGACCAATAAATTAATAAGAAAATTTCATTTGAACCAGTTCATTTATCAAAATGGCTTATTTTTGTTTAAAAATAGTAATATTACTGACAAAAATTGCACATCATCTGGATCTACACTTTTTGTAAGCCTATTTATAGGTCTGTTGAGAGATATATATATAATATAATATTAGAGTGATATGATATTGATAGTTGGACATTTTGAAACAAACATTGAACTATAGTCTTGTCTATTTGTCAGTCCCTGCGTCTAATTTTGAAACAAATATTGAAATATAGTCTGTCTATTTGCTATTTGTCAGTCCCTGCATCTGTCTATCTATCATACATTGTTAGGGAGAAGAACATTTTCATTTTCTTTCAGTTTTCTGCTGTTAAATTATATGTAAAATGTTTATTTCATGATTACATGATTTAAAAATACTGAAATAAATAATGTTTAACGCTTTCAACCCCACAGGCCTCTAAATAGGCTTATGAAAAGTGTAGATCCAGATGAGCCGGCTCGTGACGAGCCGTCTCATCAGGATCTGCACTTTTTTGCCAGTAATAATTATTACTATTTTTAGATAAAATTACCCATTTTGATAAATGAACTGGTCCAAAGGTAATTTTCTTATTAATTTATTGGTCTGAAAATATCACGCACCAGTCCATGTCAGTTACTTGGGGTTGAATGGGTTAATTAAACTAAATATTGTTTCCACTAGAAAACTCAAGACTGTGTCTCGCCTACAAACGTTATGTTAGGTAAGCACCATACATATGTTTGGTCGTTACCGTAATCGTCTATATATACTAGAAAACTCAAGACTGTGTCTCGCCTACAATCGTTATGTTAGGTAAGCACCATACATATGTTTGGTCGTTACCGTAATCGTCTATATATACTAGAAAACTCGAGACTGTGTCTCGCCTACAATCGTTATGTTAGGTAAGCACCATACATATGTTTGGTCGTTACCGTAATCGTCTATATATACTAGAAAACTCGAGACTGTGTCTCGCCTACAATCGTTATGTTAGGTAAGCACCATACATATGTTTGGTCGTTACCGTAATCGTCTATATATACTAGAAAACTCGAGACTGTGTCTCGCCTACAATCGTTATGTTAGGTAAGCACCATACATATGTTTGGTCGTTACCGTAATCGTCTATATATACTAGAAAACTCGAGACTGTGTCTCGCCTACAATCGTTATGTTAGGTAAGCACCATACATATGTTTGGTCGTTACCGTAATCGTCTATATATACTAGAAAACTCGAGACTGTGTCTCGCCTACAATCGTTATGTTAGGTAAGCACCATACATATGTTTGGTCGTTACCGTAATCGTCTATATATACTAGAAAACTCGAGACTGTGTCTCGCCTACAATCGTTAGTTTATACAAATTTCTTACAAATATAACCACTAACCCCTCCACAGTTTGTGCTGAAACGAAATATCATGTTAATTTAGCTAATCAACAAATTTCGTCAAAATTCAGACCAAGATAAGGACGACCAAGACATTGACGACCAAGACGTCGACGACCAAGACATCGACAACCAAGACATCGACGACCAAGACATCGACGACCAAGACATCGACGACCAAGACATCGACGACCAAGACATCGACAACCAAGACATCGACGACCAAGACATCGACGACCAAGACATTGACAACCAAGACAACCAAGACATCGACAACCAAGACATCGACGACCAAGACATCGATGACCAAGACATCGACAACCAAGACAACCAAGACATCGACAACCAAGACGTCGACGACCAAGACATCGACAACCAAGACGTCGACGACCAAGACATCGACAACCAAGACGTCGACGACCAAGACATCGACAACCAAGACATCGACGACCAAGACATCGACGACCAAGACATTGACAACCAAGACATCGACAACCAAGACGTCGACAACCAAGACGTCGACGACCAAGACATCGACGACCAAGACGTCGACGACCAAGACATCGACGATCAAGACATCGACGACCAAGACATCGACGACCAAGACATCGACGACCAAGACTCGACGACCAAGACGTCGACAACCAAGACGTCGACGACCAAGACATCGACAACCAAGACACGACGACCAGACATCGACACCAAGACATCGACGACCAAGACATCGACGACCAAGACGTCGACAACCAAGACGTCGACGACCAAGACATCGACAACCAAGACATCGACGACCAAGACATCGACAACCAAGACTCGACGACCAAGACATCGACGACCAAGACGTCGACGACCAAGACATCACAACAAGACGTCGACACCAAGACATCGACAACCAAGACACAACACACCAAACACACACCAACAAACCAAACAAACAACCCAACCAAGACGTCGACAACCAAGACGTCGACGACCAAGACGTCGACGACCAAGACGTCGACGACCAAGACATCGACGATCAAGACATCGACGACCAAGACATCGACGACCAAGACATCGACGACCAAGACGTCGACGACCAAGACGTCGACAACCAAGACGTCGACGACCAAGACATCGACAACCAAGACATCGACGACCAAGACATCGACAACCAAGACGTCGACGACCAAGACGTCGACCATCGACGACCAAGACGTCGACATTAATGTAAAATACAGTATAACAGTAAAACCGGAACCCTTATAAATTGGAATTCTTCCAAAGGGGACAATTTTCCCTGTCACAATATTTTCTCTTCTTTAGTCAAACCTGTGTTAGCGGTCACCTACATTAAGCAATCAACCTGTATTAAGCAGCCAGTTTCCAGATTCCCAATATGTTGTTTTACTATGCATTGGACCTCTAGTAAGCAGCCACCTGTGCTAAATAGCCACTTTTTGTGGTTCCCTTGACTGACTGCTTAACACGGGTTTGACAGTATTCATTTGTAAAAAGACCACTAACGGAAAAGGTTTTTATAAAAGCTAGTTTTAGCTTCCTACTTGATCCTTTGCATTATTAGGTGTGTTGCTGTATGTTATATGTGATTTACTTCTTGCAATAATTACTGTTTAGACCACTGTCTAATCTTTTTCTGAATACTGGACAAGTTTTTCTGAACCATTCATGCACATTTCTTTTGCCAACTACCCCCTGTAAACTGGTTCCTGGCAGATACAATACTGATCCAAAAGACCTTATTGCCACACAAACTTTCACTTCTGGCTATATTTAGAGTGGTATTGATTTAAATACTCCTTTGTACTATCACTGCAGATTGCCGTTTCAGAACATCTGTCTTTATAATTATAAGTTTATATATGATTGTGGGAAATATTATTTAGCTCGACTCCGCTACAGTTTGATAGTGGAGATTCTGTTTTTCGAATTACTTAAAGTTCAAGTCCCATCAGGGGTTCAGTTGTTCAGGTCGCTGACTTTAAATAACTTGCCCCTCTCTGCTGTATGTTCAAATCCAACCAAGGGTTCTTGGAGGGCTATATAGGTTTTGCATTGTCCGTCAGCATTTCCTTGCGTACATCATTCCGCATCCATAGAATAGTACTTACCGTATTTAGCTGTGTATAGTGCGCACATTTCTTACTGAAATCCTCATCCATTTTATCTACTGCGCATTATACACCAGTACATTTTTTTCCGGACCAAAATTTCGTGAAAAAACTGAAATTCGACCCGAACGGCCCACAGTCATTCTATAAGTTGTTACATTCGACAATCGTTATAAACTAGCTATTAAAACCAGTTGCCGATAGTCTATATAAATAAATCAAATGAATAAGACCACAAAATTAGCATATATTTCGTTTATTTTGGCAAACTTTGATGAATTTAATTGAAAAGGTAAATGCATAAAAAAATGGCGATTTGATAACATCACGTGGTTTTATCGTATGTAATATTTCCCATACTTTTCGCGTACTTCGCCGTACAATGTACAATGCATTGCATAAAAAAAAAACTTTTTTGGCTGCAGTATTTCAATTGATTGTAGCGATAATTAATTTCGACAAACCTTTCACAATGGGTCCCAGTTAATTAGGTAGGCTTCACGTGTTGAGAAGTTTGAGCATCTGCTGACATGTTTGAGAACGTGTTGAGATGTTTGAGAACGTGTCGAGAAATTTGAGCAGGTGTGCCCGAGTGCGATGAGGTATATCTCAAGTGATTAATATAAGTTGTAAAAATCACAGAGCACAATTTTTAGCGATTTTTGAGAAATGTTAAATTTTGACTTGGAAAATTGCGTTTTTCACGTGCGCAGTATACATAGGAACTCAGTTTTTCCGCCGATTTTCGTGCCAGATCGTGGGTGCGCACTATACACGGTAGCGCACTATGCACAGCTAAATACGGTACGTGGCTAAGAGAACTGTCTAGTTGTCTAGGGTTAGTGGTTATACGGCTGTATATTCCGTTTATGTGACTTTCGTTTGCATCGGGTCAGTACTGCCGGGCTCTCGCTAGAGGGCGATTCAGACGAAGTGGTCGCTTTATTTTCCGCCACTTCGCTGACAATAGATACCAGTGCGACATCCATTTCGCCGTATTTCTGGAGGATATAATTGCTAATTAATAGTAATCCGTTTTGTCATTTGACAGCCTGGAAATTCACGCCGCAAGACATATTAAGCTAATTCGCCCCGACACCTGGATACATGCCGTAATCCAATCAACTTAATACCATTAATACACATAGCCAATCAGCAACGCCGAATCAATCATATTTACATAATTCCCAGCCTAATTAACATACCGTATTTAGCTATGTATAGTGTGCTATCGTGTATAATGCGCACCCACGATTTGGCACGAAAATCGGGGGGGAAACTGAGTTCCGATGTATACTGCGCACGTGAAAAACACAATTTTCCAAGTCAAAATTTAACATTTCTCAAGAATCGCTAAAAATTGTGCTCCGTTTTTACAACTTATATTAATCACTCGATATACCTCATCGAGGAACGGTAACGCACTCGGGCATGATTTCATGACATGGCATTAAATTGACAAGTTGAGCGATAATTAATTTCTCAAACTTAACACCTGCTCAAATTTCTCAACACGTTCTCAAACATCTCAACACGTTCTCAAACATGTCAGCAGATGCTCAAACTTCTCAACACGTGTAGCCTACCTAATTAACTGGGACCCATTGTGAATGGTTTGTCGAAATTAATTATCGCTACAAACAATTGAAATACTGCAGCCAATGCATTGTACATAGTAAATATTTCCCGTAAAAATAACCAACACATCGTGTCTTTAATCATGTCGTATTTAAAGACATACGGTATATTAAATCAAATAAACTATTATTACAAAGTTTCTTTATCTCTATGATATCGTACGATTGCAGCGTCGCTTTATGCGGCGAAGTACGCGAAAAGTACGGGAAATATTACATACGATAAAACCATGTGATGTTATCAAATCGCCATTTTTTATGCATTTACTAATTTCAATTAAATTCTTCAAAATTTACCAAAATAAACGCAATATATGCTAATTTTGTGGTCTTATTCATTTCATTTATTTATATAGACTATCGGCAACTGGTTTTAATAACATGTATGCAGCGTATATAAAATTGATAGCCAGTCATAGACTCGTGCAGGGCCCCGATCGCAAAGTATCTGAAGCCACTGAAGCCACTGATGGATAAAATCAGCCTTGTTACCAAAAAAAAAAAACAATATCATTTAGGAGTTTTTCTGATTTATTTCAATAGGTAACTAAATATATTTATGAAAATCACTTGTTTTCATAGTAAATTTCGACTGTTCACGTCGCTATCTTACATTATGAGTTCTAGATTAGACTTTTATTTGATTTCGCAAATGATACGAGTTATACATATTATATATACATACAAATGTGTTTTTAATATATATTGAAATGAATATGTCGGCTTTATATAAGAAGTGTATGCAAATGTTTGTCAAGATTAATCTGCAGGATCCAGAAGGCTCAGATGTTCAACTGAACTACTCATGATCATTTGGTGACCTTTGCAACTGGGATACAATGTAGAACTATACAAGTTACAAAGTAACATGAAACTTAGTTGTAATGTCCTAAACCCAACTCGGCAAACTAGTCAATGTTAGGTCTCATTGCACCAAAGACACACCTTGGTCTAGAGGTTATTATATGGTCGGGAATAAGTTATCTGTATGGAAAGTACCAACATGCATATTGACTCTTGAAAAGTGCAGCTTGACGCTCTTGAGATTTTATCTCAAGGGTCATCGACTCTTGACTTAAGTCTAGTGAATGCCCTGCAGCTTTTCTACATACAATATTTCCTATATCCTGCAAACCATGACTAAATACAGTTTCACTATTTGCAAATGTTGAAAAAAGTCTCCCCACTTCTCCCTAAATTTTCTCACTTCTCCCAAATCATCTGGAGGGAGAAGCGACTGCTCCCAAACATTTTAGTCTAGCTTGAGCCCTGTACTGCCAGAGTTATTGCCCTAAGAATTATTTCCCATTAATTGATTAAAAATTCAATAAATTGACCATAACTAAGTAACCGATTTATGGAATGTCATCAAACTTAAAATAAAATTGGATCACCACTGTGCGGTGTTGTCCTGCAAGTCTGACCCATATTGCGATAGTGAAACCAGAGTTGCCCCTTAGTTGATTCAAAATTCAATAATTTTGCCGTATTAAGTAACTGTTTCATAGAATTTCATGAAACTCAAAATAAATATGTATCACCATAGTAACGCAGGTGCACGTATAACATGCATCCGAATCGGGTCAACGATAGAGGCAGTACCGAAATATACAATTGGCAGTAATCTGGGCATTAGGGTTAAATTTGATCTTCAATTGAAGAGTATTCTATTGTTCAGCTTTAGTTTACTGCCTCCTGTGTTGTAGGATTACATTTTTTTTTTAATTTTGAGGCCCCTTTTCGGGTAACCCCGTTTTATTTCTTCCTTGTATATACATAAAAAGCATTTACACAATTTTATAACATAAATCTTCTAATAAGACTTTTGCCTTTCATATATATACACAAAAGAGTTATTTACAGATAAGTATCCCTAGTTTGAAAAATAAATTTTATGGTCTGTGGGATGTTGTGGGATTACTGCCTCTATCCCAAACCGGTCAATAACACTAGAATTATGGCCCTTTAATTGATTAAATATTCAATAAATTGGCCATATATATATATATATACCTAAGTAACATAATTCAGTCTTCCATCTAGACCAACCCTCTACATCCACAATAACTGTTTGAGTGATCCTGTCCACAGACGCACAGACGGACAGATAGATGCAGCTAAAAATAATAACCCTATTCCTAATGGTGGTTATTAATGAATCAAAGGTAAACCAGACCACATCCATGAACACTAGAGCACATCCATGAAAACTAGAGCACATCCATGCAAACCAGAGCACATCCATGAAAACTAGAGCACATCCATGAAAACCAGAGCACATCCATGAAAACCAGAGCACATCCATGAAAACTAGAGCACATCCATGAAAACCAGAGCACATCCATGAAAACCAGAGCACATCCATGAAAACCAGAGCACATCCATGAAAACCAGAGCATATCCTTGAAAACCAGAGCACATCCATGAAAACCAGAGCATATCCATGAAAACCAGAGCACATCCATGAAAACCAGAGCATATCCTTGAAAACCAGAGCACATCCATGAAAACCAGAGCATATCCATGAAAACCAGAGCACATCCATGAAAACCAGAGCACATCCATGAAAAGAAAACCAGAGCACATCCATGAAAACCAGAGCACATCCATGAAAACCAGAGCACATCCATGTAAACCAGAGCATATCCATGAAAACCAGAGCACATCCATGAAAACCAGAGCATATCCATGAAAACCAGAGCACATCCATGAAAACCAGAGCACATCCATGAAAACCAGAGCACATCCATGAAAAGAAAACCAGAGCATATCCATGAAAACCAGAGCACATCCATGAAAACCAGAGCACATCCATGAAAACCAGAGCACATCCATGAAAACTAGAGCACATCCATGCAAACCAGAGCATATCCATGAAAACTAGAGCACATCCATGAAAACCAGAGAACATCCATGAAAACTAGAGCACATCCATGAAAACCAGAGAACATCCATGAAAACTAGAGCACATCCATGAAAACCAGAGCACATCCATGCAAACCAGAGCACATCCATGAAAAGAAAACCAGAGCACATCCATGAAAACCAGAGCACATCCATGAAAAGAAAACTAGAGCACATCCATGAAAACCAGAGCACATCCATGAAAACTAGAGAACATCCATGAAAACTAGAGCACATCCATGCAAACCAGAGCACATCCATGAAAACCAGAGCACATCCATGAAAACCAGAGCACATCCATGCAAACCAGAGCACATCCATGCAAACCAGAGCACATCCATGAAAACTAGAGCACATCCATGAAAACTAGAGCACATCCATGTAAACCAGAGCACATCCATGAAAACCAGAGCATATAGATGAAAACCAGAGCACATCCATGAAAACCAGAGCACATCCATGAAAACTAGAGCACATCCATAAAAACTAGAGAACATCCATGAAAACTAGAGCACATCCATGAAAACTAGAGCACATCCATGAAAACTAGAGCACATCCATGAAAACTAGAGCACATCCATGAAACCCAGAGCACATCCATGAAAACCAGAGCACATCCATGAAAACCAGAGCACATCCATGAAAACTAGAGCACATCCATCTCAAAACTCGGATGAAGCTTAATGCAAGTTTTAATTGATGAGTCAGGTGAGTGACTCTGTTCTGATTGGCTCACTTGCTTGTCCTCATTTAATGAGGAACACAGACATATATATGTTTAACTCAAGTTATATACTTGTTCATATAATAGGGGTGTCACGATATCAGCAACCCCTATCACGATATATTGTCATATTTTATAAAATAATGGCGATATTTATCACGATATATTGTCATATTTTATAAAATAATCGCGATATTTATCACGATATATTACCTTATATATCTTCATGCATTTGTCATGCATTGTGATTATATGTTTTCTATTAAGAGTATTTAATAAGATGACATGGATTATTTTACACACATTTTAAGACACTATCTCATTCAACAGTGTTTATTAACTAGAAAAACATCAAAACACTGAATAAAATAACAACTTAAATCGACTAGAAAATGTTTCAGAGAACGGTGAATATGACTAGAAAATGTTTCAGAGAACGGTGAATATATACATAAGCACTGGTTGAAGCAATTGAGTCGTGTATAAAAGCCAGATCCTGTCCTGGCATAATCACGGATCTATCTATCTTCCTATTAGTCAAACCCCTGATGGGGACCTTAGACTTTGACGCGCGTCAACTGACAAGAATGTTAGTAAGAAATGAAATAAAAGATGATAAAAGAATGATGTTAGGTTGGTTAAAAACAGGTTAAGAACAGGGCAGGTTTATTTAGGAAGAAATGTGTTCAATCCGACTTACAGCCAGACTGAACTGTGGGCCAGACAAGGTGACAATATCTGGGGGCAAAGCATTCCAGTGGACAATGGTTCTTGGAAAGAAGGAATATTTATGGTAGTCAGTCACTGTTTGGATCTGTCGGAATGCTTGGGAATGGGATGTTCTGTAAGATCTTGTATTTGGGGTAAGGTAGTTTTCAGCTTGAATGGCAAGTACACATGTATGTGCCGTATAAGTGGGTTGCATATACTATTTTACCTGATAATCGTTACCTGGTAAACCTGCATGTAACCTTTTACGTGACGATAGTTATGTTGTAAAATTGTCATAGTGAAGTCATGAAAAACCGATGCCATCTCTCATGACGCGGATTTTAAACATCGACCACATAAAACGCCTAGACGACACAGAGTAAAAATGAAAATATTGAGTTTTGTTCAACTTAAATTAGAAGTTGTGAAATGAAAAAGGAATATTAACTGCGCAATTTATTTGGATATCTTTAAAGAACTCTATACAGTAGATAAATACCGCTCAATATCGGTATTCAATTTTAATAGCGCGATATTTTATCGCGGATCTTAATATACCTTCATGGCTTCTATAATCGCCGGTCTCCCGGTCCAGGTGCTGAATATTAAACTGGCGGACTGGTTGTAGCAAACAAAAAATCGGTCCAGAAATTTTTTTGAAAAAGCCAAGAAATCGGTCAAATACATTTTTCTAACAAACCTACCGGTAAGTCGGTAAATATAATCCTCGATAATCCTTTGTTCGCACATGTTTCCGGTTACAATAAACGTGTCACACTGGCTAATTGTCATCTCATAATTTCTTATATGTACACATGTGTAATAACACCTGGAACGATTCTGATTGGTTGAGAGAATAGTCCTTATAATTTGTAAATTAAACTGTAAATTGTGCATATTTCTAGGTGAATTGGTACATAACGTTACTGGTAAGACAAACGTCACGACATAATTATAATGCTGTTTTCAAACATAAATAAATATAACTCTGCTTTGCGTAAGTGACGTCATGACAATTTATTAAGCGTGCTATGGTAATTGGATGGAGAGGATCTTACACTCGTCGTGATTTCATACCATATTTTGTGAAACTCGTTTTGGATTTTGCTATTTGGAAGTCGTGATAGCTCAGTGGTAGCGCGTTCGCTGCACGTGCGAAAGGCCCGGAGTTTGAGTGCCGCTGGAGCCGTTACGATTGCGTCCTTAGACGAGGCATTTAAATTCCACATGCCTCTTCTCTTTTCCTCGTGGCGATGGATTCCATCAGGAATGAGGTCTCGAGAGTGATTAATATAAGTTATACGATAAATTTGTATAAACTCTTAAAAACTAAACTCATTTTGAATTTTGCTATTAGACAAGCTTTTTCCTATATACACGAGTGATAAAAAATATGGTAACATTCAGTAATATTACTTCGGAAAGATTTGTTTGTTTTTGTTGGTACATACATGTATATAGTTAACATGTTTTTCAGAAGGACTTGGAAGTATCAAAGAGATCAACAAAGATGAAACGTAGAAAATCAATTAACTCGGCGGAGACTATTTTACCGACACAGCTCAAATCCTCCACAAACAAAACAGACACTTTATCAAAGACATGGAGTGCAGTCCAGAATCTGAACAGAAATAACAAAGATGAAAGTACAGCAGTCAAGAATAAATGTGTAAATGATCTAGATTCCATTGAGAATGAAAGACTTAGTGTTGGAAACGGTGATTATTTAGGTCAAGCGTTAAATTCGCAAAATTTAAGTATGCCCAATATCAAGAATTTAATTTTCGTGGAAAATGAGCAGGAAGTTATAAATATTGATACTGAAGACAAGAATCAGAAGGAAGTAATAAAATGGGTCTCTGATATGGATATTTGTGAAACTACTGGTGACTTGCATATGGTTACAACTGATGAACAGGCTGATCATGTTAATACAAAACTGCATGCAGATTTCACTGCTGAAAATTGTCCAGCAGAAAGTAGTTCTTCTTCTACCTTAGGGAATGGCAGTAATGCAGATAGTACTGAAAGTAGTACAACAGAAAGTGGTTCTAATCTATTGCATAATATTGAATCAGTAAAATCAACTGTTTCGGAAGTCAACGAAAGATCGACTGAAACACATTCTGCTGAAACAATGACGGAACCTGAATCAAGGGAGGCAGAGATAATGAAAGAGACAACAGCATTAAGTTTGAAGGACTCTGAAAAGATATGTGAAGGATTACGGGGACATCATATTGATGCTGATTACAATGATGATGATGATGATGATGATGATGATGATGATGATGATGATGATGATGATGACAATTATGATGTAAAGTTGACGATTGATGAGGCCATAGGCTTTGTTGAAGATGTTGTCGATGAAAATATGTAAGTATTATAAAACCCACGATGGTACCTCTTTTGTAAAATGATTGATCATCCTAGCCATCTAACTATGTAAGTATTATAATACCCATGAATGGGGCTCTTATATGAGATGCTATACAGTGAAACCTTTGCTAAACAGTCACAGTCAAGCCATCAAAATCCATCAACAATTTTTCTTTAGTTATCCTGTATGGAGACACTGACAGACAGACAGACAGACAGACAGACAGACAGACAGACAGACAGACAGACAGACAGACAGACAGACAGACAGACAGACAGACAGACAGACAGACAGACAGACAGACAGACAGGCAGACCGACCGACCGAATAACCCTCGTTCTTACAGTGAGGGGAGGGAGTAGCAACACTCTTTATGTATCCGGAACAAATTACACAAGAAACATTATGCACATATCATTGAACTTTTGCCATCAACAAAAATCATGCAATAACCCCATTTTGTACATTGCAAAGTGTGGTGCCTCCGTGGCTGGATAGTTATGGTTGCTGACTTCAAATCACTTGGCCCTCACTGCTGTAGGTTCGAATCCCACTGGGGGGAGTCAAATTCTGTACTGTGAGGAAGCTATCCAATTGCATTGAAGAAGATCGGTGGTTCTACATGGATAACCGACCGTGCCTGAAATACTGCTCGGAGGGCCACCCAATAATAACTGGAGAGGATTCGTCATGTGACTTAAGCTGTTGTGTTGGTGCAACATTTAACCCCCTCCCCCTAAAGAAAAAACTGTATATACATGTACATGCAATGGGAATATCGGGTTGCAGCCAGGTCTAATATAGACCTACTAACTATATAAATTATCTAGCCAGTTCTGGCTAGGTGGCATCATCTGCTATGAAATTACAATATTTTATTAGGGCGTCAGATGTTAAATAATTAGTTTTATTACGGTTAAGCTCTGTATATCGTATTTATTCTAATACCCATCCTTACTTTATTACAGTTAGGCTCTGTATACCATATTTATTCTAATACCCATCCTTACTTTATTACAGTTAGGCTCTGTATACCGTATTTATTCTAATAATCATCCATACTTTATTACAGTTAGGCTCTGTATACCATATTTATTATAATACCCATCCTTACTTTATTACAGTTAGGCTCTGTATACCGTATTTATTCTAATACCCATCCTTACTTTATTACAGTTAGGCTCTGTATACCATATTTATTCTAATAATCATCCATTCTTTATTACAGTTAGGCTCTGTATACCATATTTATTCTAATACCCATCCTTACTTTATTACAGTTAGGCTCTGTATACCGTATTTATTCTAATACCCATCCATACTTTATTACAGTTAGGCTCTGTATACCGTACTTATTCTAATACCCATCCTTACTTTATTACAGTTAGGCTCTGTATACCGTATTTATTCTAATACCCATCCATACTTTATTACAGTTAGGCTCTGTATACCATATTTATTCTAATAATCATCCATACTTTATTACAGTTAGGCTCTGTATACCGTATTTATTCTAATAATCATCCATACTTTATTACGGTTAGGCTCTGTATACCGTATTTATTCTAAAAATCATCCATACTTTATTACGGTTAGGCTCTGTATACCGTATTTATTCTAATACTCATCCTTACTTTATTACAGTTAGGCTCTGTATACCATATTTATTCTAATAATCATCCTTACTTTAGTACAGTTAGGCTCTGTATACCGTATTTATTCTAATAATCATCCATTCTTTATTACAGTTAGGCTATGTATACCATATTTATTCTAATAATCATCCATTCTTTATTACAGTTAGGCTCTGTATACCGTATTTATTCTAATAATCATCCATTCTTTATTACAGTTAGGCTATGTATACCATATTTATTCTAATAATCATCCATTCTTTATTACAGTTAGGCTCTGTATACCGTATTTATTCTAATAATCATCCATTCTTTATTACAGTTAGGCTATGTATACCATATTTATTCTAATAATCATCCTTACTTTATTACAGTTAGGCTCTGTATACCATATTTATTCTAATAATCATCCTTACTTTATTACAGTTAGGCTCTGTATACCGTATTTATTCTAATAATCATCCATACTTTATTACAGTTAGGCTCTGTATACCATATTTATTCTAATACCCATCCTTACTTTATTACAGTTAGGCTCTGTATACCATATTTATTCTAATAATCATCCATACTTTATTACAGTTAGGCTCTGTATACCATATTTATTCTAATAATCATCCATTCTTTATTACAGTTAGGCTCTGTATACCATATTTATTCTAATACTCATCCTTACTTTATTACAGTTAGGCTCTGTATACCGTATTTATTCTAATAATCATCCATACTTTATTACAGTTAGGCTCTGTATACCGTATTTATTCTAATAATCATCCATTCTTTATTACAGTTAGGCTCTGTATACCATATTTATTCTAATAATCATCCATACTTTATTACAGTTAGGCTCTGTATACCGTATTTATTCTAATAATCATCCATACTTTATTACAGTTAGGC
>CM026403.1:58247638-58351007 GCA_014843695.1 Archivesica marissinica
TACAGCAGCTGATAATGCACATACTACAGCAGCTGATAATGCACATCTTACAGCAGCTGATAATGCACATACTACAGCAGCTGATACTACTGCACATACTACAGCAGCTGATAATGCACATATTACAGCAGCTGATAATGCACATACTACAGCAGCTGATAATGCACATACTACAGCAGCTGATAATGCACATATTACAGCAGCTGATAATGCACATACTACAGCAGCTGATAATGCACATACTACAGCAGCTGATACTACTGCACATACTACAGCAGCTGATAATGCAAATATTACAGCAGCTGATAATGCACATCTTACAGCAGCTGATAATGCACATACTACAGCAGCTGATAATGCACATACTACAGCAGCTGATACTACTGCACAGACTACAGCAGCTGATAATGCACATCTTACAGCAGCTGATAATGCACATACTACAGCAGCTGATACTACTGCACATACTACAGCAGCTGATAATGCAGATATTACAGCAGCTGATAATGCACATCTTACAGCAGCTGATAATGCACATACTACAGCAGCTGATAATGCACATATTACAGCAGCTGATAATGCACATACTACAGCAGCTGATAATGCACATACTACAGCAGCTGATAATGCACATCTTACAGCAGCTGATAATGCACATACTACAGCAGCTGATACTACTGCACATACTACAGCAGCTGATAATGCACATATTACAGCAGCTGATAATGCACATACTACAGCAGCTGATAATGCACATACTACAGCAGCTGATAATGCACATCTTACAGCAGCTGATAATGCACATACTACAGCAGCTGATAATGCACATCTTACAGCAGCTGATAATGCACATACTACAGCAGCTGATAATGCACATACTACAGCAGCTGATAATGCACATCTTACAGCAGATGATAATGCACATACTACAGCAGCTGATACTACTGCACATACTACAGCAGCTAATAATGCACATATTACAGCAGCTGATAATGCACATACTACAGCAGCTGATAATGCACATACTACAGCAGCTGATAATGCACATCTTACAGCAGCTGATAATGCACATACTACAGCAGCTGATAATGCACATCTTACAGCAGCTGATAATGCACATACTACAGCAGCTGATAATGCACATACTACAGCAGCTGATAATGCACATACTACAGCAGCTGATAATGCACATCTTACAGCAGCTGATAATGCACATACTACAGCAGCTGATCTACTGCACATACTACAGCAGCTGATAATGCATATACTACAGCAGCTGATAATGCACATACTACAGCAGCTGATAATGCACATACTACAGCAGCTGATAATGCACATACTACAGCAGCTGATAATGCACATACTACAGCAGCTGATAATGCACATACTACAGCAGCTGATAATGCACATATTACAGCAGCTGATAATGCACATACTACAGCAGCTGATAATGCACATACTACAGCAGCTGATAATGCACATACTACAGCAGCTGATAATGCACATATTACAGCAGCTGATAATGCACATACTACAGCAGCTGATAATGCACATACTACAGCAGCTGATAATGCACATACTACAGCAGCTGATAATGCACATATTACAGCAGCTGATAATGCATATACTACAGCAACTGATAATGCACATACTACAGCAACTGATAATGCACATACTACAGCAACTGATAATGCACATACTACAGCAACTGATAATGCACATACTACAGAAGCTGATAATGCACATATTACAGCAGCTGATAATGCACATACTACAGCAGCTGATAATGCACATATTACAGCAGCTGATAATGCATATACTACAGCAGCTGATAATGCACATACTACAGAAGCTGATAATGCACATACTACAGAAGCTGATAATGCACATACTACAGCAGCTGATAATGCACATACTACAGAAGCTGATAATGCACATATTACAGCAGCTGATAATGCACATACTACAGCAGCTGATAATGCACATATTACAGCAGCTGATAATGCACATACTACAGCAGCTGATAATGCATATACTACAGCAGCTGATAATGCATATACTACAGTAGCTGATAATGCACATACTACAGCAGCTGATAATGCACATACTACAGCAGCTGATAATGCACATACTACAGCAGCTGATAATGCACATACTACAGCAGCTGATAATGCACATACTACAGCAGCTGATAATGCACATACTACAGCAGCTGATAATGCACATACTACAGCAGCTGATAATGCACATCTTACAGCAGCTGATAATGCACATACTACAGCAGCTGATACTACTGCACATACTACAGCAGCTGATAATGCAGATATTACAGCAGCTGATAATGCACATACTACAGCAGCTGATAATGCACATACTACAGCAGCTGATAATGCACATATTACAGCAGCTGATAATGCAAATATTACAGCAGCTGATAATGCACATACTACAGCAGCTGATAATGCACATATTACAGCAGCTGATAATGCACATACTACAGCAGCTGATAATGCACATACTACAGCAGCTGATAATGCACATATTACAGCAGCTGATAATGCAAATATTACAGCAGCTGATAATGCACATACTACAGCAGCTGATAATGCACATATTACAGCAGCTGATAATGCACATACTACAGCAGCTGATAATGCACATACTACAGCAGCTGATAATGCACATATTACAGCAGCTGATAATGCAAATATTACAGCAGCTGATAATGCACATACTACAGCAGCTGATAATGCACATATTACAGCAGCTGATAATGCACATACTACAGCAGCTGATAATGCACATACTACAGCAGCTGATAATGCACATATTACAGCAGCTGATAATGCACATACTACAGCAGCTGATAATGCACATACTACAGCAGCTGATACTACTGCACATACTACAGCAGCTGATAATGCAAATATTACAGCAGCTGATAATGCACATCTTACAGCAGCTGATAATGCACATACTACAGCAGCTGATAATGCACATACTACAGCAGCTGATACTACTGCACAGACTACAGCAGCTGATAATGCACATCTTACAGCAGCTGATAATGCACATACTACAGCAGCTGATCTACTGCACATACTACAGCAGCTGATAATGCACATACTACAGCAGCTGATAATGCACATACTACAGCAGCTGATAATGCACATACTACAGCAGCTGATAATGCACATACTACAGCAGCTGATAATGCACATATTACAGCAGCTGATAATGCACATACTACAGCAGCTGATAATGCACATACTACAGCAGCTGATAATGCACATACTACAGCAGCTGATAATGCACATCTTACAGCAGCTGATAATGCACATACTACAGCAGCTGATAATGCACATACTACAGCAGCTGATAATGCACATACTACAGCAGCTGATAATGCACATACTACAGCAGCTGATAATGCACATACTACAGCAGCTGATAATGCACATACTACAGCAGCTGATAATGCACATACTACAGCAGCTGATAATGCACATCTTACAGCAGATGATAATGCACATACTACAGCAGCTGATAATGCACATACTACAGCAGCTAATAATGCACATATTACAGCAGCTGATAATGCACATACTACAGCAGCTGATAATGCACATACTACAGCAGCTGATAATGCACATCTTACAGCAGCTGATAATGCACATACTACAGCAGCTGATAATGCACATCTTACAGCAGCTGATAATGCACATACTACAGCAGCTGATAATGCACATACTACAGCAGCTGATAATGCACATCTTACAGCAGATGATAATGCACATACTACAGCAGCTGATACTACTGCACATACTACAGCAGCTAATAATGCACATATTACAGCAGCTGATAATGCACATACTACAGCAGCTGATAATGCACATACTACAGCAGCTGATAATGCACATCTTACAGCAGCTGATAATGCACATACTACAGCAGCTGATAATGCACATACTACAGCAGCTGATAATGCACATACTACAGCAGCTGATACTATGCACAGACTACAGCAGCTGATAATGCACATCTTACAGCAGCTGATAATGCACATACTACAGCAGCTGATACTACTGCACATACTACAGCAGCTGATAATGCACATCTTACAGCAGCTGATAATGCACATACTACAGCAGCTGATAATGCACATACTACAGCAGCTGATACTACTGCACATACTACAGCAGCTGATAATGCAAATATTACAGCAGCTGATAATGCACATCTTACAGCAGCTGATAATGCACATACTACAGCAGCTGATAATGCACATACTACAGCAGCTGATACTACTGCACAGACTACAGCAGCTGATAATGCACATCTTACAGCAGCTGATAATGCACATACTACAGCAGCTGATACTACTGCACATACTACAGCAGCTGATAATGCACATACTACAGCAGCTGATAATGCACAGACACAGCAGCTGATAATGCACATATTACAGCAGCTGATAATGCACATCTTACAGCAGCTGATAATGCACATACTACAGCAGCTGATAATGCACATATTACAGCAGCTGATAATGCACATACTACAGCAGCTGATAATGCACATACTACAGCAGCTGATAATGCACATACTACAGCAGCTGATAATGCACATATTACAGCAGCTGATAATGCAAATATTACAGCAGCTGATAATGCACATACTACAGCAGCTGATAATGCACATACTACAGCAGCTGATAATGCACATACTACAGCAGCTGATAATGCACATATTACAGCAGCTGATAATGCACATACTACAGCAGCTGATAATGCACATACTACAGCAGCTGATAATGCATATACTACAGCAGCTGATAATGCATATACTACAGCAGCTGATAATGCACATACTACAGCAGCTGATAATGCACATATTACAGCAGCTGATAATGCACATACTACAGCAGCTGATACTACTGCACAGACTACAGCAGCTGATAATGCACATACATTTGTATTATTTTTTTTAATATGTTCTGTAAACAGAAAAGAGAGGTTCCATTTACAGACATTATTTTTACAATGAACAAAGAAGGGCAATATTTGGGAACAAAATATTTGTTCAATTTTGGGGGATTCCAGTTTAGAGGGGTAATGGGTTTGGGGGGATTCCAGTTTAGAGGGGTTATGGGTTTGGGGGGTTCCAGATTAGAGGGGTTATGGGTTTGGGGGGATTCCAGTTTAGAGGGGTAATGGGTTTGGGGGGGTTCCAGATTAGAGGGGTAATGGGTTTGGGGCGGGGTTCCAGTTTAGAGGGGTTATGGGTTTGGGGGGATTCCAGTTTAGAGGGGTTATGGGTTTGGGGGGGTTCCAGATTAGAGGGGTTATGGGTTGGGGGATTCCAGTTTAGAGGGGTTATGGGTTTGGGGGGGTTCCAGATTAGAGGGGTTATGGGTTTGGGGGGATTCCAGTTTAGAGGGGTAATGGGTTTGGAGGATTCCAGTTTAGAGGGGTAATGGGTTTGGGGGGGTTCCAGATTAGAGGGGTAATGGGTTTGGGGCGGGGTTCCAGTTTAGAGGGGTTATGGGTTTGGGGGGATTCCAGTTTAGAGGGGTTATGGGTTTGGGGGGATTCCAGTTTAAAGGTTATGGGTTTGATGTATTTCCATGTAATGTATTTCAATGTTAATGAAATGTGAAACCAGAAATATTCAGCACTCATTGGCGTCATATTTAAGTGATTTGTTGTCTAGTCCCACTGAATCCGTTACGATTATGCCCGTAGGTACGGCATTTAAATCCACATTGCCTCTTCTCTCTCCCTCGTGGCGATGGATTCCATGAGGAATGAGGTCTCGAGAGTGATTAATATAAGTTGTAAGAACTTATTTCGCAATCGAGCTAAAACAAATTTGTATAAACTAAGATTTGTTGTCAAATCTAACTGAACAACAAAAACAGCAACATATTTAGAATGATAACTCTTTTTTATTTGTTTCTGTATACAGGTAGCTGTGAACTATGAAGCCACATCAGAAACTGTGAGTTCCTCTGCCTACTCCGTTGGTAATGGAACAAGTTCTGGCAAATGTTCTTCACTGGCAAAAATATGTTCAGTTTCTACTAACCAAGAACTACCTACGAGCTCTTCAACCACAACAACAGCATCTCTCACATTAGCTGCAACTCCTTCCTCCAATTATGGAAGTGGAGTAATTATACCCATTCAACCATTTGAACAAACTGCTTCTAATACGCAAGGATGTTATCAGAACATGTTGCAATTGCAACCAAATATTGTCCAGTTTCAGTCGCAGCCCATTCAACCAATATTTCAGCAGATATCTCCTATTCAGATTCAGAACCAACTTATCCCCATGACAATTTATCAAGCTGGAAACCAGGCTTTGTTCTCTAACTATTCATACATAGATCCAGGAAGAGGACAATCGGTTAACTTTCAAGCACAACTTTCAAATTCTAGTGAAAATCAGTCACAGCTTTTAAGCTCTAATTATGGAAGAAACCCAATCCACAGACATGAAAGTACCATGCCTCCATCTCTGTTGGTTGTACCAAAACCAAATGACATGCCAGAATTAAAGAATCATGTAGACCAGCCTCAGTATCAGAGACCTCTAGCATCACCAGTCATGGCTAGTTGTTCATCTGTTAAAACTGCCTCACCAAAATCACTTGCATCAATTCCAAAATCACAACAGCAATCTGTGACTCAATGCAGTACTTCAGTAAATTGTGACAGTCATGAAACAAGCAATGCTGCATCTAGAATGAAGGACACAAATGAATCAAATACAACTTTGGAAGGTGCTAGTGATGCAATAGATGATGAAATTAAAAATCAGATGGAAGAATTGGACAGAGAAATTCAGAGAAAAGAACAAGAGCAAGAACAAATGAAGTTAAAAAAGTCTAAATTGTTAGAAAAGATGAAACAAGCGAAATCTGCACAACCAGCAATACATGTTGAGAATGATAAAAGTGAAATAGAATTAAGGGAATTACATAGATTTGATCAAATACAAAATGCAATTAATGACACCAATGTTGTGGCCATTGGAAAAGATAGGGTACATTTTGAGGATGGGTATGTTGACAAAGAGGCAAAAAGATCTTGTGAAGATGTAGTTTTATCTGAAAGTGTAGAAGATACGAGAGATGGTGTCATTGGATCTGATATACCTATAGATCTTTCATCTTCCATAAAATCGAGTCAAATTATTAGATTAACCGATGAAAATCTCACAGTTACTGTGTCAAATGGTGTAATTTCAATTAAAGAAAGGAACACAGAACCTTCATTGTCACCGCTTACATCTGATAGCATGAAAGAATCAAGAAAAAGCTTGAAATCAAGCGCTGAAAAAATTGACAGTGTGTTTAGCGATATAGTTAACAAAGAATCAGTACTTTCAGGCAAATACGTTGCAAACCAATGTGATGGAATAAACTACATTGAGGATATAGGTATGGTCAATCCTTTTACTGGGGAATATGACATTAATGTGGATAGTGAAGAATGGCAAGTTGAATATCTGGACTTATCAATAAATCCTGACGCAGATTCTGAAAATAAACTGCCAGATGATCCTAAAGAAAACATGGCGTATAAAGAGTTGGAAAGTGCACCATTGAATGATGTGACATTTAAGCAAGTGGGAACAGGGGACAACACTGTTGAAGTATGTTTCAGCAAAGTATATGAGAGGAAAGACAAGGAGTTAGATATGAAGGAAGAAAGTATCGCCATAGAATCACAATTAAAATTGACCAAAAGTATCGAGTCATCTGATAATGTAATCATACAAGCCCTTACCTCAAAACCAGAAATCGAAATCTCTTCCTCATCTTCATTAACAAGTTCTATAACAAATGTTTCAGGTATGTCATCAAATGTTAGTACCATAACATGTTCAGTTGTTCAAAGTTTGAGATCACCAATAACATCTACAGAATTCTCTATGCCCAAAACTGCGCCAATAATTACACATACCAGGTCATCAAACTCTTTAGCTGCATTAGTAGATAGTGTAGTGGAAACAAGAAAAGAATGTTGTATTAGTGATCAACTTGACGAACCATTGAATTTAGAAAAAACCAAAGTGGCTATGGAAAATGCAAATATGTTCAGTGATCAGCCTCATGTAACATATGATTTGGAGAAGATCAAAATTGCTGTGCCTGAAAAGGGTATAATAAATTTAATAGGCATGGATACAATGTATAGTAAGAGTACAAATGTTTGTCAATATCCACTTCCTCTGCAATCGAATACTAATGCTGAATGTGGAGCTAAATATTCACAAAGTCCAATTGATTTAACATATTCGGATGAGGAAGCCAATATGCAACTTAAAAATGCTGTTGACCATTCAAAATACCAAAGTCGCTACGCAAATGCTCAGAGACTGCAGGCATATCAGAAACAAAAGAACCAGATGCTAAGATCCAATCTAGTTACAGCAACAGACATTTCGCTGATACAGCTGGCTCCTCTAAATTTGACGTCTGCTACATGTACCATATCATCCAAGCAAAGTCTAAAACTTCAGAATCAGCGACTTACTGATGATGTCAGCGGTACAACGACTTCATGTAATCCTAATCATGAGTTCGTAAATAATCAAAATGAGACACTAACTTCAGGTAACCTAATGGCACCAATGGTTCACCAAAGAAAGGCGAGAGAGAAAATAATGGAAATAAAGCCTGCTCATTACAGGTCGCCTCCGTTGAAAGTTCAGAGGAGTGCAAAACCATCTCTGGCACACGGTCAAAAATCGACTTCTCTCGAAGAACTTAATAGAATGAGTATATTGCCAATTAATTTTCCTGTTCCTGTAAAGAAGACCTCTCCCTATATTTCTATGGATGCTGCTGTATTTGTAAGTCCAAAGGAAGTGGATAATCCCATTCCTAAACAATGCGATAAGAGACCTCCCAAGCCGGCTCACAATAAACGACCATTTGGGATTGCAGGGCATCTGATCGTCCAGAGTGCAAAGAAGAATAGAAAGCGATCTGCATCTAGAGAGCTGGTTTTAACACCACAGTATTACAGTCTTCCAAATACACCAACCTCTTATAGTGGAATACCTCCGAGAACAACTTCTGTAGATTCTCATGGCAACAGTAATTCAAATGATTTACCTGCTGATAATCAAGGACATGTGAACCCAGCCGGTAACTCGGCATCACCACTTAAGATGAAAGAGCATCACGGAGCTCATGTAGCGTTACCGGTACCTATTAAGGCTCATTGCAGACCAAAATCTTTAATATATACCAGTGTATGTAACAAGTTTTATGAGACGAGTGTTTTGCGACCTCCAGCATTGCTGCAAAATGTGAACTGTCCAGAGTCCAGTGCACATGTTGAGGTAATTGATCTAACATCTGACATAGTGACTCCAATATTGGTGTCAAATGAGGTGACATTGCCATTAAAAACTACAAAGTCTAAAGAAAATGCCATTCAACAAGGATTGAATCATTCAGAAGCTAAAAGACAAAGAATAGAACATGTTGAAAGAAACACTTCTCAAATGAGACACGATGGTAGTATATATATACGACCACAGCAGCGTTCAAGTAAATACATGAGGCCGCCTCCTCCATACACAGGCCGCCAGAGGATGCCTGTACTGTCACAAGTACCGAGAAGACCATCGGTAGAGGAACAGAGGTTAGCATATGAAAAAGGAGTAGAGCTTCGGTTTGAAGAAGGAAGAAGACTAGTTCCACATCTTTCTGGGCATGGACAGTCAGACATGCACTGGTCGCAAAATCAGGATCCGCAAACAAGTCCACAAAGGTGGTCACCTCAGTATGTGGGTCATGAGTCACAGAGGAGGTATGGAGCTAGAGAGTATCAATCGGGACGCCATACTAAAGGCTTCATACCTGGGAATGAGGCATTTATCACAAGCCAGCAGAAAGTGGGAATGGTTACCTCAAAACAGAGGTTTTATGGGCCGAGACACACTATGCACGCTGCAGGCAGTGCAACAAATGGTCAGCCAGTTAGACGACTAGACCAGTACACAGGTAAGCTACTTAAACACTAGCACATATTACAACAATTTATCAAAGTTGGGGTTATGTCAAATACTATTATTTTACATTATAACTGACTCCATTTATGTCAAATTTCGTGAAGTCAAATTTTCAGCCATAGCTGAAAATTTGATATCAAATTCATTTTAGTTTAAACATATTTATTTTCTGTCAATACATGATTATTTACAACAACTGTTATAAGGAATTGGACAGAAAGCTGTATAGCTTATGATTGTCCTCTCCTATATTTAAATTCATTTTGAGATCCCTTGAATATAAATAGGCAGTATTTAACACTCATTATATCAAAGTGCCAGTTTGATGCCGTTGTGCGAATTTCATTCAGCAAATTTACCTGATCAAAGACGTACCACCATGTCTGTGCAAACATGTGCAAACATGTGCAAACAGTCGATAAAGAGAGTTTAACGTGTTTGCTGTGAAAGTAATTACAATGTGTTCAATACAGGTACACACTAATCGGCAATTAACCAATAATTGGATAAACGGCTCATCGTAAACGGGTGTATGTTAATAACCGCACCATTATTATACATCAACGATTTGTTATCACATTTTCGTATATAAATGTTATTTATGTGCTGTATTTATTAAATATTAAAATGATACAATATTATGGTATTTTTTTAGTGTCATTGTTATAGCAGACAATGACAACTTGGAAAATGATTCATTATCGGACAAGTGTATATGCCAGGGCTTCTAAAAATGCCGGTCTCCCGGTCCAGGACCGAATTTTAAACTGGCGGACAGGTTGTAGCAACCAAAAAGTCATAAAAAATGGTTGAAAAAGCCAAGAAATCGGTCGAATACATTTTTCTAACAAATCTAAATTGGTAAATATAATCTCTCGATATGGTGTATATATTTGTTCACACCCGTTTCCGGGGTAAGATCGATATGCAACCTGCTTGACTGCTCCATGTTAATTGCCCCTATTGTTCGATAATCCCAAACATTAATCCGAGACACTAAATTTGTCAATAAACATCAAACCGTGATTTATATAAGGGAAGTAACCGCTACGGAGCTTCTTGAAATTACACCAGGTGCATGTCTATAAATAGATATGGAATTTCCGTGTTTTGTTTCTGTCTGACCCTAATAAAATTAAGTCTTTCAGATGGGTCTTTAAACCGAGGTCTCGTGTCGGTGCTGTACACCATGCACGTAAAAGAACCAGAGAAGACTCTGGAATGGGTCTCTGTATCTTTACACTATCCTCCAAAAATCTAAAATGACTACTCTCTTCAGGAGGCATCGCTCATATGGGCAACCAGTAGCGACGATAAATAAACGTAAAATTCTAGAAAATTGAATTTGCTACCCATGTGCACTTACATGTACTTGATGAGTTTATGCCACAGGCAGGCGATTGCATAGATACGCCCATACAGCTCTGACATATGTACATGCACGCTCTCAACCTGTACCCTAGTCGACTCGACCCTCGGCCTCGTCTTACGCCGTAGTACCCCCCCCCCCCCCCCCCACTGGCCGTTGTATGGTGTGATTTTCGATTTTAATGATTGACCCGCACTTCACTTTACAATGAAGGCCTTGTTTTAAAATTGATTAAAAAAAACACCGATTGTACAAAGGTTTTTGATAGTGGTTGATGCGTGTCTATCAATGGAATTCAACCCTCAACCTATATATTGCAAATTGCAGGAGCTACATCTCTGGGGCCTTGTCCTGACTGTCGATTTCGGCCTGGATCGATTTGATTTTGAAAAGAGAAGAGGCATGTGGGATTTAAATGCCTTGACTAAGGACACAATCGTAACGGCTCCAGCTGGGCTCGAACTCCAGGCCTTTCGCACATGAAGCGAACATGCTACGACTGAGCTATCACTTCCACTCTTAATAAATTTGATCTCGTATTTTCTCTTTCATCTAGGTAATCCAAGAATGCAGCATTCGATGGATGTCTCGCAACACAGCATACCACAAGACATGTCACAGCACAATCGTTCTCCACAGGGTTATCCAATGAGAGCATCGACTATGCCGTATGCAAGCTCCCAGACTATGCAGAGAGATGATTCCAATCCGCAGATGCTTGCAAACACCCAGATGATGCAGAGAGGAGTAAGCACCCAGATGATGCAGAGAGATGATTCAAAAACACAGATGCTTGCAAATGGAAGTGTACGCCCTCATATGATGCAGAGGGGCATAAGCACCCAGATGATGCAGAGAGATGATTCAAATGGAGGTGTAAGCCCTCAGATGATGCAGAGGGGCATAAGCACCCAGATGATGCAGAGAGATGATTCAAACCCTCAGATGCTTGCTAATGGAGGTGTAAGCCCCCAGATGATGCAGAGAGGCATAAGTACCCAGATGATGCAGAGAGATGATTCAAACCCTCAGATGCTTGCTAATGGAGGTGTAAGCCCCCAGATGATGCAGAGAGGCATAAGCACCCAGATGATGCAGAGAGATGATTCAAACCCACAGATGCTTGCAAATGGAGGTGTAAGCCCTCAGATGATGCAGAGAGGCATAAGCACCCAGATGATGCAGAGAGATGATTCAAACCCACAGATGCTTGCAAATGGAGGTGTAAGCCCTCAGATGATGCAGAGAGGCATAAGCACCCAGATGATGCAAAGCAATAATGTAAACTTCCCAGTGATGCCGACCAGAGGAATCAGCCCACAGTTGATGTATTCACATGGTAACAGTTCTCAACACGTGCAGCCTGAAGAGTTAAATCCACAGATGTCCAGAAGACGATGCCTAAGCCCGCCTGTGATGCAGACTGCGGATGTCAACACCCAGATGATGTCTTCTGCTGGTTACCATAGGTTGCAATCTGACCATCCTATGCAAGGTAAAATGTTCAAATAGGTAGTTAGTGCGTAGCTTTTCTTTTTAACCCATTTCATTCTGGATACATTTAAAGGCTTTTGCAAACAACATAGATCCAGATCAGCCGCAGCGTGACGCTGCGTACTGATCAGGATCTATGTTGTTTGCTACATAGCCAAGTGTCCTAGCAAGATCATCTGAATAGCAAGCAGCATAGAGCCTGATCAGACGGCAAGTTCCATGGCGGCAGATCTGGCTCTATGTTCTTTGCAAATACTGTTTGAACGGTATCCAGAATCAAATGGGTTAATCTCCTTTGTTGAGGAATAACAGTTTTTGCGATGGAACCAGTGGGCCACATAGTTACTGGGTACCGTTAAATACAGGTCATTTATGCAAACAGATACAACAATATTATCATTCCTTGTTGATAAAAGTTGATATCGGGGGGCCTCCCGTGGCCGAGTGGTTACGGCCGTTGACGTCAAATCACTGGCCCCTCACTGTTGTATGTTCGAATATCACTGTGGGCGTTTTGTGATGTCATTTATGCTCTCTAACAAATAACACACACAACTATTTTTGAACTTTTTTTAGATATTTTGGTCTTGTTAGAATCGAAATAATATTGGTAGTTGCATTTCTTATAGTAAAATAAAACATTGTTTGTCATCATGAATGCTTAGGCCTATGGCCTGCATGGTTAATTCTTGCGCTTAGGCCTATGGCCTGCATGGTTAATTCTTGCTCTTAGGCCTATGGCCTGCATGGTTAATTCTTGCGCTTAGGCTTATGGCCTGCATGGTTAATTCTTGCTCTTAGGTCTATGGCCTGCATGGTTAATTCTTGCCCTTAGGCCTATGGCCTGCATGGTTAATTCTTGCCCTTAGGCCTATGGCCTGCATGGTTAATTCTTGCACTTGGACCTATGGCCTGTATGGTTAATTATTTAGGCCTATGGCCTGCATGGTTAATTCTTGCTCTTAGGCCTATGGCCTGCATGGTTAATTCTTGCTCTTAGGCATATGGCCTGTATGGTTAATTCTTGCTCTTAGGCCTATTGCCTGCATGTTTAATTCTTGCTCTTAGGCCTGTGGCCTGCATGGTTAATTCTTGCTCTTAGGCCTATGGCCTGCATGGTTAATTCTTGGTCTTAGGCCTATGGCCTGCATGGTTAATTCTTGCTCTTAGGCCTATGGACTGCATGGTTAATTCTTGCTCTTAGGCCTATGGCCTGCATGGTTAATTCTTGCTCTTAGGCCTATGGCCTGCATGGTTAATTCTTGCTCTTAGGCCAATGGTCTGCATGGTTAATTCTTACTCTTAGGCCTATGGCCTGCATGGTTAATTCTTGCTCTTAGGCCTATGGCCTGCATGGTTAATTCTTGCTCTTCAGAACTTCAGATCATAACTGACTTAATTATTCAACAATCCAAAGTGGAAGCCGTGATAGCGCAGCGAATGCGCGTTCGCTTCAGGTGCAAAAGGTCCGGAGTTTGAGCCCCGCTAGAGCCGTTACGATTGTGCCTTTAGGCAAGGCATTTAAATTTCCACGTTGCCTCTTCTTGCCCCCTCATGGCGATGGATTCCATCAGGAATGAGGTCTCGAGATTAATATAAGTTGTAAGAACTTGTTTCGCAATCGAACTAAAATAAATTTGTATAAACAAAAAAACGAAACAAAAATTCAGAGTCCAATGTGGATTGCTTGTTTAATGTGTTGTAGGAAATCCAAATCCTGTACAACCGACACTCACTTCAGAGCAGAGGCTTCAAAAAATGCAACAGATTCGCGCCCAGCACATCTTGTCTCAGCAGTCACAAAATAGGAATCAGCCTGGCGGTGGCATTGAGCAAGGTACCAGAATGACAGATCCCAGAAACCAGCAGATTGACATAGACCATGGTGGCAGACAGGCAGATCAAACTACCGGTGCACAGTCAATGATAGGTTACAATCCAGTATGTATATCATTTTGGTTCTACAGTCAAACCTGTGTTAGTGGTCACCTCTATTAAGCAGCCAGTTTTCAGATTCCCAATATGTTACTTTGCTATACATTTAACCTCTATTAAGCAGCCACCTGTGCTAAGCAGCCACTTTCTGTGATTCCCTTTGCTGGCTGCTTAAGACAGGTTTGACTGTATATTACTTTTGTAGCAAAACCTTGACAGGAGAGATGAAGCAGAAATGAGAGACATTACTGGTTTTTCTATTACCTCCCTTGACAGATAAAGTCTTGATTTATCCCGAAATGTATATTTGTCAATCCTTTGTTTTTACTGTTGTTTTCTAACCATATGTTGCTGTAGGATAAATGTGATTTCAGGTTCGATCCCCCGTCTAATAACATTATTAGTCTTTCAGTTGGGACTTTACACTGTGCACGTAAAAGAACCAGAGGAGATTCCAGAATGGGTCTCTGTCTGTATGCACTATCGTCCAAAAATCTAAAATGACTAATCTCTTCAGGAGGCGTCGCTCATATGGGCAACCGGTAGCGACGATAAATAAACGTAAAACACACACATGCCACTGACATCCACGTTATTATTTTAGTGTAATATTGGTAGAACACAACTAGTTTCACTGTTTTTTCCGACATCACTCCCATCACACAAATATTTCCAGGAAATTTTTAATTGAATACAGTGAAACCTGGCTTAAGCAGCCACTCAAGGGAAACTGGCTGCTTAATACAGGTTGGATGCTTAATGGAGGTGACCGCTAACACAGGTTGGACTGTACATTGCAGGGATCATTCTAGAGGGCGAAGTGGGCGAAATTGTCGCCCTAGGGATCCTGACTTCGCCCTCTGGGGGCCCCAATTCTCCCTAAAAAAAATATATATATATTGGTTTTTAAGATTTTCAAACAAAATTTTGTCTAGTAAGATAAACTGACCCATTATAAAGCACTCCTTCTATTCAAATGTTATATTTAATGGTTGTACTGTGCATTTTAAACCTATTTTGCAGAAGTATATTAAAGAACACCATTTAAGGAAGTGATCACGCGCTTTCTCACTTCTCCCAAAAATTCTGACCAAGAATGAACCATGACATTGTATGTTCAATCAGGACCTGTTATCTAACATTAGTCGTGGTTCAATCCATATAAATCTATATATCACATATTGTATTTGCTTTTCGGAGGTGTCGCGTTACTAGGTATTGTGATCATTTGACGACTAGTTAATTCATTGACGAGATTTTCTTATTTCTAAGTGAAAACTATGGAAATATGTATGTCATGTAACGAAATTCCAACGGCATGTTTGGCTGTGATATTCACCGTTAGTGAAATTAAGGCTTACATTAAAATTTGATGAATGGACATAGGAAGTATGTAGCATAGTGTTGTGGGATAAATTATCTTTCATTCTGGAATTCCGATGTAATTAGAAGTAGGTAGCATAGTGTTGTGGGATAAATTATCTTTCATTCTGGAATTCCGATGTAATTATTAATTATATTGTTTCCAGGGAGAGCCTTCGCGATTAAGGAGGCCCTCAGGATTAAGTAGGGCCCAGATGCAGCTCACCACACAACCTCAGCAGATAGCATCTGTAGAGCCACAGTTTGAGAGGAACATGCAAGAATCTCTCCAGCAAAATGCACAATTTCTGCAACAAAATGCAAACACTGTCCACATTGTTCAAAATCCTGTTTGCATAACAACAATGCAACAGCAGCATAACCATGGTTACAGACAGCCCATGATCGTCTCCAATCAGAATAGCCAAATGTCGCAATCGATGACGATAGCAAATCAGAACACATCGAGAATCGGGATCTCACATATTGGTCACCATAGTCAAGGTTACCATAGTCAAGGTCACCATAGTCAAGGTCACCATAGTTCCAATCAAGTAATCGTACAGCAATGTCATGGTCAAAACACTATTACAGTGCCAGCAAACATGATCGTAACAGATGATGGTCAGATAGTACCATGCAGTAGCAATAAACAGACATTAGAAAAATCATATATTTCTCAGCAGTGTTCAGCAGAACAGTTCCAGAAGCAAAATTTCAATCAAATCTCACTAATTCCAAGAACAACAAATTTAACCAATCAAGTTCAGACTAGGCATGTTCAAAATCAAATTAGTGTTACTGAGAGTAAGCCAATCGTTTTTAGCGATAAGACTGAAAATGTGTTACTTAGCAACAGTTCTGCTCAACAGGAAAACAATCATTCAGTGACTGAATCTACAGTTATCACCATGACAGCCAGATGTCAACCAATCTACAGCAGTCCCCAGTCACAACCAGCAGTTGCAATGACAACAGCAACGTCAAATCCACACAAGGTTGAGGAGGCATCCCTACCAGTGGAACCTACTCATTATGTGCAACAACCAAAGACAGACAATGATCTGACCGAGTCAGACGGTATGCTATGTCAAGCTGAATTGAAAGAAGAGTTACCAGACATTCAGCAGATTCATGGGGAGTGTGTCATGTGTGGGAAATACTCGCTGTATTTGTGCAGTAGCTGCAAGAAACTCTGGTACTGCAGCCCCACATGTCAGGTGAGTCTTAGAAAATCTGGTATGAAACCCCGAATGTCAGGTGAGTCTAAGAAAATCTGGTATGAACCCCGAATGTCAGCCTCATTGACATATGAGTGTTAGAATATCTGGTACAGAAGCCCTAGTATGGCTGATGCTGTGAAATGAAACTTGCCAGTATTTTCAAATGAAAGGTGGTAATACGCAGATTTAGGATTCGACCATCAATTTAAGTGCGTTAATTGGTAAACCTGACAAAATAGTTTCTTATTAATCCTGTGAGATTAGAGCAGGCAAATGATTGGTTACAAAGGCCGATTTAATGACGCGTTTGAATCGAAAATACAAACTGCCAATCAATCGAGCATATTTATATGGATATTGTGTACCGGTATGTTAATTGGTGTTGATTACATGTATGTCAGCACATGGCCGGTTCATAACCACGTAATTCCTCGATACTTCAGATTAATTTGTTCCCAATGACCTGTAACAGTTCCACATATCAAAGCTGGGACACAGCTACATGTATGTCACACTAACAGGCATCATATATACCGTCTCCATAGCCCAGTGGTTAAGGTGTGCGCATACGGAGCGGGAGGTCGAAGGTTCGAATCTCGTCAGGGGTTCGTTCTGATATGGCCGGTTGGTGAGCCGCCAGCTAGTTAAATAATGGCTACCGATTGCCTACCAGCCTGACGTCTGGCACACAAGCATAGGATTCGTGAAGTACTGATGTTCATAAAAAGAGGTGTCTCATAAGTCAGAAATGGCTGGCCCTTTAAATAGGGATGACACTATAATAAACAAACACTTTACTTTACTTTTTACTTTATATAGCATACATTGGTGGTTTTAATTACAGTGGGTTTACTGTTTATGAAATCGAAGATTGCGGAATTATCTAGTTAACATAATTTGGGCATCGCCTGTACTGATTGTGCAACATTTGTTTTTCAGCTCACTCATTGGAAAACGCATGCTGCAGAGTGTAACGGCGAGGTCAGCTGATAGTGAACATGGTACCAGTAAACTTATCACAAACTAAATTGCCTTGTTCTTGAAAAATGTGTCCTAATTCTACTAGGAACCAGCAGTTAGTGGTTTCTAAAAATATTGTGTATGACAGGAAGTGATTGCATTCAGAGCTAGGAACCAGTGGGTAGTAGTTTGTGAAAAATATATTGTGTAACAGGAAGTGATTGCTTTCAGCGGTTAAAGATTTGTGGGAAATATTGTGTGTGACAGTAGGTGATTGCATTCATGTGCTAGGAACCAGTGGGTTGAGAAAATATCTTGTCTCAGACAGGAAGTGACTGCATTCAGTGCTAGGAACCAGTGGATTAAGAAAATATCTTGTCTCAGACAGGAAGTGATTGCATTCAGTGCTAGGAACCAGTGGATTAAGAAAATATCTTGTCTCAGACAGGAAATGACTGCATTCAGTGCTAGGAACCAGTGGATTGAGAAAATATCTTGTCTCAGACAGGAAGTGACTGCATTTAGTGCTAGGAACCAGTGGATTGAGAAAATATCTTGTCTCAGACAGGAAGTGACTGCATTTAGTGCTAGGAACCAGTGGATTGAGAAAAAATCTTGTCTCAGACAGGAAGTGATTGCATTCAGTGCTAGGAACCAATGGCTAGTGGTTTCTGAAACATATCTTGTCTCAGACAGGAAGTGACAGCATGCAGTACTGGAAACCAGCTTGAAGAATGTCTGTGTTTTCAGAAAGTAACAATAGACGTGCTAGGATCCAGTTTCATACCCTTTATAGCTAAGGAAATGGCATTGAATTCTTGTCTAGAGATTGGGAACAAGAGCAATGGCTATTACCGACAAACTACCTTACACCTTTACATGGTAGCCTTACAAACAAGGATTCGGATGTAGATATTTACTGTGGCTTAATTACCATTATTTGCTCAATTTGTTCTGTATTTCAAGGTCATATTGCTATAATACTCTTGACAGAGTGAGGTACTCGAGATAAACTTTATGTTTGTTTATTTATACAACGTTGTAGTTGTTGTTGTTTTTTGTTGTTGTTGATGATTTATGATGATTTATGATGATGATTTATGTTCCTGTTCAGAAAGACAAACTTGTATCTTGAGTGTACCATAATATTAATAAAACATGCTAAACGTGATCTAATAAAACATGCTAAACGTGATCTAATAAAATGTGCTAAACGTGATCTAATAAAATGTGCTAAACGTGATCTAATAAAACATGCTAAACGTGATCTAATAAAACATGCTAAACGTGATCTAATAAAACATGCTAAACGTGATCTAATCAAATGTGCTAAACGTGATCTAATAAAACATGCTAAACGTAATCTAATAAAACGTGCTAAATGTGATCTAATAAAACATGCTAAGCGTGATCTAATAAAACATGCTAAACGTGATCTAATAAAATGTGCTAAGCGTGATCTAATAAAAAATGCTAAACGTGATCTAATAAAACATGCTAAACGTGATCTAATAAAACATGCTAAATGTGATCTAATAAAATGTGCTAAACGTGATCTAATAAAACATGCTAAATGTGATCTAATAAATGTGCTAAACGTGATTTAATAAAACCTATTAGAAATGATTTGATAAAATGTGCTAAAAATATTTATGTGCATTAATTTCTTTGCTGGTTTGAATTGTTATGGAGAATCGTTGCTACATCTACTTACAAACACAGACACATTCATTTCTTTGCTGGCTTGAATTGTTGTGGAGAATCGTTGCTACATCTACTTACAAACACAAACAAACAAAAGGACTATGCCAGTTAAAATGAGATTATATATTTTTCAAATACATCAAATAATTTCTTTGGTTGGGATTTCCTTGCTGTAACAGATTGGTAATACATGGTTTGGTAACAAATTATACATTATAGCCACCCAGGGCTCGAATTTAACATTCACACACTCGCAGTCGTTCAATATCAGTAATGAATGTCATTGTGTAATGTAACACCATTGTTACGGTCATTTTGAGCAGTATTATGACTTTGACATTTAACCTGCCGAATAAATTGGACGGAATGTGCAAACAACATAGATCCAGATCAGCCGCGGCGTAACGCCGCATCTGATCAGAATCTATGTTGTTTGCTATTCAGACAAGTGTTTTAGATCTATTCTACGAATAGCAAACAGCATAGAGCATGATCAGACAGCACGTTCTGTGTCGTCTGATCTGGCTCTATGCTTTTTGCAAAAGTGAATTTAGTCATGATTGGCAGGTTACGGTGATATGTGTCTAAATGTGTTTTGTATTACGTTATATGTGCCATGTTCAAGGTCATGAAATGTAAATTAAAATCTATATTATGTGCCATGTTCAAGGTCACGAAATGTAAATTAAAGTCTATATATGTGCCATGTTCAAGGTCATGAAATTAAAGTCTATATATGTGCCATGTTCAAGGTCATGAAATGTAAATTAAAGTCTATATGCGCCATGTTCAAGGTCATGGAATATAAATTAAAATATAGCCATGTGCCATTTTCAAGGTCATGAAATGTAAATTAAAATCTATATATGTGCCATGTTCAAGGTCGTGAAATGTAAATTAAAATCTATATATGTGCCATGTTCAACGTCATGAAATGTAAATTAAAATCTATATATGTGCCATGTTCAACGTCATGAAATGTAAATTAAAATTTATTTATGTGCCATTTTCAAGGTCAATGTAAATTAAAATCTATATATGTGCCATTTTCAAGGTCATGGAATGTAAATTAAAATCTATATATGTGCCATTTTCCAGGTCATGGAATGTAAATTTATAATTTATTTATGTGCCATTTTCAAGGTCATGGAATGTAAATTAAAATCTATATATGTGTATGTCACTATGGTGATACATATTTATTTTTAGTTTCATCCATGAAGCGGTACTTATTTGAGGCCACATTATTGAATTTTTAATCAATACAAGGGCAATAACTCTGGTTTCTACCTTAATACAACGCCAATATTTCATGTTCTTGTCACCATCTACCTTAATGCACCGTCAGTATTTCAGGTTATTGTCACCATCTACCTTAATACAACGCCTGTATTTCAGGTTCTTGTCACCATCTACCTTAATACAACGCCTGTATTTCATGTTCTTGTCACCATCTACCTTAATACAACGCCAATATTTCATGTTCTTGTCACCATCTACCTTAATACAACGCCAATATTTCAGGTTCTTGTCACCATCTACCTTAATACAATGCCAATATTTCAGGTTCTTGTCACCATCTACCTTAATACAACGCCAATATTTCAGGTTCTTGTCACCATCTACCTTAATACAACGCCAATATTTCAGGTTATTGTCACCATCTACCTTAATGCACCGTCAATATTTAAGGTTCTTGTCACCATCTACCTTAATACAACGCCAGTATTTCAGGTTCTTGTCACCATCTACCTTAATACAATGCCAGTATTTCAGGTTCTTGTCACCATCTACCTTAATACAACGCCTGAATGTCAGGTTATTGTCACCATCTACCTTAATACAACGCCAGTATTTCAGGTTCTTGTCACCATCTACCTTAATACAACGCCAATATTTCATGTTCTTGTCACCATCTACCTTAATACAACGCCAATATTTCAGGTTCTTGTCACCATCTACCTTAATACAACGCCAATATTTCAGGTTCTTGTCACCATCTACCTTAATACAACGCCAATATTTCAGGTTCTTTTCACCATCTACCTTAATACAACGCCAATATTTCAGGTTATTGTCACCATCTACCTTAATACAACGCCAGTATTTCAGGTTCTTGTCACCATCTACCTTAATGCACCATCAATATTTCAGGTTCTTGTCACCATCTACCTTAATACAACGCCAGTATTTCAGGTTCTTGTCACCATCTACCTTAATACAACGCCAATATTTCATGTTCTTGTCACCATCTACCTTAATGCACCGTCAATATTTCAGGTTCTTGTCACCATCTACCTTAATACAACGCCAGTATTTCAGGTTCTTGTCACCATCTACCTTAATACAATGCCAGTATTTCAGGTTCTTGTCACCATCTACCTTAATACAACGCCAATATTTCATGTTCTTGTCACCATCTACCTTAATGCACCGTCAATATTTCAGGTTCTTGTCACCATCTACCTTAATACAACGCCAGTATTTCAGGTTCTTGTCACCATCTACCTTAATACAATGCCAGTATTTCAGGTTCTTGTCACCATCTACCTTAATACAACGCCAATATTTCATGTTCTTGTCACCATCTACCTTAATGCACCGTCAATATTTCAGGTTCTTGTCACCATCTACCTTAATACAACGCCTGAATTTCAGGTTACCTGAGGAAACGGCTTTTAATCCATAACCTGCTAATCACAACTAAATTCGTTTTTTGCAAACAATATAGATCCTGATCAGACGCGGCGTTACACTATGGTTGATCTGAATCTATATCGTTTGCACATTCCTTCCACTTTATTCAGCATGTTAAGGATGAATGCTGTGAAGTGTTATTGTGGTGAAGGTTATCTACCAGCGTTAAAACGAGCGTTCTGATTGGATTATTAGAATGTAACAAGATGCTTTTTTATATATGAAGAACAATCATAATCCAATCAGAACGCTCGTTTCAACGCGAATTGCGCCGCTTTTGAATTTTTCAAAACAAATTGAAAATGCTACGAAATCTCTTTTTGACGTACATTTTTGCCGAATAAACATACAGGTTAGTGGAAACACATTTTATTGATAATGTTATTCACAGTTAAAACTCTCCCGTCGAAGATTTTTTTTTGTTGCTGACAGAACCCGTGTCCTAGTATGGAAATGTGACCTGCTATGGCCAATGTATGTGGCAATTGTTTGCAAAGTATACATGCATGCAGCTTAAAGTTGTGTTTTATTTGAAGAACAATATAAAGACTCGGGATAGGCGTTATATTTGGACAGCTTTGTACAAAATTGTTTCAGATAGGGCCATTTTACTGATCGATGCGAAATCTGACATCCCACAGAGTAGAACCCCTGTACTTAAATATATATACTAGTAACCCCAAACGTGCCGAATCCCTGTGATCTATGTAACACGGTGTCAACGTCTACCTTACTTAATACATGTATTTCGTTACATGTCATATTCCTGAAATTCCTTGGAAACAGAATGCTTTCTGAAATCAAATGAATTCCATAAGATTTACTAAGAATTAATGAGATTATTCTACAAATCTCATAAGCATGACTGTATATTAGAGAGATGTTTGAGATCATCCAATGAAATCCATGAATGAATGTCCCTACATGTTTAAATGAATGTTAATGCCTTAGAGAAAGTTCTTGTAAATCCATAATTGTTTCTACAACTTCATGACATAGACAGTTGGAAATCCATTCTTGTCACTGTACTGTAATAATAGACAGTTCCTGGAAATCCATTTTTACACTACACTGCACTAAAATGATATACTAGTCCTGGAAATCCATTCTTTACTGCATTTTAATGACATAGACAGCTCCTGGAAATCCATTTTTGCCACAGAACTTTCATGATATACTAGTAAGACAGTTCCTGTAAATCCATTCTTTTACTGCACTTTAATGATATAGACAGTACCTGGAAATCCATTCTTTTACTGTACTTTAATGATATAGACAGTACCTGGAAATCCATTCTTTTACTGTACTTTAATGACATAGACAGTTCCTGGAAATCCATTCTTTTACTGTACTTTAATGATATAGACAGTTCCTGGAAATCCATTCTTTTACTGCTCTTTAATGATAGACAGTTCCTAGAAATCCATTCTTTTACTGCACTTTAATGATATAGACAGTTCCTGGAAATCCATTCTTTTACTGCACTTTAATGATATAGACAGTACCTGGAAATCCATTATTTCACTGCACTTTAATGATAGACAGTTCCTGGAAATCCATTATTTTACTGCACTTTAATGATATAGACAGTTCCTGGAAATCCATTCTTTTACTGCACTTTAATGATAGACAGTTCCTGGAAATCCATTATTTTACTGCACTTTAATGATATAGACAGTTCCTGGAAATCCATTATTTTACTGCACTTTAATGATATAGACAGTTCCTGGAAATCCATTCTTTTACTGCACTTTAATTATATAGACAGTTCCTTCATGGAAACCCATGCTTTCACAGCACTTTAATGATATACACTTGTCTTGGAAATCCATTCTATTCTCTGCATATTAATGATATAGACAGTTCCGGGAATTCCATATTTGTCACTGCACAAAATAATAACTGTAATAAATTTAGCGCACATCTTAGTTTCTGTAAGCATCTTGTTAAGTGTTAAAAAATGAGTTGAAAGGTTACTATGTATTGGGTTAGTATATCAATTGTGTCATAGTAGTTTGTTTTTTTGCATGGTACAGGGTGTGTATAAAATACATTGCCATTATATTTCCATGTTCTGTCGATCTTATTGATCACGTTTTCATATATTTAGCAACAACTGTTCCAGCGCATACATATCATTGAGAGTTCCCACACAAACATACATATCATTGAGAGTTCCCACACAAACATACATATCATTGAGAGTTCCCACACAAACATATACATATCATTGAGAGTTCCCACACAAACATATACATATCATTGAGAGTTCCCACACAAACATACATATCATTGAGAGTTCCCACACAAACATACATATCATTGAGAGTTCCCACACAAACATACATATCATTGAGAGTTCCCACACAAACATATACATATCATTGAGAGTTCCCACACAAACATACATATCATTGAGAGTTCCCACACAAACATACATATCATTGAGAGTTCCCACACAAACATACATATCATTGAGAGTTCCCACACAAACATATACATATCATTGAGAGTTCCCACACAAACATACATATCATTGAGAGTTCCCACACAAACATACATATCACTGAGAGTTCCCACACAAACATATACATATCATTGAGAGTTCCCACACAAACATACATATCATTGAGAGTTCCCACACAAACATACATATCATTGAGAGTTCCCACACAAACATATACATATCATTGAGAGTTCCCACACAAACATACATATCATTGAGAGTTCCCACACAAACATACATATCACTGAGAGTTCCCACACAAACATATACATATCATTGAGAGTTCCCACACAAACATACATATCATTGAGAGTTCCCACACAAACATATACATATCATTGAGAGTTCCCACACAAACATACATATCATTGAGAGTTCCCACACAAACATACATATCATTGAGAGTTCCCACACAAACATATACATATCAATGAGAGCTCCCACACAAACATATACATATCATTGAGAGTTCCCACACAAACATATACATATCAATGAGAGTTCCCACACAAACATATACATATCATTGAGAGTTCCCACACAAACACAAACATATACATATCATTGAGAGTTCCCACACAAACATATACATATCAATGAGAGTTCCCACACAAACATATACATATCAATGAGAGTTCCCACACAAACATATACATATCACTGAGAGTTCCCACACAAACATATCATTGAGAGTTCCCACACAAATATACATATCATTGAGAGTTCCCACACAAATATACATATCATTGAGAGTTCCCACACACAAACATATACATATCATTGAGAGTTCCCACACAAACATATACATATCATTGAGAGTTCCCACACAAACATATACATATCATTGAGAGTTCCCACACAAACATATACATATCATTGAGAGTTCCCACACAAACATATACATATCATTGAGAGTTCCCACACAAACATACATATCATTGAGAGTTCCCACACAAACATATACATATCAATGAGAGTTCCCACACAAACATATACATATCATTGAGAGTTCCCACACAAACATATACATATCATTGAGAGTTCCCACACAAACATATACATATCATTGAGAGTTCCCACACAAACATATACATATCATTGAGAGTTCCCACACAAACATATACATATCAATGAGAGTTCCCACACAAACATATACATATCACTGAGAGTTCCCACACAAACATATCATTGAGAGTTCCCACACAAACATATACATATCATTGAGAGTTCCCACACAAATATACATATCATTGAGAGTTCCCACACAATATACATATCATTGAGAGTTCCCACACACAAACATATACATATCATTGAGAGTTCCCACACAAACATACAATCATTGAGAGTTCCCACACAAACATATACATATCATTGAGAGTTCCCACACAAACATATACATATCATTGAGAGTTCCCACACAAACATACATATCATTGAGAGTTCCCACACAAACATATACATATCATTGAGAGTTCCCACACAAACATATACATATCAATGAGAGTTCCCACACAAACATATACATATCACTGAGAGTTCCCACACAAACATATCATTGAGAGTTCCCACACAAATATACATATCATTGAGAGTTCCCACACAAATATACATATCATTGAGAGTTCCCACACACAAACATATACATATCATTGAGAGTTCCCACACAAACATATACATATCATTGAGAGTTCCCACACAAACATATACATATCATTGAGAGTTCCCACACAAACATATACATATCATTGAGAGTTCCCACACAAACATCCACACAAACATACATATCATTGAGAGTTCCCACACAAATATACATATCATTGAGAGTTCCCACACAAACTATACATATCATTGAGAGTTCCCACACAAACATATACATATCATTGAGAGTTCCCACACAAACATATACATATCATTGAGAGTTCCCACACAAACATATACATATCATTGAGAGTTCCCACACAAACATACATATCATTGAGAGTTCCCACACAAACATACATATCATTGAGAGTTCCCACACAAACATACATATCATTGAGAGTTCCCACACAAACATATACATATCATTGAGAGTTCCCACACAAACATACATATCATTGAGAGTTCCCACACAAAATATACATATCATTGAGAGTTCCCACACAACATACATATCATTGAGAGTTCCCACACAAAAACAACAAACCCACACAAACATATACAAACATATCATTGAGAGTTCCCACACAAACATATACATATCAATGAGAGTTCCCACACAAACATATACATATCATTGAGAGTTCCCACACAAACATATCATATCATTGAGAGTTCCCACACAAACATATACATATCATTGAGAGTTCCCACACAAACATATACATATCAATGAGAGTTCCCACACAAACAAACATATCACAACCACACAACATGAGAGTTCCCACACAAACATATACATATCATTGAGAGTTCCCACACAAATATACATATCATTGAGAGTTCCCACACAAATATACATATCATTGAGAGTTCCCACACAAATATACATATCATTGAGAGTTCCCACACACAAACATATACATATCATTGAGAGTTCCCACACAAACATATACATATCATTGAGAGTTCCCACACAAACATATACATATCATTGAGAGTTCCCACACAAACATATACATATCATTGAGAGTTCCCACACAAACATATACATATCAATGAGAGTTCCTGCATGAACAAAATGGATATTAAATGAGTGGTCATTTGTTATGGAATCCATTTAACGAGTCTTCTAAAAATAATAAAACTCGCCTTTTTATAATTTTTAGAAGTCAAGTTAAATAAATTCAATAACAAATGAACACGACTATAATATCCGATTTATAACATAATCTTCCATAAATTCACTGAATTGCAAATGTTTCATGTACATGTGCTTCAGTTACAATCAATGAAGTGAGTTATGCGGGTCGTTGTAATGGAAAAGTAAACGCAACGAGAAGTAGTTCACATTTTATTTGTACTTTTACTCGTATTAGTTATTTTGCTTACGTGATAATCAGCTGTTAAATCCATCAAACTATTATAATGCAAAAAACTAGTAAATGTATACATCGCAACAGTGTGCGGTCCATGTATACTATTATGTCAATCGTGTGAATGGAGCACGCGCGACTATGACGTCACAAGTACTTTACTATGATGTCACAACAAACACATAATTTACCAACTCGGTTCAAAATATGTAACGTTCAGTTACCGGCCATTTGCAAAACTTTTAGCAGTTTCACATCGGAATTGCTGGACATGGCTATTGAAGAATTCAGAGATTGGGCGGGATTTTGGTGTTCATAGCTCACCGTGCAGGATTTAGTGTTAATAGCTGGATGATGATTCTGTGTCACAGGATTATACAATATATAATGCTATCTTTACAAAGAGAGTCGTTTTGTCAAAATAAGCATATATATTTTTAAAATAATGTTTGAAGTACATTAAAACTGCTAAAAATGATGGATTTCTTTACTGCAAAACTTGTGTAATACTGATTGTGTAACAAATACAATTCTATGATGGTAACTTGTTTTGTTTAAAAATTGGGACAATCAGTTTGAACAGGATTTAACAATGTTAAAAATGATGGATTTCTTTACTGCAAAACTTGTCTAATACTGATTGTGTTAACGAATACAATTCTATGATGGTAACTTGTTTTGTTTAGAAATTGGGACAATCAGTTTGAACAGGAATGTATCTTTAACAATGTTAAAAATGATGGGATTTCGATCAGTACGCAAAACTTTAGTAATACAAGTTTTGTCACCAATACAATTGTATGATGGCAACAGTTACTGTTTTAGAAATTGTGACAGGAATACGAGTTTTTAGAATTGGCTTCATTTTGCAAACCGCAACATATATGTTAATGAATTATTTTTTAAAATACTCAATGATTCCGGAGTGGCGTTTTGTTCTCGATGTAGTTCTAGTAAACAGTGTATATAATATGATATTACTTGTTTTGGGGCATTAAACGGACTTATAAATTACCATAAGACTTTAAATGTGTTCATTATTTTGTAGCATAAGAAATCAAATTATAGTGTGTGTGTGTGTATATAAAGTGTGTTTTTCTTTTTACTAAACATTACTGTTAATTACATTGCATGACACGTTGGGTCACATGACCTGGTGATGATTGTGATTATTGCATGCTCATTAAGTACTAATTTGCTCATATGTGTCTTTCTAGACACGTACATGTATATACAATGTAAATATTACAATGATATATTTTTATGAATAATTTTAAATTCAGATAAATATTTTTAATATAATTGACATGTGTACATTTATGTTTTGAGATTTATTATATAGACATTCCTGGGTAATCAACATTCATGGGTAATCAACATTCAACATTCCTGGGTATTCAACATTCATGGGTAATCAACATTCAACATTCCTGGGTATTCAACATTCATGGGTAATCAACATTCAACATTCCTGGGTATTCAACATTCCTGGGTAATCAACATTCCTGGGTAATCGACAATCAACATTCATGGGTAATCAACATTCAACATTCCTGGGTATTCAACATTCCTGGGTAATCAACATTCCTGGGTAATCGACAATCAACATTCCTGGGTAATCAACATTCAACATTCCTGGGTAATCGACAATCAACATTCATGGGTAATCAACATTCAACATTCCTGGGTATTCAACATTCCTGGGTAATCAACATTCCTGGGTAATCTACAATCAACATTCCTGGGTAATCAACATTCCTGGGTAATCGACATTCCTGGGTAATCCTTGTGTTACTCAACAACATTCCTAATCGGTCACCTGGTGTATTACAGTATTTGGAGCGAACTAATAACCATATAATGTGAACTATTAATGGCATCTTATTAGGTACATTTTATCACAGATCTTTCTGCAATGCATAATCATCTGGAATAAAATGCAATGAAAGACAAGATGAAACTATTTATATTGTATGATTATTAGTTGGCTCCAAATATAATATTTACATCGCTATTGCATTTCCTTCGATGAACTGAACGTATGTGCCCCGATTGTATTCATTTTCGTATGAGGGTTACCAACTAATGACATGCAGCTGACATGAGCACTCGAAGTTACGGGCATGCTCACTGGTAGTTACGGGCAACGTTCGTCGCAAGAAGAAGCGCGTGTTACACACACTTTAACCATGCCCAATATAGTTCACACACCAATGGAACCATCGATTCATTCCTTAAATAAAACACAAGGTGACCGATTAGGAATTTTATTATGTGTATGTGTCCAGTGTTGTATTAGTATTTGTTCCATGTTCAGTAGAGCACATACATATGTTTCATGTACACAGGCTCCGGGTGGAAGTTCCTTGTTCAGTAGAGCACATACATATGTTTCATGTACACAGGCTCCGGGTGGAAGTTCCATGTTCAGTAGAGCACATACATATGTTTCATGTACACAGGCTCCGGGTGGAAGTTCCATGTTCAGTAGAGCACATACATATGTTTCATGTACACAGGCTCCGGGTGGAAGCATTTTCCGTATTGAAATTTAGGATTAGCTTGTTTTCCAATCCATTTCAGATATCCTGTTGTATTTATATACTGTATATATATTGAATGAACTGAATAAAATATGTTTAAACTAAACTAAATTTAGGATTTAATTATATTAACAAATCAAACATTAATTTTTTAAACTGCATTTGTTTATATATATATATATATATAATTATATGGTCTCTACATCCCTGCTAGGAACAATCAACATATAATTTGTTTTTGTTTAGTTGTAAACAAGAGCTCCGATACATGTATCTTGGGCATTAGTGGAAAGAAACCTTTTAACCCTTTCAACACCACATACCTCTATATAGGCTTACAAAAGTGTAGATCCAGATGAGCCGGCTCATGACGAGCCGTCTCATCAGGATCTGCACTTTTTGCAAGTAGTATTACTAATTTTAGACAAAATTACCCATCTTGATAAATGAACTGGTCCGAATGTAATTTTCTTATTCATTTATTGGTCTAAGAATATCATGGACCAGTCCATGTCAGTTACCGGTACTTGGTGTTGAATGGGTTAAACTTGCCTTTATTAGCATAAATAATTGCATCTGTTTCTGGACATGTGATTTTATTTTCTGTATGTTTGCTTGTATAGACATGTGATTTTATTTTCTGTATGTTTGTATAGACATGTGATTTTATTTTCTGTATGTTTGTATAGACATGTGATTTTATTTTCTGTATGCTTGTATAGACATGTGATTTTATTTTCTGTATGCTTGTATAGACATGTGATTTTATTTTCTGTATGTTTGCTTGTATATACATGTGATCTTATTTTCTGTATGTTTGCTTGTATAGACATGTGATTTTATTTTCTGTATGTTTGCTTGTATAGACATGTGATTTTATTTTCTGTACGTTTGCTTGTATAGACATGTGATTTTATTTTCTGTACGTTTGCTTGTATAGACATGTGATTTTATTTTCTGTACGTTTGCTTGTATAGACATGTGATGATTTTTTATCCTGTTTTTATTTTTGCTATTCTAAATGCATCTCAGTTGATTTTCTTTACTTTTTCTATGGTCGTTCTAGTTTTAAGTGCATGTTCTTGTAAACTACTGTTTTGGGTCACATTTTCTTTACTTTTGTGTTCTCTTAGGTTGTTACTTTATTTAACTCTTTGCACGAAAGCGGTGACAATAACAACACAATTCTAAAGAAATACCATGACCTAGTTCCAAAGTGTTTAGTTACAAATAAGAAAAACACATTAATGAATTGTCGTCTGCTACAATTACTTGAACTATTTATAGCCATTATTTTACCCAGCATGCAAATAGTTAATATTACTCAGCATGTGCACCATCCCTCGGGTTACTTGTCTCGTTCATATCTGAAGCTTTACAAACTTGTTTATATTGTTATGGATTGAAACTATAGAAACCAATATCTAGATTTGCGATAAAATTACGATTACAACGTGTATACTACATGTATATGAAACCAGAATTGTCTGTCATTGTTTGCTTGTTGTATCTGAAATAGGCTTGTGAAACAAAGCATACGTTATCGGAAATAGGTTTGTGAAGTACTGTTAGTATTTGCTTCTTAAAACTCCTTTAACCCTTTGTACACTGCAGATATATATAATGTCAATGTTTGTGAGCAGTGCAGATCAAGATGAGCTGTCCTGTAGCGAGCTGTCTCAGATCTCCACTGTCAATAATATTCAAATGAAACAATTTGAGCCCCGCTGGAGCCGTTACGATTGTGCCCTTAGGCAAGGCATTTAAATTCCACGTTGCCTCTTCTCTCTCCCTCGTGGCGATGGATTCCATCAGGAATAAGGTCTCGAGAGTGATTAATATAATGTGCACGTAAAAGAACCAGAGGAGACTCTGGAATGGGTCTCTGTCTGTATCATTGCACTATCCTCCACAAATGACTAATATCTTCAGGAGGCGTCGCTCATATGGGCAACTGGTAGCGACGATAAATAAACGTAAAACACACACTAATCCAGTAATATCAAAGGGTTGAAAGAGATAAGATGTGTCAACTTGCGACTTCACTTAGAAAAATAAAACAAAAATGTTTTAAGGCTAATCCAGTTGTTAGGTACGTTACTTTCAACTTGTATCTGCCTAATTATTGGCCGCAACAGTTTTATGAAATTCCTGGGAACAAAATGTTTTGCAATAGATGCATCGACCTGAGGTGATTACATTTTGTCCAACACCCAAAATACTGATGATTTCAGTTCTATTTTTAGTATGACATCAGTTGAACTATGTTCAGATCATTTATTTTTGAGACTAATTAATATTAACTATTTTTGATATTAAATGTTAACCCATTTCATTCTGGATACCGTTCAAACAGTATTTGCAAAGATTATAGAGCCAGATCAGCTGCCCTGGAACGTGCCGTCTGATCAGGCTCTATGCTGTTTGCTATTCAGATGATCTTGCTAAGACACTTGGCTATGTAGCAAACAACATAGATCCTAATCAGCATGCAACGTCACTCTGCGGCTGATCTGGATCTATGTTGTTTGCAAAAGCCTTTAAATGTATCCAGAATGAAATGGGTCAATACTGGTTTGCTTGTTTCGTAATCAAGCTAAAATAAATGTGTATAAACTATTGGTTTACCGGTATTCTATGCAATGTAAGTGAAGCAAAGGCTTTCTGGAACTATATTCTATGCAACGTCATATAGAGATTTGTTTAGTTGCTACGCGACCTCATATGCAAGGTCTAATATTTATTTAGGCCTGTGTCCGCAACTAAAACTATGTTTAGCCTAAATACTGGTAAATGAAATGTAAATATAAGGATTGAAGTGATGATCAACATTGTATGAACTACATTAGGGACCATGAAATGTCGGAGGAGTCCGTTGGATTACACAACCATCTGTTAAACGTAGTTCATACACCCATGAACATCAAAATCAAACCGTAATACATAATTTCCATGTATAATAATTTTAACGTAGAATACATTTGATGTATAATACATTTTATATATATATTGAAATGGGCATTACCTATCAATGGGGGAAAGCCAACATCAATTACTGATCTAGACATTATAGGAGGAATATGACTACATCCCTGCGAATGGTTTGATAAGGAAGATAGATAGATAACATGGTGACAACTGTGCTGGTCATGTAGACGTTAATTAGCGCAGTGATGGCGCGTCTGCGTCAGGTGCGAAAGGCCCGGAGTTTGAGTGAAGAATTCCATCAGGAATGAGGTCTCGACAGCGATTAATATAATTTGTAAGAACTTGTTTCGCAATCGAGCTAAACTAAATTGGTATAAACTAAACTAATTACTTGCAGAAATCTAGGCAAAAGCGTCTGTTAAGTTGTGTTCACTTTGATGCGACCATAGCAGCGACATCCTGTGATGAATGACTAGTCCACGGATAAATTCTGTGCAAGTATAGTAAATTTGGACACGTTGATTCCTAAGCTTCATGGTCTCACACATATACTCGACGGCATTAAAAATGCAACATTTTAGAATTTTATTTCCTATGTACACACTCTATATTACAAATAATTTTGCTAGCGATAAACTTTAACTGCGAATTATTACATGAAACTGTGAGAAATGGATTATTTTAGGCGATTCTCTAATGCTTAAGTTTTAACGATTGCGAATCAAGTTTTAACAACTTATATTAATCGCTCTAGTTGGTAAAGCGTAAATGTGGTCATTCGTGTGGGAGGAAACCAGAGTACCCAGAGAAAACCCACCTGTCCGATCTGGCGACCACCATACTATCCCACATACTTTCCAGGTCCGAGGATCGAACCAGAGTTGCATTGGTGAGAAGCGAGCGTGCTAACCACTGCGCTATCAGACAGCCGTTGAAATTCAATGTTGATTATTAAATAATCTTATAGTTTGTCTACATCTCATACATGTTATCTACAGACTTCCCCCCGTAATGATGCAATTGATGAACGATATCATGTAGATCTTTACATTGTGAAACTTTTAGAAATTAAATTTGCAGATACAGTCTGTTATGTCAGTCGGTTATGTTGAAATCTCCGGTTATCTCGAAGTCGGATCAAAGTCCAGTTTCAGACACTTATCATTTTACATATAACATGGCTCCGTTTATATCGAATTTCGTTAAGTCAAACTTCGGTTATGTCGAAGTATTTTGTTCGGTCCGACGGAATTCGACATAACGGATGTAGACTGTATATGAAAGCTGCATGCGGTTTTTTTATTTCTGTGCATGCAATGTGTGTGTAATAAAGATGCAAATAAATCCACTCACGTTCAAGTGATCCCATAACACCCACGTTCAAGTGCTCTATGTGATCCCATAACACCCACGTTCAAGTGCTCTGTGTGATCCCATAACACCCACGTTCCAAATGCTCTATGTGATCCCATAACACCCACGTTCCAAGTGCTCTCTGTGATCCCATAACACCCATGTTCCAAGTGCTCTCTGTGATCCCATAACACCCACATTCCAAGTGCTCTCTGTGATCCCATAACACCCCCATTCAAGTGCTCTATGTGATCCCATAACACCCACGTTCCAAGTGCTCTCTGTGATCCCATAACACCACTTCAAGTGCTCTCTGTGATCCCATAACACCCATGTTCCAACTCTCTGTGATCCCATAACACCCACGTTCCAAGTGCTCTCTGTGATCCCATAACACCCCCATTCAAGTGCTCTATGTGATCCCATAACACCCACGTTCCAAGTGCTCTCTGTGATCCCATAACACCCACGTTCCAAGTGCTCTATGTGATCCCATAACACCCACGTTCTCTCTGTGATCCCATAACACCCACGTTCCAAGTGCTCTCTGTGATCCCATAACACCCATGTTCCATGTGATCCCATAACACCCATGTTCCATGTGATCCCATAACACCCACATTCAAGTGCTCTAGGTGATCCCATAACACCCACGGGAATCTGAAAACTGGCTGCTTAATACAGGTTGACTGTTCAATAGAAGTGGCCACAAACACAGGTTTGACTGTAATACTGAAATCATTTCGTCACATCTGTCCTGGAACAAACATTCACCTCGTTAAGAAATCGAGGTTAGTCGTTGACTTCAAATCACTTGCCTCTCTGTGCTGTAGGTTTGAATCCTGTTGGAATTGTATTATTTCAAGTGGTTGTTTGCGACAGGTTTGTGGTTCTACACTGGTGTCCGTCCATGCATGAAATACTGCTCCGAGGGTTATCCTCCACGTATCAGTTGGAGTCGCCATATGAGGTTTATTAACATTGGAGCAGGCATCGATAACAGCATCGGAGCAGGCAATGATAACAAACAACATCGGAGCAGGCAATGATAACAAACAACATCGGAGCAGGCAATGATAACAACATTGGAGCAGGCAATGATAACAAACAACATCGGAGCAGGCAACGATAACAACATCAGAGCAGGCAACGATAACAACATTGGAGCAGGCAACAATAACAACATCAGAGCAGGCAATGATAACGAACAACATTGGAGCAGGCACAATAACAACATTGGAGCAGGCAACGATAACAACATCGGAGCAGGCAACGATAACAGCATCGGAGCAGGCAATGATAACAAACAACATCGGAGCAGGCAATGATAACAAACATCGGAGCAGGCAATGATACCAACATTGGAGCAGGCAACGATAACAAACAACATCGGAGCAGGCAATGATAACAAATAACATCGGAGCAGGCAACGATAACAATATCGGAGCAGGCAACAATAACAACATTGGAGCAGGCAACAATAACAACATTGGAGCAGGCAACGATAACAACATCGGAGCAGGCAATGATAACAACATCGGAGCAGGCAACGATAACAACATCGGAGCAGGCAACGATAACAACATCGGAGCAGGCAACAATAACATCGGAGCAGGCAACAATAACAACATTGGAGCAGGCAATGATAACAAATAACATCAGAGCAGGCAATGATAACAAACAACATCGGAGCAGGCAACGATAACAACATCGGAGCAGGCAACGATAACAACATCGGAGCAGGCAATGATAACAACATCGAGCAGGCAACGATAACAACATCGGAGCAGGCAACAATAACAAATAACATCGGAGCAGGCAATGATAACAACATCGGAGCAGGCAATGATAACAAACAACATCGGAGCAGGCAATGATAACAACATCGGAGCAGGCAATGATAACAACATCGGAGCATGCAACTATAACAACATCGGAGCAGGCAACGATAACACCGGAGCAGGCAGCGATGACAACATCGGAGCATGCAACTATAACATCGGAGCAGGCAACGATGACAACATCGGAGCATGCAACGATGACAACATCGGAGCAGGCAATGATAACAACATAGGAGCATACAGTGATAACAACATCGGAGCAGGCAATGATAACAAACAACATCGGAGCAGGTAATGATAACAACATTGGAGCAGGCAATGATAACAACATCGGAGCAGGCAACGATAACACCGGAGCAGGCAGCGATGACAACATCGGAGCATGCAACTATAACAACATCGGAGCAGGCAACGATGACAACATCGGAGCATGCAACGATGACAACATCGGAGCAGGCAATGATAACAACATAGGAGCATACAGTGATAACAACATCGGAGCAGGCAGCGATAACAACACCGGAGCATACAACGATAACAACATCAGAGCAGGCAGCGATAACAACATCGGAGCATGCAACTATAACAACATCGGAGCATGCATCGATAACAACATCGGAGCATGCAACTATAACAACATCGGAGCAGGCAACGATAAACAACATCGGAGCAGGCAACGATGACAATGTCGTGTCATTATGACGGATATGTTAAATCCGTATTTTGACGTAAACTTTAACATAATGTGACATTCAATACTGCTTAGCGTCGTATAACCTGAAGCTGTGTTGGTGCTACGTGAACCCTTGGTCCAATATAGCGTGGTTCTGCAGCATGCCTGGTCACTGTGCTGGTAGATAATAATAGCTAAAACTAAGGAATAGTATCCGGAGAGATGTAAACCCCTGCGCTTGTATTTGACCTTAAAACAAATGCTCGGTAGTATAGTGGTACCGGTAGTCGGTTGTCAATGAGAGTGGATACGGTAGTATAGTGGTACTGGTAGTCGGTTGTCAATGAGAGTGGATACGGTAGTATAGTGGTACCGGTAGTCGGTTGTCAATGAGAGTGGATACGGTAGTATAGTGGTACCGGTTGTCAATGAGAGTGGATACGGTAGTATAGTGGTACCGGTTGTGGATACGGTAGTATAGTGGTACCGGTAGTATAGTGGTACCGGTAGTATAGTGGTACCGGTAGAATAGTGGTAGTCGGTTGTCAATGAGAGTGGATACGGTAGTATAGTGGTACCGGTTGTCAATGAGAGTGGATACGGTAGTATAGTGGTACCGGTTGTCAACGAGAGTGGATACGGTAGTATAGTGGTACCGGTAGTATAGTGGTACCGGTAGAATAGTGGTACCGGTTGTCAATGAGAGTGGATACGGTAGTATAGTGGTACCGGTTGTCAATGAGAGTGGATACGGTAGTATAGTGGTACCGGTAGAATAGTGGTAGTCGGTTGTCAATGAGAGTGGATACGGTAGTATAGTGGTACCGGTTGTCAATGAGAGTGGATACGGTAGTATAGTGGTACCGGTAGTCGGTTGTCAATGAGAGTGGATACGGTAGTCGGTTGTCAATGAGAGTGGACACATCGCTGACCACAGACATTGACCGATTCACTTCTTCAGAGACCAAACCTCTAAAATTATATACACTAATTTTCATCAAATTCCATTAACAACTGTCGGTGATCCTGCACGTGCACAAACGCAGCCAAAATCAATAGTCATCCCTCTGCTCATTCCACATGGGGTTGAATACTAGTAATTTACATAACAAGTAACATCGAGGACGATTTCTAGCGTGTTATTCCACATGGGGTTGAATACTAGTAATTTACATAACTAGTAATTTACATAACAAGTAACATCGAGGACGATTTCTAGTGTGTTATTTTCATTTACCATAATCCGTATACTAAACAAATATGTGGACTATTGAAATATATCATCTGATGAGTAAAAGACAACACGTTCAAAGTCGAGAATGCTTCGTGTAAAACATGTTCAAAGTCAATAATGCTTTGTGTAAAACACGTTCAAAGTCAAGTATGCTTCCGTGTAAAACATGTTCAAAGTCCATAATGCGATTATCATTGTATTGTTCATTGTTTTATGAACGGTAATGTTTAGATTTTCATTGTATCTTTCAGTGTTCATTGTTTTATGAATGGTAATGTTTAGATTTTCATTGTATCTTTCAGTGTTCATTGTTCAGTATGGATTGTATCGTTGCCCTTCGTAATGTCTATTTTGTCGCCGGTCCTGATCATTGTATTGACTGTGATGACCTTCACTTTGACCTCTGTGATTCTGATACTGGTTTCCATGTCGACTATGACCTTCCCAATGACCTCTACCTCTCTGACCCCAACGACCTCTTCCATCTTGATTTCTGTTGTCTCTGTATGGGAAAACATGACTGGTTTATTTACCTGGTGCTAACTTAATTAAGAACACAATCGAAAGTCTGTAACAAATTACTTTATTTTCAGTATATTAAAGCCAATTAAAGGCAATAAAACATTAAGGCGGTCATCAATCTAACTTCTGTCCGATTAGCGCAGTGGTTAGCGCGCTCGCTTCTCACCAATGCAACCCGGGTTCGATCCTCGGACCGGGAAGTATGTGAGATCGTACAGTGGTCGCCAGATCGGACAGGTGGGTTTTCTCTGAGTACTCCGGTTTCCTCCCACACGAATAACCACATATACGCTTTCATCCGCGCCAACGAGAGTGATTAATATAAGTCATTAAAACTTGCTTCGCAATCGTTGTAAAATAAATAAAGCTTAAACTAATCTAATTTCACATTATACCAGAGAGCATCCTCAGTCAGAATGTTTGCAAGAAATGAGAAATCATGAGATAGAGTCCTTAAATAGTATTTAAACATTTTTTACCAAAATTGGGTTAAAACTTAAAATTACACAATATGACCACTAAATACAACATTTGAATATGTTTACAATGGCCAGTGTAGCTTACTGGACAAAACTTTGCGAGAAAACTGTAAAAATAAATACACATTTTTTTCTTTATTAGGGATACATGTCTACGTCCCCGAGAGGGGTTCGACAGTAAAGGAAGATAGATAGATATGGCACAGGAGGCGTGATTAGGATCCCTAGGGGCAACTATTTCACCCCTTGTCCCTCTCTAGGATGAGCCCCGAATTATATTGGACAAATGTCAAGAATTTCAAGATATCTGAATAATTATGATGCAATGTATAGGTGTATTCTATCCTGTTATATAGAGGAACAGGGTTTATTCTATCCTGTTATATAGAGGAACAGGGTTTATTCTATCCTGTTATATAGAGGAACAGGGTGGGTTTATTCTATCCTGTTATATAGAGGAACATGGTGTATAGGTTTATTCTATCCTGTTATATAGAGGAACAGGGTGTATTCTATCCTGTTATATAGAGGAACATGGTTTATTTAGTTTATACTATCCTGTTATATAGAGGAACAGGGTTTATTCTATCCTGTTATATAGAGGAACAGGGTTTATTCTATCCTGTTATATAGAGGAACAGGGTTTATTCTATCCTGTTATATAGAGGAACAGGGTTTATTCTATCCTGTTATATAGAGGAACATGGTTTATTCTATCCTGTTATATAGAGGAACAGGGTTTATTCTATCCTGTTATATAGAGGAACAGGGTTTATTCTATCCTGTTATATAGAGGAACAGATGGTTTATTCTATCCTGTTATATAGAGGAACAGGGTTTATTCTATCCTGTTATATAGAGGAACAGGGGGTTTATTCTATCCTGTTATATAGAGGAACAGGGGTTTATTCTATCCTGTTATATAGAGGAACAGATGGTTTATTCTATCCTGTTATATAGAGGAACATGGTGTATAGGTTTATTCTATCCTGTTATATAGAGGAACAGGGTTTATTCTATCCTGTTATATAGAGGAACATGGTGTATAGGTTTATTCTATCCTGTTATATAGAGGAACATGGTGTATAGGTTTATTCTATCCTGTTATATAGAGGAACATGGTGTATAGGTTTATTCTATCCTGTTATATAGAGGAACAGGGTGTATTCTATCCTGTTATATAGAGGAACATGGTGTATAGGTTTATTCTATCCTGTTATATAGAGGAACAGGGTGTATTCTATCCTGTTATATAGAGGAACATGGTGTATAGGTGTATTCTATCCTGTTATATAGAGGAACAGGGTGTATTCTATCCTGTTATATAGAGGAACAGGGTGTATTCTATCCTGTTATATAGAGGAACAGGGTTTATTCTATCCTGTTATATAGAGGAACAGGGTTTATTCTATCCTGTTATATAGAGGAACAGGGTATGGTTATTCTATCCTGTTATATAGAGGAACATGGTGTATAGGTTTATTCTATCCTGTTATATAGAGGAACAGGGTGTATTCTATCCTGTTATATAGAGGAACGGGGTGTATTCTATCCTGTTATATAGAGGAACAGGGTGTATTCTATCCTGTTATATAGAGGAACATGGTGTATAGGTTTATTCTATCCTGTTATATAGAGGAACAGGGTTTATTCTATCCTGTTATATAGAGGAACAGGGTTTATTCTATCCTGTTATATAGAGGAACAGGGTGTATTCTATCCTGTTATATAGAGGAACAGGGTTTATTCTATCCTGTTATATAGAGGAACAGGGTTATAGGTTATTCTATCCTGTTATATAGAGGAACAGGGTGTATTCTATCCTGTTATATAGAGGAACATGGTGTATAGGTTTATTCTATCCTGTTATATAGAGGAACAGGGTGTATTCTATCCTGTTATATAGAGGAACAGGGTTATGGTTTATTCTATCCTGTTATATAGAGGAACATGGTGTATTCTATCCTGTTATATAGAGGAACAGGGTTTATTCTATCCTGTTATATAGAGGAACATGGTGTATAGGTTTATTCTATCCTGTTATATAGAGGAACAGGGGTTTATTCTATCCTGTTATATAGAGGAACAGGGTGTATTCTATCCTGTTATATAGAGGAACATGGTTTATTCTATCCTGTTATATAGAGGAACGGTTTATTCTATCCTGTTATATAGAGGAACAGGTTTATTCTATCCTGTTATATAGAGGAACAGGGTTTATTCTATCCTGTTATATAGAGGAACAGGGTTTATTCTATCCTGTTATATAGAGGAACAGGTGGACATGGTGTATAGGTTTATTCTATCCTGTTATATAGAGGAACAGGGTGTATTCTATCCTGTTATATAGAGGAACATGGTTTGTATTCTATCCTGTTATATAGAGGAACAGGGTTTATTCTATCCTGTTATATAGAGGAACAGGGTTTATTCTATCCTGTTATATAGAGGAACAGGGTTTATTCTATCCTGTTATATAGAGGAACAGGGTTTATTCTATCCTGTTATATAGAGGAACAGGGTTTATTCTATCCTGTTATATAGAGGAACAGGTGTATAGGTTTATTCTATCCTGTTATATAGAGGAACAGGTGTATAGGTTTATTCTATCCTGTTATATAGAGGAACATGGTGTATAGGTTTATTCTATCCTGTTATATAGAGGAACAGGGTTTATTCTATCCTGTTATATAGAGGAACATGGTGTATAGGTTTATTCTATCCTGTTATATAGAGGAACATGGTGTATAGGTGTATTCTATCCTGTTATATAGAGGAACATGGTGTATAGGTTTATTCTATCCTGTTATATAGAGGAACAGGGTGTATTCTATCCTGTTATATAGAGGAACATGGTGTATAGTGTATTCTATCCTGTTATATAGAGGAACAGGGTGTATTCTATCCTGTTATATAGAGGAACATGGTGTATAGGTGTATTCTATCCTGTTATATAGAGGAACAGGGTGTATTCTATCCTGTTATATAGAGGAACAGGGTTTATTCTATCCTGTTATATAGAGGAACAGGGTGTATTCTATCCTGTTATATAGAGGAACAGGGTGTATTCTATCCTGTTATATAGAGGAACAGGGTGTATAGGTTTATTCTATCCTGTTATATAGAGGAACATGGTGTATAGGTTTATTCTATCCTGTTATATAGAGGAACAGGGTGTATTCTATCCTGTTATATAGAGGAACAGGGTGTATTCTATCCTGTTATATAGAGGAACAGGGTGTATTCTATCCTGTTATATAGAGGAACATGGTGTATAGGTTTATTCTATCCTGTTATATAGAGGAACAGGGTGTATTCTATCCTGTTATATAGAGGAACAGGGTGTATTCTATCCTGTTATATAGAGGAACAGGGTGTATAGGTGTATTCTATCCTGTTATATAGAGGAACAGGGTGTATTCTATCCTGTTATATAGAGGAACATGGTGTATAGGTTTATTCTATCCTGTTATATAGAGGAACAGGGTGTATTCTATCCTGTTATATAGAGGAACAGGGTGTATAGGTGTATTCTATCCTGTTATATAGAGGAACAGGGTGTATTCTATCCTGTTATATAGAGGAACAGGGTGTATTCTATCCTGTTATATAGAGGAACATGGTGATGGTTTATTCTATCCTGTTATATAGAGGAACAGGGTGTATAGGTGTATTCTATCCTGTTATATAGAGGAACAGGGTGTATTCTATCCTGTTATATAGAGGAACATGGTTTATTCTACTGTTATATACTATCCTGTTATATAGAGGAACAGGGTTTATTCTATCCTGTTATATAGAGGAACATGGTTTATTCTATCCTGTTATATAGAGGAACAGGGTTTATTCTATAATGTTATATAGAGGAACAGGGTTTATTCTATCCTGTTATATAGAGGAACAGGGTTTATTCTATCCTGTTATATAGAGGAACAGGGTTTATTCTATCCTGTTATATAGAGGAACAGGGTGTATAGGTTTATTCTATCCTGTTATATAGAGGAACAGGTGTATAGGTGTATTCTATCCTGTTATATAGAGGAACATGGTGTATAGGTTTATTCTATCCTGTTATATAGAGGAACAGGGTTTATTCTATCCTGTTATATAGAGGAACAGGGGTTTATTCTATCCTGTTATATAGAGGAACATGGTGTATAGGTGTATTCTATCCTGTTATATAGAGGAACATGGTGAGGTTTATTCTATCCTGTTATATAGAGGAACATGGTTTATTCTATCCTGTTATATAGAGGAACAGGGTTTATTCTATCCTGTTATATAGAGGAACAGGGTTTATTCTATCCTGTTATATAGAGGAACAGGGTTTATTCTATCCTGTTATATAGAGGAACAGGGTTTATTCTATCCTGTTATATAGAGGAACAGGGTGTATAGGTTTATTCTATCCTGTTATATAGAGGAACAGGGTGTATAGGTTTATTCTATCCTGTTATATAGAGGAACATGGTGTATAGGTTTATTCTATCCTGTTATATAGAGGAACAGGGTTTATTCTATCCTGTTATATAGAGGAACATGGTGTATAGGTTTATTCTATCCTGTTATATAGAGGAACAGGTGGGTGTATTCTATCCTGTTATATAGAGGAACATGGTGTATAGGTTTATTCTATCCTGTTATATAGAGGAACAGGGTGTATTCTATCCTGTTATATAGAGGAACATGGTGTATAGGTTTATTCTATCCTGTTATATAGAGGAACAGGGTGTATTCTATCCTGTTATATAGAGGAACATGGTGTATAGGTTTATTCTATCCTGTTATATAGAGGAACAGGGTGTATTCTATCCTGTTATATAGAGGAACAGGGTATGGTTTATTCTATCCTGTTATATAGAGGAACAGGGTGGGTTTATTCTATCCTGTTATATAGAGGAACATGGTGTATAGGTTTATTCTATCCTGTTATATAGAGGAACAGGGTGTATTCTATCCTGTTATATAGAGGAACAGGGTTTATTCTATCCTGTTATATAGAGGAACATGGTGTATAGGTTTATTCTATCCTGTTATATAGAGGAACAGGGTTTATTCTATCCTGTTATATAGAGGAACATGGTGTATAGGTTTATTCTATCCTGTTATATAGAGGAACAGGGGTTTATTCTATCCTGTTATATAGAGGAACATGGTGTATAGGTTTATTCTATCCTGTTATATAGAGGAACAGGGTTTATTCTATCCTGTTATATAGAGGAACATGGTGTATAGGTTTATTCTATCCTGTTATATAGAGGAACAGGGTGTATTCTATCCTGTTATATAGAGGAACATGGTGTATAGGTTTATTCTATCCTGTTATATAGAGGAACAGGGTGTATTCTATCCTGTTATATAGAGGAACATGGTGTATAGGTTTATTCTATCCTGTTATATAGAGGAACAGGGTGTATTCTATCCTGTTATATAGAGGAACAGGGTGTATTCTATCCTGTTATATAGAGGAACAGGGTGTATTCTATCCTGTTATATAGAGGAACAGGGTGTATTCTATCCTGTTATATAGAGGAACAGGGTTATAGGTTATTCTATCCTGTTATATAGAGGAACAGGGTGTATTCTATCCTGTTATATAGAGGAACAGGGTGTATAGGTGTATTCTATCCTGTTATATAGAGGAACAGGGTTTATTCTATCCTGTTATATAGAGGAACATGGTGTATAGGTTTATTCTATCCTGTTATATAGAGGAACAGGGTGTATATTTATCCTGTTATATAGAGGAACAGGGTGTATTCTATCCTGTTATATAGAGGAACATGGTGTATAGGTTTATTCTATCCTGTTATATAGAGGAACAGGGTGTATTCTATCCTGTTATATAGAGGAACATGGTGTATAGGTTATTCTATCCTGTTATATAGAGGAGGGTGTATTATCCTTTATATATATAGAGGACGGGGTATTCTATCCTGTTATATAGAGGAACAGGGTTTATTCTATCCTGTTATATAGAGGAACAGGGTGTATTCTATCCTGTTATATAGAGGAACAGGGTGTATTCTATCCTGTTATATAGAGGAACAGGGTGTATTCTATCCTGTTATATAGAGGAACAGGGTGTATTCTATCCTGTTATATAGAGGAACAGGGTGTATTCTATCCTGTTATATAGAGGAACAGGGTGTATTCTATCCTGTTATATAGAGGAACAGGGTGTATTCTATCCTGTTATATAGAGGAACAGGGTGTATTCTATCCTGTTATATAGAGGAACAGGGTGTATTCTATCCTGTTATATAGAGGAACAGGGTGTATTCTATCCTGTTATATAGAGGAACAGGGTGTATTCTATCCTGTTATATAGAGGAACAGGGTGTATTCTATCCTGTTATATAGAGGAACAGGGTGTATTCTATCCTGTTATATAGAGGAACAGGGTGTATTCTATCCTGTTATATAGAGGAACAGGGTGTATTCTATCCTGTTATATAGAGGAACAGGGTGTATTCTATCCTGTTATATAGAGGAACAGGGTGTATTCTATCCTGTTATATAGAGGAACAGGGTTTATTCTATCCTGTTATATAGAGGAACAGGGTGTATTCTATCCTGTTATATAGAGGAACAGGGGTATTCTATCCTGTTATATAGAGGAACAGGGTTGTATTCTATCCTGTTATATAGAGGAACAGGGTGTATTCTATCCTGTTATATAGAGGAACAGGGTGTATTCTATCCTGTTATATAGAGGAACAGGGTGTATTCTATCCTGTTATATAGAGGAACAGGGTGTATTCTATCCTGTTATATAGAGGAACAGGGTGTATTCTATCCTGTTATATAGAGGAACAGGGTATGTACTCTATCTGTTATATAGAGGAACAGGGTATGTACTGTATCCTGTTATATAGAGGAACAGGGTATGTATTCTATCCTGTTATATAGAGGAACAGGGTATGTATTCTATCCTGTTATATAGAGGAACAGGGTATGTACTGTATATGTTATATAGAGGAACAGGGTATGTACTCTATATGTTATATAGAGGAACAGGGTATGTATTCTATAGGTTATATAGAGGAACAGGGTATGTACTGTATATGTTATATAGAGGAACAGGGTATGTACTGTATAGGTTATATAGAGGAACAGGGTATGTACTGTATAGGTTATATAGAGGAACAGGGTATGTACTGTATAGGTTATATAGAGGAACAGGGTATGTACTGTATAGGTTATATAGAGGAACAGGGTATGTACTGTATAGGTTATATAGAGGAACAGGGTATGTACTGTATAGGTTATACATAGAATAAATATTACCTGTTATCAAAGTTCCTCTTCGGCCTGGTGAAGTATCCTGTTATACATGGACACTGTGGTATGGGCTTAGATACGGTCTGTTGGTAATCTGTATCTTCATCAGTATATCTAAATATATGACAAACTTTAACACGATTCATTCTAGGTCAGAATTTTTGGGAGAAGTGAGAAAGCGTTATAATCACTTCCTTAAATGGTGTTCTTTAATATACTTCTGCAAAATAGGGTTAACATGCACAGTGCAACCATTAAATACAACATTTGAATAGAAGGAGTGCTTTATAATGGGCCAGTGTATCTTACTAGACACCATTTTGTTTGAAAATCGTAAAAACCAAAGTTTTTTTTATTTTTTAGGGAGAAGTGGGGCCCCCAGAGGGCGAAGTCAGGGTCCTTAGGCAGGGTTCATTCTAGGTCAGAATTTTTGGGAGAAGTGAGAAAGCGTCTAATCGCTTCCTTAAATGGTGTTCTTTAATATACTTCTGCAAAAAAGGGTTAAAATGCACAGTACAACCATTAAATACAACATTTGAATAGAAGGAGTGCTTTATAATGGGCCAGTGTATCTTACTAGACAACATTTTGTTTGAAAATCGTGAAAACCAAAAACAAAATTTTTTAGGGAGAAGTGGGGCCCCCAGAGGGCGAAGTCAGGGTCCCTAGGGCGACAATTTCGCCCACTAAACTGATCCCTGCTAGGGCGACAATTTCTCCCACATCGCCATCTAGACTGATCCCTGCTTTAAGTTACAGGCTATTCCACATTCGCTGGCTAGGGCTTTGCCAAGCACCTTTAAGAGCTCGAATATACAACACTTCAAATTTCCAAATGTCTAAAATACAGCGCTTCCAATTCCTAGAATGTTTTAAATTAAAACATTAGATTAAATTAATTATATTTAAATTATTCAAAGGTTTTAAATTAATCTCATTGACACTGTTTGATAAATCATCAATATTCTGAGTGTTTTCGGAACAAGTCGATCGTTAGGGTATAAATCTCTCACATTCTGTCATGCGGAGTGAGGGCTGCTGTGCTTAAAGATTTTTGTAAATGTGTACAAGGTGACAATCCATTAATGCGTTTTGAAAATTCTGGAAATATGTCATGGAATTTCATTAGAATTGTGTTGATATTTGATTCTTATCCTAGCATGTAGAGCTAAGTGTCTTGCCAGAGGGACACAACAACTGTGGTACTAATAGGATCAAACTTGCAACCTACTTGCTAGTTGCTACAGCTGGACGCAAACTCCGGGCCTTTTGCACCAGATGCAAACGTGCTACCACAATTTCCATAACCACACTACAGACCAAATTTGGCAAATAATTCCAACAATTGAGAACAATCATTTAAATGACCTCAGATCTTTAAGGAATGAATCGCGAGTTAATAGTTTCCATTGGGGTATGAACTACATTCAGTGTGTTTAAAGTGTGTGGAGGCCGAAGACATTTTAAAGAGGTCTTTAACTTTAAACACACCCAATGTAGTTCATACCCTGATGGAAACTATTAACCCGCCATTCATTTCTTATATTTACATTAATTATTCTTTTCAATTTGACAAAGAAACAAAATATGACTCTTTCCAATTAAAAGGTATTTAGTCCAAAGTTGCGACTTATCGTGAAGCAGGGATCTGATAATTAGATCATCCTTGGAACAGCGTAAACTGTAAGACACACATTTTCTCGCGACAAACGCTGCCTAACACTGCGAATGCCCGGAACATCGAATGTCAGCTGCATATCATTAGTTGGAAACCCTCATACGAAATTGTATACTAGCAGGGCTCATATGTTCATCGAAGGAAATATATAGACTTAAAGCGACACTTCGGTGAAAAAAGTAAATTTCTACAGAATGTCATATCCTATTATATCACATATGATGGTTGTTGACATGACAAAATACATGTAATGTAAATTAGGGTCAACATCGTTGATACATACGTAATACAACGTGTATCCTGAATAACAACATTTATCACATAACTTTCAATGTATACGTGAAACAATGCATCCTTTCTGTGATGTAATATCGCTTTAAAGCGACACTACATCAGTGAAAACACACATTTCTACAGAATGTATTTTCCTATTACAAATGTATATGGTATAATTTTCCCCCAAATATTTGCCTCAAATACTGAGTAATTCAACTAATAAACAACCGTCGTATACGCGGTTTGTTGACATAACAAAATAATGTAAACATCCATGTGTAATACAACTCGTGTATCCTGAATAACATGATTTATGGTACAGCGTTTAGTATTGACTCCGATGACAATCCAACATCAATTCAGGACCGTGGATGACCGTTATATGAAATCATACTTTCAATCCACAAAAACACTGTTTATTGATTCAATGTTAGTGTTCGAATGTGTTCAGAAGAATTTGTAGTAGCAATGCATTTATACGTGAACAAATTCATTTTATTTGCTTTTTGCAATTATCTATACATACCTGTAAGCAAACATCTCATCATACATGTTCTCCTCATCACACTTGGCTTCACCTTCTGTCATTGTCTACACAAACAGTCTGCAGAGAAGAATTCAAGAATCATGGTCTGTCATTGTCTACACAAACACAGTCTGCAGAGAAGAATTCAAGAATCATGGTTTGTCATTGTCTACACAAACACAGTCTGCAGTGAAGAATTCAAGAATCATGGTTTGGCATTGTCTACACAAACACAGTCTGCAGTGAAGAATTCAAGAATCATGGTTTGTCATTGTCTACACAAACACAGTCTGCAGAGAAGAATTCAAGAATCATGGTTTGTCATTGTCTACACAAACACAGTCTGCAGAGAAGAATTCAAGAATCATGGTTTGTCATTGTCTACACAAACACAGTCTGCAGAGAAGAATTCAAGAATCATGGTTTGTCATTGTCTACACAAACACAGTCTGCAGTGAAGAATTCAAGAATCATGGTTTGGCATTGTCTACACAAACACAGTCTGCAGTGAAGAATTCAAGAATCATGGTTTGGCATTGTCTACACAAACACAGTCTGCAGAGAAGAATTCAAGAATCATGGTTTGTCATTGTCTACACAAACACATTCTGCAGAGAAGAATTCAAGAATCATGGTTTGGCTATGAACTTGGATGTATTCGAATGTGGACATAGGCACACACATTTGAAAAGCACAAGAGGGCCAACTAGTATACCACACTAGGTCTCCCCCTGGTGTGGCCTGTTGCCAATAATAATTGTATTAATGTTGAGGTTTGATAGGCCGTACAATAATTGAATGAAACAGTTAGGTGTCCCTTTGAGAGGCTCTACATTTCCGTAAAGTGACTTCTTTCCAATTACAAAATGCAACCTTCAAAACATCTTGCATAGTTATAACATAGAGCCTCCGTGGCCGAGTGGCCCAACGCGCTGTAGTTAGAACTCGCCTTTAACCACTATCATCATGGCTGCAGATTTGCCCCCTATCAGGGACATGTGATAAAATGGTGATATGTTAAAAAGTTATCAAGTCACTTATGCAGGTTGGAGTCGAGTACTGGTTATTACCCAGGAAATGCGGTTGGTCTACTCTCCGCCACAACAGAATGACCTGCCAATAACACTCGATAGGTGAGTTGGCAGTATTCAGAGATATACATTATTGATTATGTTCAATTTTAAATGCCAACCTTTGACATTCTCTAAAATTGTATACACAATTGCCATGTCAATAAGAAAGTGTAGACATGACTGCCTTGTGAATAAGAAAGTGTAGACATGACTGCCTTGTTGTGAATAAGAAAGTGTAGACATGACTGCCTTGTCAATAAGAAAGTGTAGACATGACTGCCTTGTCAATAAGAAAGTGTAGACATGACTGCCTTGTCAATAAGAAAGTGTAGACATGACTGCCTTGTCAATAAGAAAGTGTAGACATGACTGCCTTGTCAATAAGAAAGTGTAGACATGACTGCCTTGTCAATAAGAAAGTGTAGACATGACTGCCTTGTGAATAAGAAAGTGTAGACATGACTGCCTTGTGAATAAGAAAGTGTAGACATGACTGCCTTGTCAATAAGAAAGTGTAGACATGACTGCCTTGTGAATAAGAAAGTGTAGACATGACTGCCTTGTCAATAAGAAAGTGTAGACATGACTGCCTTGTCAATAAAAAATTATAGACATGACTACCTTGTCAATAAGAAATTGTAGACATGACTGGTTTGTCAATAAGAAATTATAGACATGACTGGTTTGTCAATAAGAAATTATAGTCATGACTGCCTTGTCAATAAGAAATTGTAGACATGACTACCTTGTCAATAAGAAATTGTAGACATTTACAATTTGTATGGGAATTTAAGATTCTCGTGTCCCAAATTTGTTTGCAACATTCCAGTGGACGTATAATCTGGCTTGGAATGAGTCGGCAGAAAATACAACACATGGTACAAGTGCCTCATCCATCAAATATTTCGTTAATGATAGAGGCAGTAACGAAATATACAATGGGCAGTAATGTATATATCTATGTTCCATTAATGTCAAAACCCTTGCGGGGACGTAGACATGTTTTCCTGGGCAAGCTTTGCCGACCTAAGCACAGGAATTCGGCACGTTTGGGGGTACTAGTATATATATTTAAGTACAGGGATTCTACTCTGTGGGATGTCAGATTTCGCATCGATCAGTAAAATGGCCATATCTGAAACAATTTTGTACAAAGCTGTCCAAATATAACGCCTATCCCGAGTCTTTATATTGTTCTTCAAATAAAACACAACTTTAAGCTGCATGCATGTATACTTTGCAAACAATTGCCACATACATTGGCCATAGCAGGTCACATTTCCATACTAGGACACGGGTTCTGTCAGCAACAAAAAAAAAATCTTCGACGGGAGAGTTTTAACTGTGAATAACATTATCAATAAAATGTGTTTCCACTAACCTGTATGTTTATTCGGCAAAAATGTACGTCAAAAAGAGATTTCGTTACTTTTCGTAGCATTTTCAATTTGTTTTGAAAAATTCTAAAGCGGCGCAATTCGCATTGAAATGAGCGTTCTGATTGGATTATTAGAATGTAACAAGATGTTTTTTTATATATGAAGAACAATCATAATCCAATCAGAACGCTCGTTTCAACGCTGGTTTCAACGCGAATTGCGCCGCTTTAGAATTTTTACAATGTCATAATGCGCATTTTACAGGTCAATTCAAATATAGTGTTCCTCTTACAGCTTTTTAACATTTTTTCTTCAAAAATACTATTGTCCAAGATATTTACTATTTATGCTAATTCAGTTACATCCATTTTTTTCAAATCCAACCTGGCGTCTATATTCACCACGTGCAATGACAAATGCATATCATGTTGTTAGAGACATGGTGTCTATATTCACCACGTGCAATGACAAATGCATATCAGGTTGTTAGAGACATGGGTTTGCTAATAAATTTGGCAGCAAGACAGTATGGTGTGCCATTCTCCACGTTAAATGACATTTCTCTCCATGTCACAACTTACCTCATATCACAGGAATTTGTAATTTTATCCATGAATAGAATAGAAGGGGGTGTCCTAGGATATAGGTACGAGATCGTTGGTGGCTTATGGTTAAAGAATAGAATAGAGGGGGGTCTTAGGATAGAGGTACGAGACCGTTGGTGGCTTATGGATAACATTTCAAGTTCCTGTGCGCATATTGAAGAGTAAACATAATTTGTTGGGTGTTAAATTCCATCGTTTCAAGTAACAATTATTAATATGCCCAATGTTAATTAGCTTTTTGGAACTTAACTGTAATCAACATTTATGCTACATGAATTTTCAAGGTCGGCCGATAATAGGTACATTTTTTTCGACGCCATGTTGAAATCACAAGCGAGTGAATGTGTATTTATTTTGAACATTTGTTATGCAATCTCAATTTAGACAATTGCATTAAATGCAGAAATTATCATTTTACTTAGTAATATTATTCCACTTGCCGTAAAAGAGACTGACTATAAGGCATTCACCGAAAAGCCTTAGACGGCCAATTACCGGTACGAAGTACAAAGCGGCAAGCCATTTTATCCTCGGCCAAAAATTATCGTGGCTGTGATTCCAATAGTAGACCGTCCTTGGGAATACGTAATGGTCATTTACTTTGAATATTTAAACAACATTAATTGTGCAAGGGTGTAACGCATGTCGTTAAATCAAATACTACCTTTCGCAGTAAATAACAATGTCGATCTGAAGAAAATTGTCCTCAAAATGAAAGTAGAAAAACTCAATGAAAACATCAGAGTTGTTCCGAATTAAGCAAGCACTAAGTACAAGCAAGGATATATAAATACTGTAACGTTTTGACATGGTACCCCTGAAATGGAAAGTTATGTAGATCTGTCTGTTCCATTAAAGTCTCAATATACGTCGGACAAATATTATTCTAATTCATATGCAAGTTTATGCTAGTGTTAACCTTATTAAACCACATAGCTATTGGTGTGTTAATTGGTTTATTGATGCGAAGTGTGGTCCACTGTGTGTTGTGTGCTTGCCAACTTCCGCCTTCAGCCTCCACCGCTGGATAGTCTAGTTCTAGGTGAAAGGAAGCCGAGTGCGTTAGTCTTCCCTGCCGGTACATGGCCTCTCTCTAGACAAGCCCTCTGCGGTGTCTCCCCGTGGCACATACGGATACTTAGCACCTCGTGGCCTCAGGCTGAACTGCAAAGGTCTCGGAGGAAGTCTGCCCCTAGACATGTGGCATGCCAGACCCACCGGTGTGTGGACATGCCCTGATGCCTATGAACAGACTCCCAGCTATGGGTAATAGTCTCACTGCCTTGTGAGTTTGCTAGTGGTGGCAGAAGTCTAAGGGAGAAAACCCCGACAGAAAATCTGCAGTGGAGCCCCACAGGTAGCTTAGAACTCTACTGACTTCTTCTCTGGCAACTCCTGCAGTCAACCTGGTGCAGAACGTATTGGTCTTACCTCTCCTTCGGACCACATCAGATCAGACAGAGAGGGGGATTCTGCAAATTGGGCAACCCAGTATCTCCTCAGCGTACCCAGGCTAGCGCACTGGAGAGGACACTCCAGCTACACCTCGGTGTAGGCTCAACATGGAGTATAGCAGTTACCGGTTATAAACCAAGGCTACATTTGGCGTACAGCTAGGCGCCAGGGGTTATACTCGACGGTGGGAGAGGTTTTCCAACTTCACTGGATAGCTACCGCCCGTCTTAAGCTGAGCAGCCCTCAGCCAGTTAGGTGTTATCCCGCCACTGGCCATCTGTTCCACTGGGTGCGTGGGACATAAGGTACCTCCGACAAGTGATCAGTAAATACCGCACCAACCAACACACAGAAAACCAAGAAACCAGTTTTCAAGTTTTGAAGCTGGAATGTCCGAACAATGACGACCGGAATGTCCAATGACCTACGAGCAGTAAGCGATATTAGGAAGAGTCACCATAAAAAACGAACTACTTCGCCTTCAGATTGACATCGCAGCACTACAAGAAACACGCTTGGCCGACACTGGCAGTTTAAGGGAGAATGACTACACCTTCTTCTGGTAAGGCAAGCATGAGAACGAGACAAGAGAGTACGGTGTGGGTTTTGCTATCAAAAACACCCTCTTGGATACAGTTGAACTCGGCAACGTCAGCACAGAACGTCTCATATCAATGCGCCTGAACACTTCTGATGGCCCTGTGAACCTGCTGTGCGTATACGCCCCTACTCTGATGGCCACTGCAGACATCAAAGATGATTTCTACAATCATATGGACAGCATCATCAGACAGTATTCTGATCAGGAACCCCTCGTAATTCTTGGCGACTTCAATGTCCGGGTTGGCGCCGACCAAGAAGCATGGCCATCTTGCCTTGGACACTTTGGAGTTGGTAAAATGAATGACAATGGGCAGCGTCTACTGGAGACATGGTCATATCATGATCACTGCATCACAAACACCTTCTTCAGCACAAAGCCCCATTACAGAGTATCATGGAGGCATCCAAGGTCAAAGCACTGGTACCAGCTAGATCTGATCATTACCAGAAGGTCCCAACTTAAGACCATCCTGGTAACAAGGACTTACCACAGTGCTGATTGCGATACAGATCACTCAGACTGCAGCCCAAGAAATTTCACCGGTCGATCCAATCTGCCAAGCGCCGCATGAATGTACTGCTGACCAACAACACAGAGAAGGCAGCAAGCTTCAACACTCAGCTCGCAACTTCTCTACAGGATGTTGATGCAAACGCGCGGTCTACAAGAACAAAGGCGGCCACAATGACTGCAACAACTACCGTGGCATATCACTGCTCAGTATAGTTGGGAAGCTGTTTGCCCGCATAGCCCTCACTAGACTCCAGAAGCTAGCTGATCAGGTCTACCCAGAGTCCCAGTACGGCTTTCGCTCCAAGAGGTCAACAGTCGACATGGTATTCTCGCTGAGACAGCTACAAGAAAAGTAGCAACATCAGCCCATCTACATCGCCTTCATAGACCTCACCAAAGCGTTCGACCTGGTGAGCAGCGATGGGCTATTCAAGATCCTACCCTGATCGACTGCCCGCCCAAGTTTCTCAGCATTGTAAAGTCTTTTCATGACGGCATGAAGAGTACCGTGCAGAATGACGGTGAAAACTCTCCAGAATTCGAGGTCAAGAGCGGCGTCAAGCAAGGCTGCGTACTCGCCCCCACACTCTTCGGCATCTTCTTTGCCATGCTGTTCAGGCACGCTTTCAAGAGAGCTACAGAAGGAGTCTACCATCACTCCAGATCTGAGGGCAAACTCTTCAACATCACCCGTCTAAAGGCAAAATCCAAGACAAGAGAAATCCTCATCAGAGACATGCTCTTTGCCGACGACGCTGCACTTGCTGCCCATTCTAAAGAACAGCTCGTCACATTGTCATCGGAGACTATCAGCTTTAGGTCAGCCAATTTACATACCTGGGTTCCACAGCCACGAACAACCTCTCGCTCGATGTGGAGCTGGACAAACGTATTGGAAAAGCAGCCGCCACCCTCTCCAGATTCAGCAAGAAGGTGTGGGAAAACAGATAGCTGACAACCAACACCAATATAGCGGTGTACAAGGCTTGCGTCGTCAGCACACTCCTCTATGGAAGCGAGTCATGGACAACATACACCACTCAAGAGCGAAAACTGCAAGTGTTCCACCTCAGCTGTCTGCGACGCGTCCTAGGCATATCCTGGCACGACACCAACAACGAGGTCCTCTGCAGAGCTGGCATCCCATCTATGTACACACAACCGCCGCCTACGCTGGCTCGGACAGGTACGCCGGATGGGCGACGGTCGCATTCCAAAAGATCTGTTGTATGGTGAACTGGCTGCAGGGCACAGAGACAAAGGTCGACCCCAACTTCGCTTCAAGGATGTCTGCAAACGAGATATGAAAGCGCTGGGGATAGACACCATCAACTGGGAATCCCTCGCAGCAAACAGAATAGCGTGGAGACAACAGCTGTCAACGGGCTTAAAAAGGGGGAGAACTTACTCTGCAAGCAGCCTGACGACAAACGCAGGAAGAAGAAAGCCAAACAGTGTGAGCCGCCACCAACTGCATCGCCTTCCAGTGACTGTCTTCACATGCGAGGGCTGCAACCGCCACTGCAGGCCACGCATCAGACTGTACAGCCACAGCAGACGGTGCTCATCTGTAGACTCAATGGGCGCTAACTCCATAGTCTGACGGATGCCGAATAGCCTATTGGTGATTTTGTTAAATAATTCCCAGGTTCGTTTGTGGCTATATCTTCCAAACTTTACTTTTTGCCGTAATTAATTTATTGAACTCTATTAAAAAATGAAAATATAAGACAATATTTAGTCACAATATCAAATCATCCCCTCCTTACACTATTTTGTCTTAGTGCAGCACCTTCTTAGTAAATGAAATAGGGGACATCACTGTTAAACCCCTTCCGGGGACCTAGGCATGTTTCTTGGGCAAGCATAGGTGACCTAATCGGTTATCCAGTAATAATGGGTGCCTTGAATATGATTCAATTTATTTATCCTCGCATCTGGCGAACAATGTGGGCGAGTGTTCCAAGATGATTAGTGGTATGTGCCTTACACTGTCCATTATTCTTGTGGATATGTAGATTTTGCTGGATAATGTCTTGTAGAGTAGTGTTGTAGAGTGAGTAGTGTTGTAGAGTAGTGTTGTAGAGTAGTGTTGTAGAGTAGTGTTGTAGAGTAGTGTTGTAGAGTTGTGTTGTCGAGTAGTGTTGTAGAGTTGTGTTGTAGAGTAGTGTTGTGTTGTAGAGTTGTGTTGTCGAGTAGTGTTGTAGAGTTGTGTTGTAGAGTAGTGTTGTGTTGTAGAGTAGTGTTGTAGAGTAGTGTTATAGAGTAGTGTTGTAGAGTAGTGTTGTAGAGTAGTGTTGTAGAGTTGTGTTGTCGAGTAGTGTTGTAGAGTTGTGTTGTAGAGTAGTGTTGTAGAGTTGTGTTGTAGAGTTGTGTTGTCGAGTAGTGTTGTAGAGTTGTGTTGTAGAGTTGTGTTGTAGAGTTGTGTTGTAGAGTTGTGTTGTAGAGTAGTGTTGTAGAGTAGTGTTGTAGAGTTGTGTTGTAGAGTTGTGTTGTAGAGTAGTGTTGTAGAGTAGTGTTGTAGAGTTGTGTTGTAGAGTAGTGTTGTAGAGTAGTGTTGTAGAGTTGTGTTGTAGAGTTGTGTTGTAGAGTAGTGTTGTAGAGTAATGTTGTAGAGTAGTGTTGTAGAGTTGTAGAGTTGTGTTGTAGAGTAGTGTTGTAGAGTGTGTTGTAGAGTAGTGTTGTAGAGTGTGTGTAGAGTTGTGTTGTAGAGTAGTGTTGTAGAGTTGTGTTGTAGAGTAGTGTTGTAGAGTTGTGTTGTAGAGTTGTGTTGTAGAGTAGTGTTGTAGAGTAGTGTTGTAGTTGTGTTGTAGAGTAGTGTTGTAGAGTAGTGTTGTAGAGTTGTGTTGTAGAGTTGTGTTGTAGAGTGAAAATGTTGTAGAGTGTGTTGTAGAGTATGAGTTGTGTTGTAGAGTAGTGTTGTAGAGTAGTGTTGTAGAGTATTAATTGTAAGTGTGTTGTAGAGTAGTGTTGTAGGTAGGTTGTAGAGTTGGTTGTAGAGTAAAAAAAAAAAAAAAAAAAAAAAAGTGTTGTAGAGTAGTGTTGTAGAGTAGTGTTGTAGAGTAGTGTTGTAGAGTAGTGTTGTAGAGTAGTGTTGTAGAGTAGTGTTGTAGAGTTGTGTTGTAGAGTAGTGTTGTAGAGTAGTGTTGTAGAGTAGTGTTGTAGAGTAGTGTTGTAGAGTAGTGTTGTAGAGTAGTGTTGTAGAGTAGTGTTGTAGAGTTGTGTTGTAGAGTGTGTTGTAGAGTAGTGTTGTAGAGTAGTGTTGTGAGTATGTTGTAGAGTAGTGTTGTAGAGTTGTGGTAGAGTAGTGTTGTAGATGGTGTAGGTGTTGTAGAGTAGTGTTGTAGAGTAGTGTTGTAGAGTAGGTTGTAGAGTTGTGTTGTAGAGTGGTGTTGTAGAGTAGTGTTGTAGAGTAGTGTTGTAGAGTAGTGTTGTAGAGTAGTGTTGTAGAGTAGTGTTGTAGAGTTGTGTTGTAGAGTAATGTTGTAGAGTTGTGTTGTAGAGTAGTGTTGTAGAGTAGTGTTGTAGAGTTGTGTTGTAGAGTAGTGTTGTAGAGTTGTGTTGTAGAGTAGTGTTGTAGAGTAGTGTTCTTGTTGTGTTCGATGATGGTGCGATAAAAGATGACATCGTGAGGCGGCTTCTTCTTTCCTTTCAGGGTAACAAATCCTGGTGTTGATAGTTTCTTTCCAAAATGGTGCCTTTTAGGGCCACCCTTCTCACTGTTGGTCAGCCAGATTCAAGTAGCAGCATATAAATGGATCTGATAGTTGGCCGTCTTAAGTCACTCCAAGGTCTGTCAAAACCTCCACCACCTCCGATTGTGGCGAAGCGTGCGTCCCTTGTTGCAAGGTCGACGGCCAAAAGCTCCTGGTATCCTATGCTGCCATACTTTGCAGGAACCACTCACATACATTGCAGGAACCACTCACATACATTGCAGGAACCACTCACATACATTGCAGGAACCACTCACATACATTGCAGGAACCACTAATATACATTGCAGGAACCACTCACATACATTGCAGGAACCATTAACATATACATTGTAGGAACCACTCACATACATTGCAGGCAGGGACCAGTTTAGGGGGCGACGTGGGTGATAATGTCGCTTCGTTTGGCTCCGTTTCGCCTTGGCGTTTGGAAATAGGGAAGTGCAAGTCGCCCTGCCGATTTTCGGCAAAATTTGGTTAATTTCCATCAAAATTCGCCGAGAAATCTATCATTTTCGCTTGATCGCGCTGGGAGCCGCCATGACACCTAGGATGGGAAATAACTCTGTCCGTCGTTTCGGCTACTTAAAATTTAACGTGAATTGCCATCTGTCTAAACATGCAAATTGACTACATTTTATGTTGTTTTTTTTGTAATGCAATATTTAAAAACTGCAGACTAATTTCGCGACCAGCAAATTGTTAGTGCCGTTTTTCTTGTGCACAGAAAATCAATATACTGCCCAGTGTTAACAGACAGCATTTGTGCTAAATATAGACACGCGTGTCTTTCATCATGCTATCAAAACATGATCGCGTCTCTTATCAGATTACACGCGAAGGCCACACAGGTCATTAGCTGCAGGGGAGAGTAATGTTTATCACAGGTAGTTTGATCGGACCAATGGCACACACAAAACTTACAAAAAACAATATATAGTTTGTGGGGTAAACAAATGTTTATATTGCTCCGTTTTTTTGTGTGTCATTGGTCTGATCCAAACTACCTGTGATAAACATTACTCTCCCGTAAGCGCTTATAGGATTAAATTGGTGCCTATTGTGTATTTAATCGGGTCTCGCTTGATTATGCACTACTGTCCGAATACCGTAATTACCTGACATGTTATGTTTTGTGGACCGATATTTTTTATTTATTTTAATGATGTTTAGTAATAATCATGAGTATGGTATTTATCATTTATACTAAATAAAATATTGTTCAACCATTGCTTGTATTTTCTTTCATATTTCTAAAAAAGAGTTGTTTCCCCTATATTCTATATAAATCTATTTCATATAGAATGTAGAGTAAAAAACTGTTTTTACTCGCCCCTGGGTTTCATGATACATATAACAACTGAATTAGGCTCTATATATGTCATTAAATAATGTTATGCCAAATTAATTGACCATCTCCTGTGTTGTGTCAATTACTTTGTCATATCCTTATATAATTATAACATATAGCATAGTTCAGTTCCTGATTGACTTGCCTCACGACAACAAAACTTTCCAGTACTTGGCAAGTATTATAACTGTAAATTTGTGTTGTCGCGAGGAAATCAACACTTCTCCCTCACTTCTCCCTGAGTTGGTGTGACTTCTCCCTATTTTGGCTGGAGGGAGAAGTGACTTCTCCCTAAAATTTGGACCAAAAATGAACCCTGATTGCAGGAACCACTCACAAGATCCTGGTATCCTATGCTGCCATACTTTGCAGGAATCACTCACAAAGGCCCGAGTTTGAGCCCCTTGGAGCCGTTACGATTGTGCCCTTAGGCAAGGCATTTAAATTCTACGTTGCCTCTTCTCTCTCCCTTGTGGCGATGAATTACATCAGGAATGAGGTCTCGAGAGTGATGAATATAAGTTGTAAGAACTTGTTTCGCAATCAAGCTAAAATAAATTTACATAAACTAACAAACAAACAAATCATGAATTTCATAAAAATTATAATTACATAAACAATTTAGCCACAAACAAAATGCTAAAATATTTGGAGTAACAAGTTGGTCATCTTTGATCGGACACATTTTTTAACGACGAGCTGAGGGCCCTCAGGAATATAGCTGTCAATCACACAGATCCTGGTGACTTGAAACTTCATGCTAAATTTCATGAATACATATGAATTGGTACAGCAGCCACATGCAAACAATTTACATTAGCAAGTCGGCCATTTTGAATTGGATATAATTTCTCTCTCTATATGGATGGGCACTCTCCATGCCATGTGCCGATCAATATCAGGACGATATATGAAGCAGCTTAGTCACAATCTGTTCATGGTAACTAAGTCAGCCATCTTAACCAGTAACCTGCCAATCAGGACTAGTCGCTTTTGCAAACAACACAGAGCCATATCAGACGGCACAAAATTTCCGTAGGATGGGAAATAACTCGGTGTTTCCGGAATACCTCGGCAGTGTTTGAGACCAATCGATGGTTCCAATTAATCACTCCGCCCACTTGGCGGAGTTTGTGATGTCTAATTTTCTGATTGGCTGATGTCAAGTCGAGCGGTAAATTCGTTTTTTAATTGGTTCAATTACCACGTCAATATGTATGCGGTTCTCCATGTAGATGACCTCTCTTTCGACCAAATCATACTTCCGTTACGAAATGCTTATTTTAGATAGATATCGACACTTTTCTCCACCCACGTTACCGCAAAGATCGCTCCAAAAGGGCACGCTAATATTTCCCGCAATATTTTCATACACTGCATTTCTCCCAAAGCTTCATTTTCCTGTGAGGAATTTATCTGAATGCCATGTTTTGCAGAGTTTAAACATGCCACTTCTACTATTGTTTGTGTCGTACACGTCAGGTTTGGGCGTCCCAAAATTGCTGTTGTTTCTATGGTTACGGGATTATACAGAGAACAACAGAGAGAATGCCTTGTATCCAAAGTTTGTACACACGTCTATCTTAGGACTACAGCCAGCGACACTTAATACCTGAAAAGCAAAATATGTACATTTATATCACTTTTACTTTTGCTCACACAAGACAGTGATCGACTAATCGGGAATCATTCTAGGTCAGGATGTTTGGGAGAAGTGAGAAAGCGCGTGGTCGCGTCCTTAAATAGTGTTATTTAAAAAATCACCAAAATATGGTTAAAATGCACAGTATGACCATTAAATACATTTGAATAGTTTATACACATTTATTTTAGCTCGATTGCGAAACAATTTCTTACAACTTACATTAATCACTCTCGAGGCCTCATTGCTGATGGAATCCATCGCCACGAGGGAGAGAAGAGGCATTTGTATGATTGTAAAAATATTTTTGTGGAGCCCCCAGGGGGGGAACTCAGGGTCACTAGGGCGATTATTTCGCCCAAATCGCCCTGACGTTATCCCTTTCCACCATAGAAATGCCTCTCGCCACCATTACAGATTCCACTCTTTCTATCATCAGTGGATGTTGTGTCGCATTTCTTCAGCAGCATGTTATTTATATTATAATGGAATGTTTTGTACAGTTGTATAAAGAATTTACGGTATTTTTGCTAAACTTGATTTATTTTACTACTTATATTAATCACTCTCGTTGGCGCAGATGTAAATAAGGCGTATATGTGGTCATTCGTGTGGGAGGAAACCGGAGTACCTGGAGAAAACCCACCTGTCCGATCTGGCGACCATCGTACCATCTCACATACTTCCCGGTCCGAGGATCAAACCCGGGTTGCATTGGTGAGAAGCGAGCGCACTAACCACCCTAATCGGACAGCCAATTTACGGTATATAAACCTGGTAGTGAGAGAACATAGGCGTGCAGACACAGACGGATCTATAGTCCAGTGGTAACACGCTGGACTGGTAATCCAGGGATCGCAGGTTCGATCCCCCGTCTGACCCTAATAAAATTAACAGTCTTTCAGATGGGACATTAAACCAAGGTCTCGTGTCGGTGCTTTACACTGTGCACGTAAAAGAACCAGAGGAGACTCTGGAATGGGTCTCTGTCTGTATCATTGCACTATCCTCCAAAAATCTAAAATGATTAATCTCTTCAGGAGGCGTCGCTCATATGGGCAACCGGTAGCGAGGATAAATAAACGTAAAAACACACATTATTCACATTCAAACCATAGGTGACCGAATACCGGTACGTACATGGTACATATTTTCCTACATTACAGGCTAAACCGTATTTAGAAAAAGCTATGAAACTGGATCCGTCTAACCTACCGCCAGTTTATGTGATGGCAGACATTCTGAAAGCCGAGAAGTAGTGAGAGAACATAGGCGTACCTTGTTTGTATCGGATCTATCGTTTACATCGACACTGAACACATTGATAGGGGAACATGGCACCTTGGACTTGAGGTCTCCATTAATGAACCAGTGATTTACATACGCTTCACTTCCGCCCGAGATTATCTGAAATATAGGCAATTATCATCAGTTTTGACACACCATTGGATTTAAACCATTATTCCATAACAGAGGAGGGAGTCTAATTACTGAATTTGTTTTAATACTGGACAAACAGTTCTCAAAATACTCAAACAATCAATATCTATGGGAATATATATATGTTGTACTCTCTATATCCATATGTTTGGCTTAAAAAACCTGTTTCAACAGCTGAAAGAAAATTAATTTCTGTTTAAAATTTTCCTTGAAAAACAAACCAACAAAAAAACACAACCACACACCCACACATCTCTCCTGCACAGACCTGGAAGGTACCAGTCTACATCTCTCCTGCACAGACCTGGAAGGTACCAGTCTACATCTCTCATGCACAGACCTGGAAGGTACAAGTTTACATCTCTCCTGCACAGACCGGGAAGTTACCAGTCTACATCTCTCATGCATGGACCGGGAAGGTACCAGTCTACATCTCTCCTGCACAGACCTGGAAGGTACCAGTCTACATCTCTCCTGCACAGACCTGGAAGGTACCAGTCTACATCTCTCATGCACGGACCTGGAAGGTCCCAGTCTACATCTCTCATGCACGGACCGGGAAGGTACCAGTCTACATCTCCTCAACCGGAATACCAGACACATCTCTCCTCACGACGGAAGGTACCGACACTCCCTCACACTTTCTGTTTAAAATTTTCCTTGAAAAATCTCTCCTGTACAGACCTGGAAGTTACCAGTCTACATATCTCCTGCACAGACCTGGAAGGTACCCGTTTACATCTCTCATGCACAGACCGGGAAGGTACCAGTCTACATCTCTCCTGCACGGACCTGGAAGGTACCAGTCTACATCTCTCCTGCATGGACCTGGAAGGTACCAGTCTACATCTCTCCTGCACGGACCTGGAAGGTACCAGTCTACATCTCTCCTGCAGGGACCTGGAAGGTACCAGTCTACATCTCTCCTGCACAGACCGGGAAGGTACCAGTCTACATCTCTCCTGCACAGACCTGGAAGTTACCAGTCTACATCTCTCCTGCACAGACCTGCAAGGTACCAGTCTACATCTCTCCTGCACGGACCTGGACGGTACCAGTCTACATCTCTCCTGCATGGACCTGGAAGGTACCAGTCTACATATCTCCTGCATAGACCTGGAAGGTACCAGTCTACATCTCTCATGCACAGACCTGGAAGGTACCAGTCTACATCTCTCCTGCATGGACCTGGAAGTTACCAGTCTATATCTCTCCCGCATGGACCTGGAAGTTACCAGTCTACATCTCTCCTGCATGGACCTGGAAGGTACCAGTCTACATCTCTCCTGCATGGACCTGGAAGGTACCAGTCTACATCTCTCCTGCACAGACCTGGAAGGTACCAGTCTACATCTCTCCTGCACAGACCTGGAAGGTACCAGTCTACATATTTCCTGCACAGACCTGGAAGTTACCAGTCTACATCTCTCCTGCACAGACCTGGAAGGTACCAGTCTACATCTCTCCAGTACAGACCTGGAAGTTACCAGTCTACATCTCTCCTGCACAGACCTGGAAGGTACCAGTCTACATCTCTCCAGTACAGACCTGGAAGTTACCAGTCTACATCTCTCCTGCATGGACCTGGAAGGTACCAGTCTACATCTCTCCTGCACAGACCTGGAAGGTACCAGTCTACATCTCTCATGCACAGACCTGGAAGTTACCAGTCTACATCTCTCCTGCACAGACCTGGAAGGTACCAGTCTACATCTCTCCTGCACAGACCTGGAAGTTACCAGTCTACATCTCTCCTGCACAGACCTGGAAGGTACCAGTCTACATCTCTCCTGCAGGGACCTGGAAGGTACCAGTCTACATCTTTCCTGCACAGACCGGGAAGGTACCAGTCTACATCTCTCCTGCACAGACCTGGAAGGTACCAGTCTACATCTCTCCTGCACAGACCTGGAAGTTAACAGTCTACATCTCTCCTGCACAGACCTGCAAGGTACCAGTCTACATCTCTCCTGCACGGACCTGGACGGTACCAGTCTACATCTCTCCTGCACAGACCTGGAAGGTACTAGTCTACATCTCTCCTGCACAGACCTGGAAGTTACCAGTCTACATCTCTCCTGCACAGACCTGGAAGGTACCCGTCTACATCTCTCTCATGCACAGACCGGGAAGGTACCAGTCTACATCTCTCCTGCACAGACCTGGAAGGTACCAGTCTACATCTCATGCACACCTGGAAGGTACCATTCTACATCTCTCCTGCACAGACCTGGAAGGTACCAGTCTACATCTCTCATGCACAGACCTGGAAGGTACCAGTTTACATCTCTCCTGCATGGACCTGGAAGGTACCAGTCTACATCTCTCCTGCACAGACCTGGAAGGTACCAGTTTACATCTCTCCTGCACAGACCTGGAAGGTACCAGTCTACATCTCTCCTGCACTGACCTGGAAGGTACCAGTCTACATCTCTCCTGCACAGACCTGGAAGGTACCAGTTTACATCTCTCCTGCACAGACCTGGAAGGTACCAGTCTACATCTCTCCTGCACAGACCTGGAAGTTACCAGTCTACATATCTCCTGCACAGACCTGGAAGGTACCAGTTTACATCTCTCCTGCACAGACCTGGAAGGTACCAGTCTACATCTCTCCTGTACAGACTTGGAAGTTACCAGTCTACATCTCTCCTGCATGGACCGGGAAGTTACCAGTCTACATCTCTCCTGCACAGACCTGGAAGGTACCAGTCTACATCTCTCCTGCATGGACCGGGAAGTTACCAGTCTACATCTCTCCTGCATGGACCGGGAAGTTACCAGTCTACATCTCTCCTGCACAGACCTGGAAGGTACCAGTCTACATCTCTCCTGCATGGACCTGGAAGTTACCAGTCTACATCTCTCCTGCACAGACCTGGAAGGTACCAGTCTACATCTCTCCTGCACGGACCTGGAAGGTACCAGTCCACATGGAAGGTTCATATCTGCTGTACTTACTGTATCGTCATAAAATGTAACAAAGTTGTGCGTTGTTCCCGGAGTGTTGAATACCGAGACGGGGGCTAGGGATCTCAGGTGCCAGGATGATAAATGAGGCGCTCCTCCACAGATCTGTAAAATAACGAAGAGTTAAGTTAGAGCTAAGATGCTCATAATTTTCTAGTAGCACAGGAGAACAACACACTGACGCTTCATGCCATGATTGGTGTAACATCAACAAGTGGTTTTGGAAATGAAGTACAGACAAGGCAATATTGGACAGATTGTTTGTTTGTTCGGGTTTTACACCTGCATCAGCACCATTTTGGGCTATATCGCCGGCGGGCAGTTTACCTAACAACACCTTTCCTGGGCAGGCTCCAGCGGTTAACCAGTATTTTGGTGCACCAACCTTCGTAAGAAACTGCCAACTTTTTCATATAAATGAGACACAGCCTGAGCAGGGCTCGAACCCGTGACCATCAGTGATGATAGGTTACAGTGGTATACAAGTCAGTGACCTTAACCACTCAACCACGGAGGCGGACTTAACACATTTTTAAAAATCATTTTATTTGAATATTTTAAAACTACTGGACTACAGGTGCATTTTGTGACTATGATGTGTGTGTTTTTACGTTTATTTATCGTCGCTACCGGTTGCCCATATGAGCGACGCCTCCCGAAGAGATTAGTTATTTTAGATTTTGGAGGATAGTGCATGATACAGACAGAGACCCATTCCAGAATCTCCTCTGGTTCTTTTACGTGCACGGTGTAAAGCACCGACACGAGACCTCGGTTTAACGTCCCATCTGAAAGACTGTTAATTTTATTAGGGTCAGACAGGGGATCGAACCTGCAATCCCTGGATTACCAGTCCAGCGTGTTACCACTGGGCTACATATCCGTCTGTTGACTATGATGACATTGTCACCTTTATTTTACATGGATACACCGGTAGGAGTGGGTGTGACCCAGACAGACTGCCAACTAGTACACCAGGGCTCATCCTAGAGACCCTCACTTAGCCCACTGGAGTCCCCACTTCTCCCTAAAACAAAACAAAAATTCATGTTCTGTGCGTCTGACCTGGCTCTATGCTGTTTGCAATAATGACTTTTGTCGTGATTGGCAGGTTAAGGATTAAAAAAACAAACCATTAAGGGCGCAATCATTAGGTTTCTCATTTAAAGAAGCCCTATATAAGATATTTGAAAAATTCAAATTTTACGTATGGGTAGCAATGCTAGTTAGTGTTACATTATAATTTGTATAATTGTTCAATTAGTAAACAGTGTTTTTTTGCGATAAATCAAATTCGAAACCGAAAGTAGGACATTCCAAGTCAGTCGGTCACGCACTTGTTTACAATCAGAACGCATCGTCCCCATTTGTTCTTTTAGGGACATTCTACATCCTTGTGAGGATTCGACATTAGAGGAAGATAGATATATAGTCTTTCTTTCATGTTCAAAATATGTTGACATTCCAACGTGCGTTGTTTGACTCATGCAGGCTGTGAGTGTTTACATTTCGTGTGTCGATAAACACATTTCGTTTGTTTATAAACAATTCGCGTATATGATGGTATATATTTATTGGATTTTTATTGATATTGAGCGACTATTTCGATTTTTGTAAACACACATACATTAGTATTTATATTTTACAAAAAAACATCCTTTATTACGATATAGTGCTGCTTTAAGCACAATTCACAAAGCTGGTGCGGGCCATTGTCTAATGTTGTTAAAACTTGTGGCACAAACCATTTGTATTTTCAAGCTATGTATTGTATATTTACGTGTATGACATATGTACTATTGATTTGCAATAAAATATGGTTAATAATTTTTTAAAAAAATACACGATGCACGTACGCTACCAACTACATTAGTGTTCACACTCACCAGCCAGTCGTCATTAACATCACATGCCACGCACCCCACCCACTTGCCGAGATCCGCACGGGCCGTCAGTTCTTGCTTGTTGGGCTCCAGCACATGCACAGCCTCGCCACCCACTCTACAGTCTACGGAAAGTAACACATGTGGCAAAACTTAAATCCGGCGTATTCTATTTTTTTTTTTTAAAATTCGTTAATTTTGTCAAATCTCATACTACTGGTAGTTTATACAAATTTATTTTAGCTCGATTGTGAAACACGTTCTTACAACTTATATTAATCACTCTCGAGACCTCATTCCTGATGGAATACATCGCCACGAGGGAGAGAGAAGAAGCAATGTGGAATATAGATGCCTTGCCTAAGGGCACAATCCTAACGGTTCCAGTGGGGCTCGAACTCCGGACCTACTACTGGTTTTATTAATACATATAGGATCTTACCCGAGTGCTGATTTCATTCAATCGCCGACATGCCTCGGCGGAGGTGACTTTAGATAAAAACTACAGGAACGGTGATTTCATACCATATTTTAGGAATCGAGTTTTGAAATTTTACTATTAACCCTTTCAATACCATAGGCCTCTAAATAGGCGTACAAAAAGTGTAGATCCAGATGAGCCGGCTCGTGACGAGCCCTCTCATCAGGATCAACAGACGGATCTGTAGTCCAGTTGTAACAAGCTGGACTGGTAATCCAGGGATCACAGGTTCGATCCCCCGTCTGACCTAATAATATTAAGTCTTTCAGATGGGACGTTAAACTGAGGTCTTGTGTCAGTGCTTTACACCGTGCACATAAAAGAACCAGAGGAGACTCTGGAATGGGTCTCTGTCTGTATCATTGCATTATCCATCCAAAAATCTAAAATGACTAATCTCTTCAGGAGGCGTCGCTCATATGGGCAACCGATAGCGACGATAAATAAACGTAAACACTCATCAAGATCTGCACTTTTTGCCAGTAATATTACTATTTTTAGAGAAAAATTACACATTTTGATAAATGAACTGGTCCAACTGTAATTTTCTTATTAATTTATTGGTCTAAAAATATGATGCACCAGTCCACATCTCTCCTGCACAGACCTGGTGTTGAATGGGTTAAGCGAGCCTTTTGTGATAAAAACATTGCATTGTAATTAAGCTAAACCTGGGCAATAGGAAATATTCATTTATTGACATAATTATTAAACAAACATAATTAACAGATTAACCACACATCGTTGATTCTATTTTAGCGACACCCAGAAAAAGGCACAAGAGGATAAAAACAGCAGTAAAATCTGCCAAAGCGTTGACTTGTTCATTGAATGACCTGTGTACAACAATTATTTCCACACTTACGTTTTAGCGCTCGGATTATTGGCCCCCGGATGGTTGCAGATTATTGGGCCCCGGATGGTTGCGGATTATTGGCCCCCGGATGGTTGCGGATTATTGGGCCCCGGATGGTCACGGATTATTGGCCTCGGATGATTGCCGTTTATTGAAAGGAACGATAGGCGATGATTTGACACACTCTCTTTTTCAGTAAGTTTACAAATACTCGATTATGATTTTGCACACAGATACTCGGACGTTGACGTATTTGAATACTCAAGTACTCATTTTTTTCCATCCCTATTATTCCCACATCCAATCGGCCAGATGAAATACACACCAGATCATCGGACTGAAAATCTGATGGACCACTAGAAGTCTTGAAACTGTGAGCTACCACGAGTGGGTTACGATCGACTTGTAAAAGTGTTCCATTAACCCGTAACCTGCCGAATCAATTGAACGGAATGTGCAAACAACATAGATCCAGATCAGCCACGGCGTAACGCCACGTCTGATCAGGATCTATGTTGCTTGCTATTGAGATATGTGCTTTAGCTCCACTATCCAAATAGCAAACAGCCTGATCAGACAGCATGTTCTGTTCCATCTGATCAGGATCTATGTTGCTTGCTATTGAGATATGTGCTTTAGCTCCACTATCCAAATAGCAAACAGCCTGATCAGACAGCATGTTCTGTGCCGTCTGATCTGGCTCTATGCCTGCAAAAACGACGTTAGTTGTGATTGGCGGATTAAGGGTTAAAGAACAACACATATAGCAGAAATCTTACCCCATATTCTCACCGTACCATCCTCAGATGCTGACACACATTCCTTGCCCGAGTTCTTCGTGCACACACAGTGCACGTAATCCTTGTGTCCACTGAAAACACGCTGCACAAAACAATAGAAAATGCAGTTATACTTACAACACTAGTATCCCCAGTGACCCTAATATCGGTGAATACTAATATCGGTGAATACTAATATCGGTGAATACTAATGAGCAGTGATATCAGAATAAATCCAAATGAACCGCACGTGGTCATTGTGTGCTTACTATTGATAATTTCGGTCGGATTTCCGAAAATGTCCACAGCCAAAACTGAAATGTCATTTCTATGGGTAAATTTACCTTCATTTATTCAAACATTACACTCGTAAATTTTCATTCATGTAGTCAGTATTTGGTGAATTTCAATGAATTTGTTATCTATCGGCTGCATTTGACATTTGTAAGGTGCCTGCTACTCATGTGACATCACATGGTTGCCTTATATGGCATGTATTGCTACTGGTATAAACTTATGAGGCGAAATTACATTGTCACCGATAATTGGTATCACCGCATAAATAAAAGATGGAGGGCAGTGCTGGTGCTTTCACTTTGTTATTGATTCAGTTATGATTGATTTCTTACTAACTGATATTGCACACAATAAATTAAATATCATTATGTTTAATTGAGAGTGAACATATTTGTGCAGCCTCTTTTTGAAACACAAATACACAGGTTATTGCTTATGTCACCGGTTACCGGTATACCCAAGATAATGTTCTCTGAAATACTTACACAAGACAGTGATCGACTAATTGGGAATCATTCTAGGTCAGAATGTTTGGGAGAAGTGAGAAAGCACCTCGATCGCGTCGTCCTTAAATGGCGTTATTTAAAAAATCAACAAAATATAGTTAAATTTGAATACGAGTGCTAAACTTACTGGACAAAATTTTGTATGAAAATTGTAAAAATATAATATTTTTGTGGAGCACCTAGGGGGCGAAGTCAGGGTCCCTAGGGCGATTATTTGAAGTGAGAAATTGCGCAATTCCGTCCATAAGTGGTATTATTCTGAACAGAACCAGTTTAACTTGAGCCATGCTGAATTCTGAACAGAACCGGTTTAACTTGAGACATGCTGAATTCTGAACAGAACCGGTTTAACTTGAGACATGCTTAATTCTGAACAGAACCGGTTTAACTTGAGACATGCTGAATTCTGAACAGAACTGGTTTAACTTGAGACATGCTGAATTCTGAAAATGGCCAGCTTAATCTGAGAAATTCTGAAGATAATCAGTTTAATCTGGGAAATGCTGAATTCTGAAGATAACCAGTCTAATGTGGGAAATGCTGAATTCTGAAGATAACCAGTCTAATCTGGGAAATGCTGAATTCTGAAGATAACCAGTCTAATCTGGGAAATTCTGAAGATAACCAGTCTAATCTGGGAAATTCTGAAGATAACCAGTTTAATGTGGGAAATGCTGAATTCTGATGATAACCAGTCTAATCTGGGAAATGCTGAATTCTGAAGATAACCAGTCTAATCTGGGAAATTCTGAAGATAACCAGTTTAATCTGGGAAATGCTGAATTCTGATGATAACCAGTCTAATCTGGGAAATGTTGACCGGTAACCAGTTTAATCTGGGAAATGCTGAATTCTGAACATAACCAGTCTAAGCTGGGAAATTCTGAAGATAACCAGTTTAATGTGGGAAATGCTGAATTCTGAAGATAACCAGTCTAATGTGGGAAATGCTGAATTCTGAAGATAACCAGTCTAATCTGGGAAATGCTGAATTCTGAAGATAACCAGTTTAATCTGGGATATGTTGAATTCTGAAGATAACCAGTCTAATCTGGGAAATGCTGAATTCTGAAGATAACCAGTCTAATCTGGGAAATTATGAATTCTGAACATAACCAGTCTAATCTGGGAAATTCTGAACATAACCAGTTTAATCTGTGAAACTATGAATTCTGAAGATAACCAGTCTAATCTGGGAAATGCTGAATTCTGAACATAACCAGTCTAAGCTGGGAAATGATGAATTCTGAAGATAACCAGTCTAATCTGGGAAATGCTGAATTCTGAAGATAACCAGTCTAATCTGGGAAATGCTGAATTCTGAAGATAACCAGTTTAATCTGGGATATGTTGAATTCTGAACATAACCAGTCTAATCTGTGAAATGCTGAATTCTGAACATAACCAGTCTAATCTGTGAAATGCTGAATTCTGAAGATAACCTCTAATCTGTCAAAAACAAAAACCACAACAAAAACAAAAACCAAGAAATGCTGAATTCTGAAGATAACCAGTCTAATCTGGGAAATTCTGAAGATAACCAGTCTAATCTGTGAAATGCTGAATTCTGAAGATAACCAGTCTAATCTGGGAAATGCTGAATTCTGAAGATAACCAGTCTAATCTGGGAAATTATGAATTCTGAACATTACCAGTCTAATCTGGGAAATTCTGAATTCTGAACATAACCAGTTTAATCTGTGAAACTATGAATTCTGAAGATAACCAGTCTAATCTGGGAAATTATGAATTCTGAACATAACCAGTTTAATGTGGGAAATGCTGAATTCTGAAGATAACCAGTCTAATCTGGGAAATTCTGAATTCTGTACATAACCAGTCTAATCTGGGAAATTCTGAACATAACCAGTTTAATCTGTGAAACTATGAATTCTGAAGATAACCAGTCTAATCTGGGAAATTATGAAATCTGAACATAACCAGTTTAATCTGGGAAATGCTGAATTCTGAACATAACCAGTGTAATCTGGGAAATTCTGAATTCTGAACATAACCAGTCTAATCTGGGAAATTCTGAATTCTGAACATAACCAGTTTAATCTGTGAAACTATGAATTCTGAAGATAACCAGTCTAATCTGGGAAATTATGAATTCTGAACATAACCAGTGTAATCTGGGAAATTCTGAATTCTGAACATAACCAGTCTAATCTGGGAAATTCTGAATTCTGAACATAACCAGTTTAATCTGTGAAACTATGAATTCTGAAGATAACCAGTCTAATCTGGGAAATTATGAATTCTGAACATAACCAGTTTAATCTGTGAAATGTTGAATTCTAAACATGAGCAGTTTAACCTGGGAGATATAAATAAGTTAACTGCAAGTTCAACTCACCGTTTGTTGTCCGGACTCAATGTCCCACACATATACATTATTATCACCACACCCAGCAAACAGCTCCGTCCCAGCTTCATGTTTATTCACTGCTATGGAATTTATTTCAGGGTTGGTGAACACTTGACTAGAAAGATACGAAAGAAAATGCTGCATTTCTGTTGCTATCATTCTGCATTTATTACATGCTCACTAGAGGATCTAGGAGGTGCACCCATAAATTATTTATTTGTTCGGAATTTACAGTCAGCATTATTTTTCGACCAATCCTGGGCAGGCTCCAGCAGTTAACCAGTAATTGGTGCACCAACCTCTGTAAGAAACTTCCGAATTTTTCATATAAGCAGACACGGCCTGAGCGGGGCTTGAAACAGCGACCATCAGTGATGATAGGTTACAGTGGTATACAGTGAAACCAGACATGTACAGTAATTTCAAATCAAAATTCACAACATTTATAGATATTAAGTATACAGTTGTAATAAAAGTTATACCCCCATTAAAAAATAAATCTTTCTGTGAAGGGTACAAGTCGGGGTCAAGCTTCAACAGGTGTACGACCTTTGGTCCCTCACTTACAGTGTATTCGGGCGTGCAGACCTATATAAACCCGAAAGACAAGAAGGAACCATCAAATCACTGATGATAATAACAATTTACACCATGGTAGGAGAGTGATATAACAGCAGAACTAAAGCAACACAGGGTTCCCGCTGTCGGTCACCAATGGCGCCAAAAAACAAATACTGGCGATAAATTGTGTGAATTGGCGAAAATATTTGTTCGCAACTTTAAAGAAAATTTATTTTTTTGGCTCAACATGTTTTGTACATTGCTTCAAATGTGCACGTCTTAGTTTGGCTCCAAGGTTTTCAAATTGACTCCAGTTTTTTTTTCATTTGGCGACAGAAGAGGTGCAGATAAAACTTCAGACAGCGGGAACATGTGCAACATATACTTACAGCTGAGGAACTTTCAATGTCCAAACAACCTTTGCAGCCTGCAATCATAATTGCAAAAGATTATTCTTTGATTAATTTGTTTTAATGATTTTAAAATGTCATACGATTTTGTTTTGTTTTTGGTGTTTATAAAGTCGCACCAACAGCTTAGGTCAAATAGCGAGTCTCCAGCTGTTACCGGTGGAGGAAGACCCTTGGTGCCCCTCCGAGTGGTAGAACCACTGACCTACCTTCTGGACAGCTTCCTCACTTGAAGGAATCTGACACCCCCAGTGGGATTTGACCCAACAGGTCAATAACCGTAACAACTTGGTCACGATTGAGATTAATATTCTTAGACCATGTACATGCAGCTTAACATTCGGGAAAATGATTATGTTATGTTTCGGGTTTTACGCCTGCATCAGCACCATTTTGGGCTATATCGCCGGTGGGCAGTTTACCTAACAACACCTTTCCTGGGCAGGCTCCAGCGGTTAACCAGTACTTGGGTGCACCAACCTCCGTAAGAAACTGTCAACTTTTTCATATAAATGAGACACGGCCTGAGGTGGTATACAAGTCAGCGACCTTAACCACTCGACCACGGAGGCGGACTCGGGAAAATGAACAATTTCACCCGTTACAACATACAAGCCTAGGGCTGTTTATTAATTGATATTCGGTACACGTCTGACATTAGTTATCTCTTAATCTGCCAATCAGGACACTTTTGCAAACAGCATAGAGCCAAGACTCAAGCTAGACCAATTTTTTGGGAGAAGTGAGAAAGCGCGCGATTGCATCATCTAATGGTATTATTTAATAAATTTCAACATAATAGGGTTAAATACTAACTATAAAATACAACATTTGAATAGAAGGAGTGCTTTACAATGACCAGTGTATCTTACTGGACAATATTTGAATAGAAGGAGTGCTTTACAATGACCAGTGTATCTTACTGGACAATATTTTGTCTGAAAATAGGGAGTAGTGGTTCCCCCAGCAGGCAAAATCAGGGTCCCAAAGGTGACTACTTCGCCCAGGGCGCCCTCAAGAATGAACCCTGATACAGCCAGATCGGACAGCATAAAACGTGCCATCTGATCAGGCTCTATGATATTTGCTAGTTCTGTGCCATCTGATCAGGCTCTATAATGTTTGCTATTCGGATAGTGGAGCCAGCTAAAACACTTGTCTGGATAGCAAACAACATAGAACCTGAGAGGGTGGTGGTTATGCATACTAAAGGCCTTACCAGGAAATAAAATAAACTGACATTTTGTGCTATTAAATACAACTTTTTATTTAGTAACTACGGTACTAACTGAAATGAAACACATTCAGATTTTTACTCAATTTTGACTCAATCTGTGTCCGGTTGTGGAATGAAACGAAATGAGCGGAAGAGTACAAATACCAGTGAAAAGTGCATGTACACGACTGCAGCACTCCATCTTGTAAACAATTTGAAAAGTGCATGTACACGACTGCAGCACTCCATCTTGTAAACAATTTGAAAAGTGCATGTACACGACTGCAGCACTCCATCTTGTAAACAATTTGAAAAGTGCATGTACACGACTGCAGCACTCCATCTTGTAAACAATTTGAAATGTGCATGTACACGACTGCAGCACTCCATCTTGTAAACAATTTGAAAAGTGCATGTACACGACTGCAACACTCCATCTTGTAAACAATTTGAAATGTGCATGTACACGACTGCAACACTCCATCTTATAAACAATTTGGAATTTGAATCGGATGGGTTTTGGACAAACAATAAAGTTCACAAATAGATCACAATGTTCATAACGTTTACTTGAATCTGGCAACGCAAATTTACCGGGCTGTACTTTTTTAAGAAATGGTTAGGTGACTGGTAGCTTATAGGACCACTATTTTGAGAGGCAACCTTACCCGGTCAGCTAACAAATCGAGATATATACCAAAATGTTTCTGAATGTCTGAAGTTTGTCACACATGCGCCATAAATTGTGGCGTTCGGAGAAATCCAAGATGGCGTCCAAAATGGCCGCCATAAATTGATAGTCCACTTAAAGGACTATAAAAGGTCCAGAAGTTTACATTTTGTGATTTTATTTCACTTTTTTGTATTCATGTTCAAGAATATACATAGTCAATTGTTAACTTGGACTACGAAACACAAGTGTGATAAATATTACCTTATCCAGTATCTCAGACCAATTCCAGGCACAAATATCTCCATTGCCAGCACTAAAAAAGTGAAGCATATTACAAGTAATAAACTATGCATATTTTCATTTCAGTTTGTAATTTATATAAAGTTCATCGCCACGGAGACGAGGTTGTAACATACAGATCTCTATGAAGATGGAATTGCACAAACACAAGGTCAGCAATGTCCCAAGGATAGAACAGTGTATACATACCTAATCAGTGTCTCCATGGAGATAAATACATATAATATAATGTACCGGATGAGCTGTGACTCCATGGAGTAAAGAATACATGTGGAGATAAGAGTGTATATAAATGTATACTTGACAACAGTGTCTCCATGGAGATATGAGACAATATGTACCTGATTAGCAGTGTATCCATGGAGATAAGTGACAATATGTACCTGGTCACAGTGTTGCCATGGAGATAATTATATGTACATGATCAACAGTGTCTCCATGGAGATAAGAGAGACTATGTACCTGATCATCAGTGTATCCATGGAGATAAGAGACAATATGTACCTGATCAGCAGTGTCTCCATGGAGATAATTATATGTACATGATCAGCAGTGTCTCCATGGAGATAATTATATGTACATGATCAGCAGTGTCTCCATGGATATAAGAGAGACTATGTACATGATCAGCAGTGTCTCCATGGATATAAGAGAGACTATGTACCTGATCAGCAGTGTATCCATGGAGATAAGAGAGGACATGTATATCATCAGCAGTGTCTCCATGGAGATAAGAGAAAATATGTACCTGGTCAGCAGTGTCTCCATGGAGATACGAGTGTATATGTACCTGATCAGAAGTGTCTCCATGGAGATACAAGTGTATATGTACCTGATCAGAAGTGTCTCCGTGGAGATAAGAGTGTATATGTACCTGATCAGTATTGTCTCCATGGAGATAAGTGTGTATATGGCACCTTCAGCGCATCCTGAAAATAGACACATTAGTTCATTAAATCCCTATTTCATATTGATATGTGACACACTCTAAGTACATGTATATAGGTGCTTTAAATGTAGAAAATAACTTGATTTTGGTGGCTATTTGTGAGGTTAATTACAGGTATAAGACATTGCCATGAGTCTGGGAGATAAGAAACTACAGTTTGGAATAGGGCCTATGTCTGAAACAGGGAACTTGTTGACGCTAAATATGGACATGGATTATATACGTGTAGTAGCGAGTAAATTGACAGGTGAATGGCAACTTGGGAGTAGGGCTGCAACGATTCAACCGAGACTCGATTCGATTTCAGACAACTGTATTACATTATTTTCGATTCAATTAATACATTGTATTTAATATATTGCTGCCGTGTTTTCATGTTTGTATTATGGGATGTATCTAGCGATGGCAATGAATATTCGCTCGGACATCTGAATACTATTCCAGTATTCGGAAAAAAATATATAATATTTGCAAAAGTATAATCGGACAGCCTGCTTATATTAAATAATATAAGTAACGCGAGCACCAATAATATTGAGCTCAGGGCTCAAGCTAAACAAAAGTTTTTGGGAGAAGCGAGAAAGGGCGTGATTGTGTCATCAAATGGTATTATTTAATAAATTCCATCACAATAGAGTTAAACTACACAAATATGACAATTAAATGCAATATTTGAACAGAAGGAGTGCTTTACAATGCTCGGTGTATCTTACTGGACCAATACTTTGAAAATTGTAATAAAAAAAAGAACATTTTAGAGAAAATGTGGTGGCCCCAGGAACAAAGTCAGGATCCCAAGGGTGACTACTTTGCCTATGTCACCCTCTAGAATGAGCCCTGCAATTTGCTGTTCTATTTTAGAACTGCATGCTATAATTTGAGATAAAACCAGTCTACAATAACATATAAATCTGTGAGTGAAATACTTTATTATCGGTAGTCAGAACCGTATCTGGGACAGCTACACTTTGCAATTGACACACTCGTGACACTGGTAAAACCGTGATTTAAAAAAATCGAGATTCAGGGTTCAGTATGACCATTATATAGAAAGAGTGATACATGATGGGCCTGTGTATCTTATTGGGCAAAATTTGCAGAAGGCGAAGTCAGGGTCCCTAGGGCAACTATTTCACCCATATCACCCTCTGGAATGATCCCTGAGATCTTTGGCTTTCATTATGTAAACGAAACAATGATAAAAACAGAGGAAACAAATTAAGAGGACCAATCTTCTTTTACGAGTATTCAGGGGAAATAACTGACTAATATTTCTCATTGGAGAAATGGACTTTATAATCGTGGACTCGTACCGAATTGAAACTGGTCTAAAGAATCAAATCGGCACAATTCGTAAATCCGTATTTCTATGAATCAGAGCGAATCGATACACCCCTATTTTGGAGATGCATTAAGTTCATACTAATTATTTCCTACTCAATAAATAAAGATATCTATCTCTATCAATACCTTTAAAGCTATATATCGGTCTTCTCGTATCTTCATCTGCATTAGGAGCCAGTGCTGACAGTAAACTGAAAATACACAAACAACATTCTCTGTTCACAACATTCTCTGTTCACAAACAACATTCTCTGATCAGAACTCATCTCTCACATGTCAGTTCACTGTCAGACGGATCTGTAGTCCAATGGTAACACGCTGGACTAGTAATCCAGGGATCGCAGGTTCGATCCCCCGTCTGACCCTAATAAAATTAACAGTCTTTCAGATGGGACTTTAAACCGAGGTATTGTGTCGGTGCTTTACACCATGCACGTAAAAGAACAAGAGGAGACTCTGGAATGGGTCTCTGTCTGTATCGTTGCACTATCCTCCAAAATCTAAAATGACTAATCTCTTCAGGAGGCGTCGCTCATATGGGCAACCGGTAGCGACGATAAATAAACGTAAAACACACACTGTCAGCTTTGGTGGCATACATGTACCTCAGTATAACATCAGTATAATCGGAGATCATTTTGTTTTTCACACAGAATTGGTCATAATAATAACAAACAACCGTCACATAATTGATGTTTCTGGCCTATCCTAAGGTATTCCTCAATATACCTGTATAAGACTTTATTTAAAAATTCATCAAATTTATGTCCATCTCTGTGGCCACTGGCTAAGGTCACTCACTTTTGTACATGTACCACTATAACCTATCAATATCATCATGCACGAATGGTCACAGGTTCGAGCCCCGCTCAGAGGGTTAACCGCTGGAGCCTGCCCGGGAAATGTGTTGCTAGTTGAACTGAAATGGGCAACCGGCAAGCGAAGTTAAATAACCTCTATTTGTACTCACCTGTAGACAGCAATGTGTCCATAGTTGTTGGCAGCCACCAGATATTTCCCACAAGGTGAGTAACACTGAGCGAACACAGTCGTGTGAAGAAGTCTTCTTTTGGTCATCGATTCATCCTGCAGTATTAAAGTGACACTATGATCACATGATAAACAATAGATGGAACCAGTGGTTGGACTCACTGCGAAACCAGGGATTGCAGGTTCGATCCCCAGGTCTGGCTTTTTCAGATTGGACTATAAATCGAGGTCTCATGTATCGGTGCTATGCACATGATATGTAAAAGAACCAGAGATGCTTCTGCAAATTCAGTGTCAAGCTTCAATAAATTTGAATAAACTAAAGCTGCTCGGCAGTCTTTCTTTCCTCAAAGTATGATTGACTGTTCCCAGAAGTAGGAAATAAAGGTATTTCTTCCGTATCCGAAATAACCGGGAAGTAACCTGCCAACCCTGACTATTCTAAACTTGAAGTTGTTGCATGCACGGATACAGTTGACAGCTTATTGACTGGCTTGAGCAAGGCATCTAAAACATTTAACCACTGGATACTACATGACTACATGTACATCACCGAAAGGTGCTCGACATAAATGTCAAATAATTTTTAAAATGTAACTGTTCTCAAAGAGCTGCCATGTAGGTTTGTATGTGTAGTGTTCACTCTGCAAATCCAAAGCCAAGACCTATGCTCAACAAGACAGTGTTCCCCAACAAGACCTGAAGGTGACCTCAAGCCTTATCCGGGATACACGTATGTACACATAAACGCGGATTGCGATTAACTGATTAAAGAGGTGGTTCCCTCTTCAAACCTCCAAGTCATAAAGACAGAGAAGCAAACAGAAAGTGCTCACACATGCTCGGTTACAACAGATAATCTAACAGATTATGATAGGGATTCAAATATCCAACATTGATAGACCAAATTGAAGGTGTCCAGCAAAGAGCAGCCCATTGGATAAAGGCTGACTTCTATCGTACCTCTAGTGTTACAGACATGCTACATTCCCTAAATCTACGCAGACTAGATCAACGGCGTATTGACAATAGGTTATCCCTTATGTATAAAATTCATAATGATCTTGTTGCTATCCCCATTGAAAATTACCTAGTTCCCCTCTCCCGTCCTGCTCGCCACTCCCATTCCTTAAGCTATAGGTAAATAACAGCAACTACAGACTACTACAAGTTTTCTTTTTTTCCAAGACCAATCTACCATTGGAACCATCTCCCTCTTGACATTGTCCATCTCCCTACCATAGAGCAATTCAATACAGTAGTTTGCATTATTGATCATGCCATTTCCTAGTTGTTCTGCGCAGCTGCTTTTAAACTTTTAACGCAACTTATTTTCATTACTTTCTTAAATTATGCTTTTAACTACTCATACTTTTAACTTCTTTGCGGTTTTTGACGTGCAACATGACTACATCCCCGAGAGGGGTTTGACATTAAAGATAGATAGAATGTGTGGCATCCGTGGAACAATGGTAGAGCATCAGATTTGGAATCAAACGGTCCGGGTTCGATACTCAGTCCATGTATGTAGTGTCATTGAGCAAGGCACCTCACACACATTGCTAAGTACTGGTTATCCGCTATGGTCGGCTAAGCATGCCTAGGAAAACATGTCTAGGTCCCCGCAATGGGTTTGACATTAATGGAACATACATAGAATAACAACAAAAATATGTCGCGAAAATATATGATAATTGGCTAAAATAGCATTTTATTGAAATATGTTTCAATAATAGTTCTTCCTTTAAATGTGTGATTATCTAAACTGTATGATAATGGTGCACTGTACAATGAACACGTCTGAGGTAATAAATTAACCACAATTTTCATACTTTGAATTCTTTCATTTTGCCGGCGGTTGCGCGTTCCTTTTACACGGTGTGGAAACTACTGTGAATTGCACAATTAGCCATTATTACACCGGTAAAATTACACGCGACCAATTTGTAATTTTTGCTTGAAATATTAGTATTTAAAGAAATGGAAGAAGACAATTCTGTGCCTACGTTCGCAGTTACAGCCGCTGTAGGGGCCGTCGTCCTACTATTTATGCTGTTTTGCACAATGAGTCGAAAATCGCGGGAAAATGAACAAGGTTACTACTTTCAGTTTCCTGTGTTGTGGCAGTAGGTCTGACACTCCTATTGCATTCGCTACCTCGGCCCCTATTATCACATGCAGTCAATTATATGCTACCCCACAATAAACTTTATTCATTCATTCAACAGACATTTTTTCCACAGACTATAGTTGATTCGAAAACGGCTTTACACGCGTGGATAAAGTAAAAGTTGTCGACAGCTTCAGAACAGCTGTCCCCAAATCTCTTCAATAGACTGTTGCGTTGTGTTAACGCAGAAACGTTCTACAGTGTTAATTATTTTAATATAGATGGATGCTGTTTATTCTTGAAATATTTTGCAGAGATTTTAAATGGACTCCATGAATATAGTTTTTGTTGTTACGTGTCTACTTCCGTTGAATGTTGAAACTTTTTCAGAGATACCGAGACTACAAACCCTTGCCACTTGATATACAAGAACACCTGTCTTACAACATAACCACTTAACAGTTACAAAAAAGTGCAGATCTTGATGAGACGGCTCGTCACGAGCCGGCTCATCAAGATCTGCACTTTTTTCAAGTAATATAACTATTTTTAGAGAAAAAAATTACCCATTTTGATAAATGAACTGATCCAAATGTAATTTTGTTATTAATTTATTGGTCTAAAAATATCACTGACCAGTCCATGTCAGTTACTTGGTGTTGAATGGGTTAATAGCATCATGTTTGACACCCCATAAGATAAGCATTAGTAAGATGACAGACTCGTCAAACAAATTCCAAACCAAAAATGCCACTGTCATCCTTGCAGTGAAATGCAACAGAAACAGGTTTAACCCATTCAACACCAAGTAACTCACATGGACTGGTCCATGATATTCATAAACCAATAAATGAATCAGAAAATCACATTTGGACAAGTTCATTTATCAAAATGGGTAATTATGTCTAAAAATAGTCATATCACTGGCAAAAAGTGCAGATCCTGATGAGACGGCTCGTTACGAGCCGGCTCATTACGAGCCGGCTCATCTGGATCTACACTTTTTGTAAGCCTATTTAGAGGTCTGTGGTGTTGAAAGGGTTAATCATATTTTATTGCAAATCATTATTATATATGTCATGCATAAACAGATATAATACATAATATCATAATATGAACATGCAAATGGTTTGGGCCACAAGTTTTAACAACATTAGACAACGGCCCGCACCAGACACAGGTATAACCCGTCTCGGGTAAAACATCCCTTGTGTTACTGCATTACTTGTTTACTCTTCCAATGTCCCGACATAGAATTAAATCCTGGTCCAAGCTCTTCCAAGTTCCGACCTACAATACCCATTTGGGCATTGCAATCAAGAACTGACTTGAAACCAGAAGGGCATTCTGTGTGACGCCTGTGACCAGTGTTTCCACACAAATTGTCATGGAATCCGTGACTCCACTTACAATTGCCTTTCAGACTCACGATTTGTTTGACACTGCCTCCACTGTGGCCAGGCGGTCAGGGAAACTAGTCTTCATCCCTTCTTGACCGTCACCTCTTACCTTAGCCGAAAAAGTGCAAAGATCAGCTGCACGCTATATCTGCAATGATTATAAATATTCAAGCAGTGTAACAAAAATTATTAACCCCCTGAACTGGCAAACACTTGAGTATCGACGCATACAATCATATACCTATCTCCAATGCACCAACCACTGTCCCTGACAAGCGCCTCCCAGTCATACTCAGTATTGGCGCATACAATCATATATCTATACAAGATCAGGAATAACTTTGTATGCATATCAATTAATGAGATTTTTAACCACTGTCCCTGACCAGCGCCTCCCAGTCATACTCAGTATTGAGTGTTGGGAGTATGATTGATAGTGTCCAATCTCCAGCCGTTCGGGTTACAAATACAGACCAATATCTGTAGCCTATGTCCGAATGATTTTCTAGAGATATGCGAGTCAAATTATCTTATATAGTGATTGCATATATACGGAAAACAAACATTACTCAGTTTAATAACGGTCACAAGTTCGAGCACCGCTCATGCTGTGTCCCCTTTCTACAAACAAGTTGGCAGATTCATATGGAGGTTGGTGCATCAAGTACTGGTTAACCGCTGGAGCCTGACCAGGAAAGGTGTCGTTATTTAAAACTGCTCACAGTGGTTAACACGTTGGACTGGTACTCCAGGGATTGCAGGTTCGATCCCCTGTCTGACCCTAATAAAATGAACAGTCTTTCAAATGGGACTTTAAACCAAGGTCTCGTGTCAGTGCTTTACACCGTGCACGTAAACGAACCAGAGGAGACTCTGGAATGGGTCTCTGTATCATTGCACTATCCTCCAAAAATCTCAAATCGGGCGTAGCTCATATGGGCAACCGGTAGTGACGATAAATAAACGTAAAACACACAGTAACACTTCACTCTACCTCAAAATGATATCATTCCAGAGGAAGAGGAAAAGAACGACACCAAGGTCTCCACTAGTAAGCCGGACAAACAGACAAGTAAGAAGACGAAGCCAGTAAACAAGGTGCGAGGGAAGTCCCAGCAAACGGCGTTCACACACAAGTGGCTGGCCAGCTCCCTCAAAGGTCATGGTGCCCATATTCTCGATATGGACTTCAGTCCGAATGGAAAATATGTCATCACTGTTGCTGAAGGTAAAATAAACGTAATTAGACAAATAAATGTGAATGATAAAGCATGTTATCAGCTTAATGAATATCCAGGTGTCAGAAGCAAGGTCTCTTCCTCGATTCTAGTCTGCAGTACCAACTATTGACCATGTGTGTTGACGTAGGGTTTATTCTAGACTGGAAAAAAGGGCACTGTGGGTCATAAAAGGGGAAGGCTGCATTTTGAGTCGCAATGAGGTGTGGGAGGGAGTATTGTGGAGTTAGCCCCTAGAACATTTTGCTAAATTATGGTGATTGATGAAAGAGGCAGTACATATTGGCTGAGTTCAGCCCCCGCCCCGCCCATGAAGGCACCTGTTGAGGGATTATATATAAAAAGCTAAAAATGGCAGGCCTGTCATTTCGCTCTGGAAAAAACCCTATTCACCTATAGGTGTCGTTACTGTTGATGATAATCATGATATGAACAGCCTAAATGGATAACAGACGGATCTGTAGTCCAGTGGTAGCACGCTGGACTGGTAATCCAGGGATCGTAGGTTCGATCCCCCCATCTGATCCTAATAAAATTAATAGTCTTTCAGATTGGACTTTCAACCGAGGTCTCGTGTCGGTGCTTTACACCTTGCACGTAAATGAATCAGCGGATACTCTGGAATGGGTCTCTGTCTGTATCATTGCACTATCCTCCAAAAATCTAAAATGACTAATCTCTACAGGAGGCGTCGCTCATATGGGCAACCGATAGCAACGATAAATAAACGTAAAACACACACACTAAATGGATATAGAGTATTTAGCATGCAGGGCTCATTCTGGGAATTGTGGGACAAATAGCTGCCCTAGGGTCCCTGACCAGGGGTGGAAAAATCAATATCCCATGTCAAAGTCGTACATTTTTAGGTCCGGGCAAGTGTACTTTAAAATCTAGTTGTCCGTGGACATGTAAAATTTCGTGTGGTAATTTTTGGGCCAAATAAAGATACTTACATACTAGCAGTGTCTGTTACTTGTTATTATACCTTTAGTTTATACAAATTTATTTTAGCTCGATTGCGAAACAAGTTCCTGATGGAATCCATCGCCATGAGGGAGAAAGAAGAGGCAATGTGGAATTTAAATGCCTTGCCTAAGGGCATACTCGTAACGGCTCCAGCGGGGCTCAAACTCCGGACCTTTTGCACCTGAAGCGAACGCGCATCCACTGCGCTATCACGACTTCCACTTTGAGTGGCTCTGATAAAATTACTAAAATCCAGAGGCAGTCATTAATTCAATCATATGCATTTGTAATTACACCTCTGGACTGCATACAATTACCAAACATGTATATTGCTGACGGCTAATTGATCTCGGCTCCATGCGTGAACAAATTAAATTGATCATTATCGAATTAAACTCGACAGGTCACATTGTATTAATATGATACAAATGTAAATGCAATACTTGATTCTCGTATGTAACCAAGCGTATGTAAGCAAGCGTTTAGTAACAAGTAGTCAGATGTACACAACATGGCGGCCAAAAGCAACGTCATTGGCCGGGATTATGAAATAGTTGGCCACAAAAAAGCTAACAGTGGAATATGGCAACGTTTTGGACTTGAAAACTTGACTTGACTTGAAAACTTGACTTGAAAACAAAACAAATCGCCAAATGTATTGCTGTTTGTAAACATTGTCACACAGAAATTAAGAATAGCAGAGCTGGCACAAGCAACCTGAAAACTCACATTGATTGTCATCATCAGCAAGAGTCTGCCTCCGTGGTCGAGTGGTTAAGGTCGCTGACTTGTATACCACTGTAACCTATCATCACTGATGGTCACGGGTTCGAGCTCCGCTCAGACCGTGTTTCATTTATATGAAAAAGTTGGCAGTTTCTTACGGAGGTTGGTGCACCCAAGTACTGGTTAACAGCTGGAGCCTGCCCAGGAAAAATGTTGTTAGGTAAACTGCCCGCCGGCGATATAGCCCAAAAATGGTGCTGATGCAGGCGTAAAACCCGAAATATAAATATAATTCTTACGAATGTTGCTACACCAATTACTGGTTAACCGCTGGAGCCTGACAAGGAAAGGTGATTCAGTCAAACCTGTGTTAGTTGTCACCTCCATTAAGCAGCCAACCTGTATTAAGCAGCCAGTTTCCAGATTGTCAATATGTTGTTTTATTATATATTTGACCTCTATTAAGCAGCCACCTGTGCTAAGCAGCCACTTTCTCTGACTCCCTTGGCTGGCTGCTTAAGACAGGTTTGACTGTATACCGTAATCCATCGAATTCTTGCCTTGTGTGTGGTGTGGTGTGGTGTGTGTGTGGTGTGTGTGTGTGTGTGTGGTGTGTGTGTGGTGTGTGTTGAATTGTATTGTAGGTGTGAATTGTAGTACACTACGTGTATTCTGTTCTTTCAGATCGTTCCATCATGCTCTGGGCCACAAAGGAATTCGAACAGAAAGATCACAAGTAAGGAATATGTTTACGACGTACTTACTCGCCTATAAAGATGCAGATATTTGTTACCAGACTATTGTCTCAAGAGTGGTTCCCGTCTTATAAGCATTATAAATAAAAACAATTTAATCAGTTTGTTCCAACTCAATAATTGATGACCTTTGAAATAACTGAAATGGTGTAACAAATGCATAGACGTTCACAGCTTGATCTGTAAACTGAACTTGTAAATAACATTTTAGCAAATCAAATTGATTGTTGTGCATCAGTGTGTTCATTTATGATTTGACATAATTTACAGTGCTTTTACAGTACAAGTTGTGTTATCTTTATTTCGGAGTGGTTTCCATTTTCTCAACCCGCCCTATATATATTTTATACAAATTTGTTTTAGCTCGATTGCGAAACAAGTTCTTACAACTTATATTAATCACTCTCGAGACCTCATTCCTGATGGAATCCATCGCCACGAGGGAGAGAGAAGAGGCAACGTGGAATTTAAATAACGGCTCCAGCTGGGCTCGAACTCCGGACCTTTTGCACCTGAAGCGAATCCACACACCCTGTATATATAGCCCTATATATGTGGGTTTATGCAAAATACCACTGATTTAAGACCAAAGTTTGGGGTCGTCTTATAGTTGAGATCGTCGTATAGGCGAGTATGTAAATATAGTAAATATGTTGTAACATTGCTCTGCTAAGCAAGCAAAGATGATAAATATTGTAGACTTAGTACTAAATATTCATTGATCGCAAAGAAGAGGGTATTTGTTTATTTCAGTGTACTATGATCAAATTATATTTTATTTCACTGATACATTTCTAGATTTCATTGGAAAGCATAAAATAAGAGTACAGTCAAACCTGTGCTAAAGGCCACCTCCGAATAAAGGCCGCATATGAAAAACCTGTCTCTAAAGACCACCATTTTTCTCTCCCGTCGAGCCATTTTCAATGCATTTTATTACCCTCTATTGAGAGACCACCTGCCAACAAAGGCCACTTTTTGACTTTCCCGAGGGTGGCCTTTATAGACAGGTTTGACTGTATTGATTTTATGCTTTTTAAATGAAATATAGAAATTTACAGGGTTCCCTCTGTCTGACTGTTTGTCTGCGCCACTTCTGTCGCTAATTGAAAACACTCGCTTTTCACCAATGCAAGCCGGGTTCGATCCTCGGACCGGGAAGTATGTGAGATGGTACGGTGGTCGCCAGATCGGACAGGTGGGGTTTTCTCCGAGTACTCCGGTTTCCTCCCACAAGAATGACTACATTTATGCTTTGATCCGCGCAAACGAGAGTGATTAATATAAGTTGTAAGAACTTGCTTTGCAATCGTTGTAAAATAAATAAAGTTTAAACAAAATTGAAAACACTGGAGCCAATTTGAAAAACATGGAGCCAACTTACAGCCATATAGTTCACAAATAAATATTTGAAGCCATGAATTTGACAAAAACATCTGCCAAAAAAAAAAGGAAAAAAAGTTGTTCCAAATATTTACACCAATTCACAACATTTAGCGCCAATATTGGTTTTTTGGCGACTGACAGCGGGAACCCTGATTTATCAGCGATTTCAACCAGAGGAATAACATATTTTATTTCTCACTTCTTTGTGTGTGGTGTGGGGTGGGGTGGGGTGGGGTGTGGTGGGGTGTGGTGTGTGTGTTACCTAGTTGCTGCATATTGAAATGTTGTCAATACTAAAAGTTTTCAGAATCAAGCTCTCGGTGTCGTGATTTATGGCATCGTTTACAGTCGTCTAAACACAACGTTCTTGCGCCATTTATCAAATGGTTGCACCGTTTTCTATCATTCTTTATACCGTCCATACACGCCTATAAAATGATCTCACCGTTATGACGACCTCCTACTTTGGTCCTGAAATCTGTGAGGTTTGGCATGCACTCGTAAGACATGTTGATGAAATGGACACCAGACACATTGTCAAGTATAAATTGCATGTTTGGCCAGTGTAAGTTGAAGACATTTTCAGTGTCAGGATGACTGCTTTCTTTTCTAAAACGTAACTATGGATACCATTTAACCCTTTCAACACTACAGGCCTCTAAATAGACTTGCAAAAAGTGTAACGAGCCGTCTCATCAGGATCTACACATTTTGATAGTAATAATTATTACTATTTTTAGATAAAATTACCCATTTTGATAAATGAACTGGTCCAAAGGTAATTTTCATATTAATTTATTGGTCTAAAATATCATGCAATATCAGTCCATGTCAGTTACTTGGGGTTGAATGGGTTAACACATTAAAAAAACATTTACCACTCACTTATAAGACAGGAAACCACTTTTAATTTCATAATTTTGTTGTAAAAAAGTCGTCTTATTTAATAAAATAAATTTAAAATTGTTTAAGTGAATGATCGTATAATATTTCACTCGTGAACATAGAAATCCATTGTTATCATTCGTGGCTAGCGGCTATCGTGATAATAATGCTTTCAATGTTTATCGCTAGGCCCATTTTGTTTGTTCTTTGTTGTGGGGTCCGCCTCCGTGGTCGAGTGGTTAAGGTCGCTGACTTGTATACCACTGTAACCTATCATCACTGATGGTCACGGGTTCGAGCCCCGCTCAGACTGTGTCTCATTTATATGAAAAAGTTGGCAGTTTCTTACGGAGGTTGGTGCACCCAAGTACTGGTTAACCGCTGGAGCCTGCCCAGGAAAGGTGTTAGGTAAACTGCCCGCCGACGATATAGCCCAAAATGGTGCTGATGCAGGCGTAAAACCCGAAATATAACATATAACATTGTTCTTTGTTGTTGCTAATCGTTAATGAGGCTATTGTTGTTTCTAGGTTCATCCGGGGTAACGTGGACTTGGACCAGGGTACAATTGTTACTAATCGTTAATGAGGCTATTGTTGTTTCTAGGTTCATCAGGTGTAACGTGGACTTGGACCAGGGTACAATTGTTACTAATCGTTAATGAGGCTATTGTTGTTTGTAGGTTCATCAGGGGTAACGTGGACTTGGACCAGGGTACAATTGTTACTAATCGTTAATGAGGCTATTGTTGTTTCTAGGTTCATCAGGTGTAACGTGAACTTGGACCAGGGTACAATTGTTACTAATCGTTAATGAGGCTATTGTTGTTTGTAGGTTCATCAGGGGTAACGTGGACTTGGACCAGGGTACAATTGTTACTAATTGTTAATGAGGCTATTGTTGTTTGTAGGTTCATCAGGGGTAACGTGGACTTGGACCAGGGTACAATTGTTACTAATCGTTAATGATGCTATTGTTGTTCCTAGGTTCATCAGGGGTAACATGGACTTGGACCAGGGTACAATTGTTACTAATCGTTAATGATGCTATTGTTGTTTCTAGGTTCATCAGGCGTAACGTGGACTTGGACCAGGGTACAATTGTTACTAATCGTTAATGAGGCTATTGTTGTTTGTAGGTTCATCAGGGGTAACGTGGACTTGGACCAGGGTACAATTGTTACTAATCGTTAATGATGCTATTGTTGTTTCTAGGTTCATCAGGGGTAACGTGGACTTGGACCAGGGTACAATTGTTACTAATCGTTAATGATGCTATTGTTGTTTCTAGGTTCATCCGGTGTAACGTGGACTTGGACCAGGGTACAATTGTTACTAATCGTTAATGAGGCTATTGTTGTTTCTAGGTTCATCCGGGGTAATGTGGACTTGGACCATGGTACAAAAGTCAAGTTCAGTCCAGATTCTAAGTAAGACAGTTTATCCTTTTTGTGTTCCTTATAATCAATACATGTAGGATTTAATAAGAGACATCGGTCAGTTACTGCCCCTGAATACTCCCTAAAAGTAGATAGGTCCTATTACGTGTTTACCTCTGTTTTTATCGCTTCCTTTGCACAACATGCTAGCAATTTTATTCCACTATCGCTTCTTTTGATTATTAAATTACTATATCTCAACATATCTCCTGCAGTATATGCAATTGGTGCTTATTTGTAAAAACAATGTTATCAGTTAATTAACACGATTTTGATAAAATCACATTTATCATACCGCAAAATCACGTATGGGAACAGCAATAAAAACAAAGGATTGCAACTAAAAGGACCTATTTACATTTTGGGATAAATCAGACTTTATCTGCCAAGGGAGGTAATACAAAATTTGAGATGTCTGTCATTGGAGTATAAATTGTCGTCATTAAATGTTTAACCCTTTCAACACCACAGGCCTCTAAATAGGCTTACAAAAAGTGTAGATCCAGATGAGCCGTCTCGTCAGGATCTGCACTTTTTGTCAGTAATATTACTATATTTAGACAAAATTACCCAGTTTGATCAAATGAACTGATCCAAATGTAATTTTCTATTCATTTATTGATCTAAACATGTCATGGACCAGTCCATGCCAGTTACCTGGTGTTGAGTGAGTTAATGCCGAATACACTATTATGCCGAATACACTATTAGAATAGTCTTCACGAAACATTGCCACAATTTGTTAGAAAAAAGATTAAAATCCACTTAAAATTCCAATTTATCCTATTATCTAACAGACTATATAAATGTTAATTCGTTATTTTTGAGGATAGAGGATAGATTTGATTGTATACAAACCATACAAACTTTGCCATACCCGACATTTTTCAATGTCTCATGGCAATGTCTCACCTGATTCAGACCAAAATCACGCTACTCAGACGTTACCGTTTAATTTCAATGTGATTTTATTTGTTATGCCGCCATCTTGTTTTCATGTAGTCTCGAAGAATGTTTTATGTAAAACAGAAAACTGTAAATAGAATATGAAAAATTGCATATTTACTGTTAAGCATTACCAATATATATAATTTTTACACTGTAACTTTGTGATATAAACTAACTTTGTCACAAGAAAATGTCACAGTTGCCGAACAACATAAAGTCAGAACAGCCGATTGTTCGGCGTAACAAAATAAATATTTCATCTCTTTGACAGTGAATATTGTTAACTCGCTCACCGAGATGAAATGTTTATATACTGCAGGGTTCATTCTAGGTCAGAATATTTGGGAGAAGTGAGAAAGTATGTGATCAAATGGCGTTATTTAATAAATTCCAACAAAATATTGTTAAAATATGACCATTAAATACAACATTTGAATAGATAGAGCAGTGGTTTGGGCCAGGAATGTTGACTAGGCTGCTCCCCGAGGTAGAACAAAGCGAAATTGGTATATTCTTGTAGGTTAATGTTTCATAGACTCGAAAATAGTTCTTGGCCTATTCAAAACGGTGATTCAAGAAAATTATAGAGCTTTTAATAAGATGATGTAGTGTTTTTTAAACGCCTAAAATAAAAGGGGGTATGGGTAGTATTTTGAAAATAAAACAACTATCAAAGAAATGAAATCGTATATATTATATACCGTTGGAACGGGTATGAGTTGTACTTGATGTTGCAAGGATTAATTTTGCAGTAATATGAGGATGACGCCAGGGTGACGTCATACCTAATAGTAGTCATCAAAAACGGAAGTAGATATATTTGGTGATGCTAAATATATATTTTATATATATAATTTGTACAAAACATGAGAGATTTGGGTATCAATTGTACTCGCTTGATCAATATCGAAACATCATTATCAATTAGAAGTATTAAAATGTGAACATTTCCTATATATAGTAGGATGATGCTGTAGTGATATGCGAAATAAAATTACACAATTCAACAACATTTTATATTTATTTTATAAAACATTAAGCTATTTGTTCTGATGCCAAGCAAGACCTTTAATATGATGCAGAGAATAAACTGTTTCTAGAGCAGAACAGCATCACATAAGGTTGAAATTATTTCCCTTTAAACAATTTACATTATAGATCATGCGTATATTACAAAACTTGGACTAGCTGTACAAATTCACCATGACCATGGGAGTAAACAACTAATTGACATGTTGCATTCTCTTGGGTCTTGTATGCGTTATGCTGAAGGTGATTTCTGTCGTCTTTGGGCAAATGCCAGATCGGAGATGATAACAGGTATATTCCTGCAGGATTGATCCCGCTCAGGACAGAAGGCTCTTTATCCATAGATGCAGCAATTGACAACTTCAATCAGAATGAAGGAACACTCGATGGCAAGTCCACAACCCACTCAATGGCGGCTGTCATTTATCAGCGTAACACAACACATGTGCCAAGTATTCGCATACCACGAGTAACCAGTAAGAGGCTGACAGAAAATGATGGCATAGATGAATCTAACTTTATTGAGAGATATAGAAAAGCGCCCAATCGCACCGAGCCCCCAGTTGTTCCAGCCACAGTCTCCATCAACATGGACAAATATCTGTATTCGTTCAATACAGCTGTTTCCATGGATTTGCTTTGGTGTCTTGCTAGGTATATAAGCAAACAAAATGAGATTCCTTTGGTGGACAGCATTTAATGCCATGTTGTCAGAATCTACACAGCCTGTGACAACCATCCGATACTTACCTTTTATACATGCTCAACCAATTGATCTGAATACAATATATACTGCCTTGATTCAAATAGTACATTTGGCAGAATCGCTTGGCCAAGAACATATATTTGTAACCGCAGACCTTTCCATTTATAGCAAAGCTCAGGAATTGTTATGGAGTAAACCCCCATTGTTGCAAGACAAGGTGACTATGCGGCTTGGCGTGATGCATCTTCTGATGGCATTGATAGCTAGCAGCGGTAATCTTTATGCTGATAGAGTCGGGAGTGTATGCATATAGTTCGTGCACACTGCTTTCTTTTGCAAGGAAAACATCTGTCAAGTGGCATTCGAGAACTTAAGTTGGCAATGGAAGCTTTAACTGAACTGCTGTTTGAAGGTTTGACAAAATGGATGGCTGCTGCCAATGGCACGGAGTTCATGTCCAATGCACTTCGGCTTGACTTAGAAGATTTGCAACGTTCATTTACCTACCATGACAAGGATCTATCAACTGATTTGATTGGCACTATTAACAAGAAGCTATTTTCAATTTCTGAAGCTATCACTAAGTTTGTGAGTAAATGGGTACAGCAATCACAGAGATTTGACTATTGGTTTAAGTTTCTAAAAGGAGTGCATGTTTTGTTACGTCTACTTCGGGAAGATCGCAGTGCAGATTTTCTATTACACCCGCATGCTGTTGCAGAAGTAATACCCATCCTGCGGGCTGCTGGGCGTAATAATTACGCAAAGTACTTACCTGTATATCTTACCGAGATGAGAATGTTGGAATCCAAAAACCCACCTGCGTACCAACATCTTCTTGAAGGGGGATTTATGGTCCGGCGATCCAACAACAATATATTCAACTGTGTTGCCACTGACCAGGCATTGGAATAGTCAGTGAATAAGGACTGTAAAAGTCGTGATGGGGTCGTCGGGTTCACATTGATCAAAAGTGCTTTGACCAGGTGGCTGATTACCCGACATTTAACTGGAGAGTATGCAACGTGCATTAAGTCGTTGTGTGTCATTGCTAACGAGAATGAGACCGAGAGTGGTAAGAATAGTACAAGAGATGCAAAGGATTGACGTCAAATAGTTGATATTATATCAGACCAGTGGCAAATCCATTCGACTTAGAAGATGTACCTGAAATGTTGATTAACATATTCACTGGTTTGGTTGCATCTCAAGATATAGCCACATCACTGACTGGTTACATGGAAAATGAGAATAAACGTTCAGTCGAGTTCTTTGAGAAGAGGTTGTGTGACGACAGCAAGGTAGTTAGCTTTTGGAAGCCCAATGCAATAATTAAACCATTAACATTTGCTGATATGAAACCAAGTGTTACACTGTAATCGAAACAAATGAAGATTAATTCAGAAGTACTGTTCAGGCGATTATTAGCCGTTGCAAAACAAAGAAATGTTGATCTGAAATCTGTTATAAAACATGAGTTAGCCGCTGTACCCCCTGCGCTATTCAATGACGACGGAACAATTCGAAAGACTACAAAGTCAGATCTTGCATGCAAGATATAATCTATATGCCCAGCTCACACGGACATATCCAGCCAAGAACCATTGCAAAGCACCGTATACATTATTGATGGAATGGCCATGTTGCAGACACTGAATGATAGATTGTTCAAGACATTTGATGAATTAGCAAATATTGTTATGAATAGACTTATATCAACCATGCGTGGTAGGCTATCAGTTGTAACTTGTGTTATTGTATTCGATCGATACGACACGCCTGACTCGATTACAAATTCCAGAGCGTAACCGACGAGCTGGTGGTAGTGAAACTGTGTCACATGTAGTCTTGGGTGCATGCAATGTTCCAAATTACAAACGATTCTTGAAACATTCAAAGAACAAAGGCTCATTGACATCTCATAGTTCAGAGTACATAGAAGCACATATACAAATGCATATCCCTGTTGGAAGTTGCTTATACTTGCAGGTGGTTATGATAATTGTGAAATTACCAGGCAAATAACACAAACGTCGGTGTTTGACCTGGAACATGTGTACAGTACACACGAGGAAACTGACAAGAATGTTACTGCATGTTATAGATTCTGTGGACAACCATACTTGCATTAGTGTGCGCTGTGATGAAACCAATGTATTGGTGTTGCTGTTGTATTACTGTGGCCGCGGAGATATACCCATCAACACGTGCATGCATGCTGGTCACGAAGGGGCATTGACGAAACGGCAAACGGGACTTAACGGGATGTGATAGTACAAGTTCATTGTTTAGGATTGGCAAACGAACAGCATTCAAAAATCCTACAAAAGAACATGCATGACATTCAGCCGATATCATTGATGGGTGACAAGCTACAGGTATCTAATGAGATGCAGAGTATAACTAGGCTGTATGCATTGACACTGTATGGGAATAAGAAGAAAGAAAACGGCCAATTGTGTGCCAATTTAGATGAACTTAGATATGTTATTGCTACATCTACAGACAAATCTACTGCCGATCTATCACCAACCGAGGACGCTTTCACACAGCACGTACGTCGCTGCGCTTACCAATTATACATTTGGAAGCATAGTCACATTCAGCGGCCTGATGTCAGTAGCCCAATTGTCCATGGCTGGAGAAGACTGCCTGATGGTGCTATTGCCGCAGTCTTTTTCGAGAAAGATCCAGCACCAGTTGGCATACTTATTTTGCACAGATTCAATGTGTGATAATAAGCAGCACTGTCAATGCATTCAGGCCGGACTTACTTGTACTGGAAACTGTCGTTGTTATGCAGAATGTTTAACGGACAACATCCAAGCAACACTATAAGACCAATATTAGTCTGATGTATCGGTACAAAACATAATATTATGGTTGTGTACGCTAGTACCTGACATGGACACTTGATAATAGTTCAAAGTGAAGATTTTGTGATTTTATGTGATTTTATGTTAAAATCGGCATTACACTTCCCCTTTAACAACAGCATATAAGTTCATCTTGCTTGATGTATAAACATATAGTGTTCATTTTCACAGTAGCTACTCTTTATTGTCTCCATTTCTTCCACTAAATAGTGTAATTTTGTGATGAGACATAAAATAAAACGAAGTATTGAGACCAAGATTATGCGCACTTACAGTTTCGATGGCAACATGTTAATTATGACGTCAGTATGACGCCGACGTCATTAATACATTATATTAAATAAGCCAAACAATTAGAACAATGTATTACCTTTCCAACGGTATGTAACATGTATCGTTTTATAGGTGTTATAAATATGCATTTCTCAAAATATTTACCCTACCCTGCAATTTAATTTACTTTTGAAAATAGCAATACCATATAGTAAAGTAAGAATAAAAAACATTGAATCATCGAATTGAACATGCCAAGAACTTGCTTCGGGTCCATAACACCCTAATTGATGATAATATACCAATTTCGTTTTGTTCTACCTCAGGGAGCACTAACTCCTTAATTAGAGCTCTTTTGGGCCATTGACCGCTGCACTAAGAAGGAGTGATTTATAATGGGCCAGTGTATCTTACTGGCCAAAATTTTGTATGAAAATTGTAAAATAAAAAACATTTTTAGTGAGAAGTGGGGCCCCCAGAGGGCGAAGTGAGGGTCCCTAGGGCGACTATTTCACCCTCTAAAATGATCCCTGTACTGTTGCCTTCCTGGGTTTTAAACCATTTTTTATTGTAAAAAGGTGTCCATTATAAGTAACTGACAAAGTGGTTACACAGGTACAATTGTTTATGTTATTATGTTGCCTAATTGTGTTAATTAACCCTTTCCTTCATATAGATTTAGGTTAATATACTATGATATCTCCATACAAATGACAGCCATTTAGCTATCATGTAGTGGATAAGTAGTCACCATATACATCCCACCTCCATAGATATTACTGGGACTACATAGAGATTTAGGTTAATATACTATTATATCTCCATACAAACGACAGCCATTTAGCTATCATGTAGTGGATAAGTAGTTGCCATATCTATCCCACCTCCATAGATATTACTGGGACTACATAGAGATTTAGGTTAATATACTATTATATCTCCATACAAACGACAGCCATTTAGCTATCATGTAGTGGATAAGTAGTCACCATATCTATCCCACCTCCATAGATATTACTGGGACTACATAGAGATTTAGGTTAATATACTATTATATCTCCATACAAACGACAGCCATTTAGCTATCATGTAGTGGATAAGTAGTCACCATATCTATCCCACCTCCATAGATATTACTAGGACTACATAGAGATTTAGGTTAATATACTATTATATCTCCATACAAACGACAGCCATTTAGCTATCATGCAGTGGACAAGTAGTCGCCATATCTATCCCACCGCCATCATTTAGCTATCATGCAGTGAATATGTAGTCGCCATATCTATCCCACCTCCATAGATATTACTGGGACTACATAGAGATTTAGGCTAATATACTATTATATCTCCATACAAACGACAGCCATTTAGCTATCATGCAGTGGATAAGTAGTTGCCATATCTATCCCACCTCCATAGATATTACTGGGACTACATAGAGATTTAGGCTAATATACTATTATATCTCCATACAAACGACAGCCATTTAGCTATCATGCAGTGGATAAGTAGTAGCCATATCTATCCCACCTCCATAGATATTGCTGGAACTACATGGGATTCTGGCCTTTATTATGAACATTGGTTTGGCTACTACATTGTCAATGTATATCGTATTGGTAATGGCGTCAAAAGGTGCTTCTATGAGGGAAAGGGTTATGAACATTGGTTTGGCTACTACATTGTCAATGTATATCGTATTGGTAATGACGTCAAGAGGTGCTTCTATGAGGGAAAGGGTTATGAACATTGGTTTGGCTACTACATTGTCAATGTATATCGTATTGGTAATGGCGTCAAATGGTGCTTCTATGAGGGAAAGGGTTGAAACAAATTACATTAAATGTTTACGCATTATGATATGTTGCAATATATTGTGGTTTGGATTGCGCGGTTTGGGTCGCAATATTTTGAGAAAGTATAGCAATATATCGGGTTATGTTTCAGGCTCATCTACAGTCGTATTCAGTAGCCCAGAAGCATTTCTCACTTCTCCCAAAAAATTGGTCTAGCTTGAGTCTTGGCTCTATGCTGTTTGCAAAAGTGTCCTGATTGGCAGATTAAGAGATAACTAATGTCAGACGTGTACCAAATATCAATTAATAAACAGCCCTAGGCTTGTATGTTGTAACATGTGAAATTGTTCATTTCCCCGAAATTTCCCAATGTTAACCCATTCAACACCAAGTAACTCAGATGGACTGGTCCATGATATTCATAAACCAATAAATCAATCAGAAAATCACATTTGGACAAGTTCATTTATCAAAATGGGTAATTATGTCTAAAAATAGTCATATCACTGGCAAAAAGTGCAGATCCTGATGAGACGGCTCGTCACGAGCCGGCTCATCTGGATCTACACTTTTTGTAAGCCTATTTAGAGGTATGTGGTGTTGAAAGGGTTAAGCTGCATGTACATGGTCTAAGAATATTAATCTCAATCGTGACCAAGTTGTTACGGTTATTGACCTGTTGGGTCAAATCCCACTGGGGGTGTCAGATTCCTTCAAGTGAGGAAGCTGTCCAGAAGGAAGGTCAGTGGTTCTACCGCTCGGAGGGGCACCAAGGGTCTTCCTCCACTCTCATTTCTCCCAAATATTTGGGTGTAGCTTGAACCTGTATGTATGTTCTTGATTGATCTGTAGATTGATAGTTGTATTCATTTGGGCCTCAAAATTAAAACTATATCGAGAAAGAAACGCACAAACTTAACATCAACATTGTCCAGGTCCTCCAGACTAAGTTTTAGTTTTGGGGCTTATACGAATAGCCTATACTGATATCAAATTGTTTCAAATGGCTCGCAGAATGTTGTTGGAAAGAGGTAACCATATAAGCAAGTTGCTTTCTCCTCAATCCTACATGTATTTTCTTATTGTGATCATTATATTATGTATATTCATTGAAATAAAATATTGTTTAAACTAGAATGTTGTTGGTTCTAGCCAGGTGCCCGTCGTGGTGGAATATTGGTCGTAGGGGCCTCAAGGTTTTTCCTCCACCAATAATACCTGGAGATTCGCCGTATGACTTAAACTGTTGATGCGACTTTAAACCCCCCAAAGCTAACAATAAAACCCTTCACTTATACCCAACTGCGTTTATGCTTTTGCTGTTTTTTTTCTCCTTGCATTTGTCCATCTATCAAAATGTTAAGGAATGTTGGTACTCTTTCTGTCAAGGTACATTATTCTCAATCAAAAACATTTGTAAAATACATATATATATATATACATGTTAAATAACTAATAATACATGTAATGCTTAACAATATGTGATATCAATGTATGTATAGATGTAATGCATGTATAATATGTATGTATGTATGTATGTATGTATGTATAGATGTAATGCATGTATAATATGTATGTATGAATGTATGTATAGATGTAATGCATGTATAATATGTATGTATGAATGTATGTATAGATGTAATGCATGTATAATATGTATGTATAGATGTAATGCATGTATAATATGTATGTATGAATGTATGTATAGATGTAATGCATGTATAATATGTATGTATGAATGTATGTATAGATGTAATGCATGTATAATATGTATGTATGAATGTATGTATAGATGTAATGCATGTATAATATGTATGTATGAATGTATGTATAGATGTAATGCATGTATAATATGTATGTATGAATGTATGTATAGATGTAATGCATGTATAATATGTATGTATGAATGTATGTATAGATGTAATGCATGTATAATATGTATGTATCAATGTATGTATAGATGTAATGCATGTATAATATGTATGTATGAATGTATGTATTGATGTAATGCATGTATAATATGTATGTATGAATGTATGTATAGATGTAATGCATGTATAATATGTATGTATCAATGTATGTATAGATGTAATGCATGTATAATATGTATGTATGTATGTATGTATGTATAGATGTAATGCATGTATAATATGTATGTATCAATGTATGTATAGATGTAATGCATGTATAATATGTATGTATGTATGAATGTATGTATGTTATCTATGTATCAAAATAAAGGAGGTTACCCGATAGGGGCCTCAAAAAATTAAAAAAAAACAATAAAACCGTTATATTTGTTTTGTCTGCAGGGCGTTTGTAGTGAGCCTAGGTAATGCGAACACGGTGAGGGTGTTTAGAATTGGGAAGAAAGATGATGGAAGCCCCGGTAATATTACCGGGGCATTGGACTTTCCACAGGTTAGTGTACATCTGTCTGTGAGACCTAAATCCACATTGGACTTTCCACAGGTTAGTGTACATCTGTCTGTGAGACCTAAATCCACACGGAGTCCGCCTCCGTGGTCGAGTGGTTACTATCGCTGACTTGTATACCACTGTAACCTATCATCACTGATGGTCACGGGTTCGAGTCCCGCTCAGGCCGTGTCTCATTTATATGAAAAAGTTGGCAGTTTCTTACGGAGGTTGGTGCACCCAAGTACTGGTTAACCGCTGCAGCCTGCCCAGGAAAGGTGTTGTTAGGGAAACTGCCCGCCGGCGATATAGCCAGAAATGGTGCTGATGCGGGCGTAAAACCCGAAATATAACATAACGTAACTAAATCCGCATGCAGATGTAAGCCTATATGTCACTGTATATTCATCCATTTTATCATATGGGATCCCGCATACATAGAGATTTTTATGGTTTATGTGTCCACTTATCCCGCATACATAGAGATTTTTATGGTTTATGTGTCCACTTATCCCGCATACATAGAGATTTGTATGGTTTATGTGTCCACTTATCCCACATACATAGAGATTTTTATGGTTTATGTGTCCACTTATCCCGCTTACATAGAGATTTGTATGGTTTATGTGTCCACTTATCCCACATACATAGAGATGTTTATGGTTTATGTGTCCACTTATCCCGCTTACATAGAGATTTGTATGGTTTATGTGTCCACTTATCCCACATACATAGAGATTTTTATGGTTTATGTGTCCACTTATCCCGCTTACATAGAGATTTGTATGGTTTATGTGTCCACTTATCCCACATACATAGAGATGTTTATGGTTTATGTGTCCACTTATCCCGCTTACATAGAGATTTGTATGGTTTATGTGTCCACTTATCCCACATACATAGAGATTTTTATGGTTTATGTGTCCACTTATCCCACATACATAGAGATTTTTATGGTTTATGTGTCCACTTATCCCGCATACATAGAGATTTGTATGGTTTATGTGTCCACTTATCCCACATACATAGAGATTTTTATGGTTTATGTGTCCACTTATCCCGCTTACATAGAGATTTGTATGGTTTATGTGTCCACTTATCCCACATACATAGAGATGTTTATGGTTTATGTGTCCACTTATCCCGCTTACATAGAGATTTGTATGGTTTATGTGTCCACTTATCCCACATACATAGAGATTTTTATGGTTTATGTGTCCACTTATCCCGCATACATAGAGATTTTTATGGTTTATGTGTCCACTTATCCCACATACATAGAGATTTTTATGGTTTATGTGTCCACTTATCCCGCTTACATAGAGATTTGTATGGTTTATGTGTCCACTTATCCCACATACATAGAGATTTTTATGGTTTATGTGTCCACTTATCCCGCTTACATAGAGATTTGTATGGTTTATGTGTCCACTTATCCCACATACATAGAGATGTTTATGGTTTATGTGTCCACTTATCCCGCTTACATAGAGATTTGTAGGTTTATGTGTCCACTTATCCCACATACATAGGATTTTTATGGTTTATGTGTCCACTTATCCCGCTTACATAGAGATTTGTATGGTTTATGTGTCCACTTATCCCACATACATAGAGATGTTTATGGTTTATGTGTCCACTTATCCCGCTTACATAGAGATTTGTATGGTTTATGTGTCCACTTATCCCACATACATAGAGATTTGTATGGTTTATGTGTCCACTTATCCCACATACATAGAGATTTTTATGGTTTATGTGTCCACTTATCCCACATACATAGAGATTTGTATGGTTTATGTGTCCACTTATCCCACATACATAGAGATTTTTATGGTTTATGTGTCCACTTATCCCGCTTACATAGAGATTTGTATGGTTTATGTGTCCACTTATCCCACATACATAGAGATGTTTATGGTTTATGTGTCCACTTATCCCGCTTACATAGAGATTTGTATGGTTTATGTGTCCACTTATCCCACATACATAGAGATTTTTATGGTTTATGTGTCCACTTATCCCGCTTACATAGAGATTTGTATGGTTTATGTGTCCACTTATCCCACATACATAGAGATTTGTATGGTTTATGTGTCCACTTATCCCACATACATAGAGATTTGTATGGTTTATGTGTCCACTTATCCCACATACATAGAGATTTTTATGGTTTATGTGTCCACTTATCCCGCTTACATAGAGATTTGTATGGTTTATGTGTCCACTTATCCCACATACATAGAGATGTTTATGGTTTATGTGTCCACTTATCCCACATACATAGAGATGTTTATGGTTTATGTGTCCACTTATCCCGCATACATAGAGATTTGTATGGTTTATGTGTCCACTTATCCCGCATACATAGAGATTTGTATGGTTTATCACTTATCCCACATACATAGAGA
>CM026403.1:58352007-58610160 GCA_014843695.1 Archivesica marissinica
AACTGGTTTAAGCATCGTATTTACATTGTATGAACTGGGTTATATTTACATTGTATGAACTGGTTTAAATATGCTATACATTGTATGAACTGGTTTAAACATGGTATTTACATTGTATGAACTGGTTTATATTTACATTGTATGAACTGGTTTAAACGTGGTATTTACATTGTATGAACTGGTTTAAACGTGGTATTTACATTGTATGAACTGGTTTAAACGTGGTATTTACATTGTATGAACTGGCTTAAACATGGTATTTACATTGTATGAACTGGTTTAAAATGGTATTTACATTGTATGAACTGGTTTAAAATGGTATTTACATTGTATGAACTGGTTTATATTTACATTGTATGAACTGGTTTAAATGGTATTTACATTGTATGAACTGGTTTATATTTACATGTATGAATGGTAATATTTATTGTTGAACTGGTTTAAACATGGTATTTACATTGTATGAACTGGTTTAAACATGGTATTTACATTGTATGAACTGGTTTAAACTGGTATTTACATTGTATGAACTGGTTTAAACGTGGTATTTACATTGTATGAACTGGTTTAAACGTGGTATTTACATTGTATGAACTGGTTTAAACATGGTATTTACATTGTATGAACTGGTTTAAACATGGTATTTACATTGTATGAACTGGTTTATATTTACATTGTATGAACTGGTTTAAACATGGTATTTACATTGTATGAACTGGTTTAAACATGGTATTTACATTGTATGAACTGGTTTAAACATGGTATTTACATTGTATGAACTGGTTTAAACATGGTATTTACATTGTATGAACTGGGTTAAACATGGTATTTACATTGTATGAACTGGTTTATATTTACATTGTATGAACTGGTTTAAACGTGGTATTTACATTGTATGAACTGGTTTAAACATGGTATTTACATTGTATGAACTGGGTTAAACATGGTATTTACATTGTATGAACTGGTTTAAACATGGTATTTACATTGTATGAACTGGTTTAAACATGGTATTTACATTGTATGAACTGGGTTAAACATGGTATTTACATTGTATGAACTGTTTAAACATGTTTACATGTATGAACTGGGTTAAACATGGTATTTACATTGTATGAACTGGGTTATATTACATTGTATGAATTTTAAACATGGTATTTACATTGTATGAACTGGTTTAAACATGGTATTTACATTGTATGAACTGGTTTAAACGTGGTATTTACATTGTATGAACTGGTTTAAACATGGTATTTACATTGTATGAACTGGTTTAAACATGGTATTTACATTGTATGAACTGGTTTAAACATGGTATTTACATTGTATGAACTGGTTTAAACATGGTATTTACATTGTATGAACTGGTTTAAACATGGTATTTACATTGTATGAACTGGTTTAAACATGGTATTTACATTGTATGAACTGGTTTAAACATGGTATTTACATTGTATGAACTGGGTTAAACATGGTATTTACATTGTATGAACTGGTTTAAACGTGGTATTTACATTGTATGAACTGGTTTAAACATGGTATTTACATTGTATGAACTGGTTTAAACATGGTATTTACATTGTATGAACTGGTTTAAACGTGGTATTTACATTGTATGAACTGGTTTAAACATGGTATTTACATTGTATGAACTGGTTTAAACATGGTATTTACATTGTATGAACTGGTTTAAACATGGTATTTACATTGTATGAACTGGTTTAAACATGGTATTTACATTGTATGAACTGGTTTAAACATGGTATTTACATTGTATGAACTGGTTTAAACATGGTATTTACATTGTATGAACTGGGTTATATTTACATTGTATGAACTGGTTTAAACATGGTATTTACATTGTATGAACTGGTTTAAACATGGTATTTACATTGTATGAACTGGTTTAAACATGGTATTTACATTGTATGAACTGGTTTAAACATGGTATTTACATTGTATGAACTGGTTTAAACATGGTATTTACATTGTATGAACTGGTTTAAACATGGTATTTACATTGTATGAACTGGTTTAAACATGGTACTTCATTGTATGAACTTGTTAAACATGTATTACATTGTATGAACTGGTTTAAACATGGTATTTACATTGTATGAACTGGTTTAAACATGGTATTTACATTGTATGAACTGGTTTAAATATGGTATTTACATTGTATGAACTGGTTTAAACATGGTACTTACATTGTATGAACTGGTTATATTTACATTGTATGAACTGGTTTAAACATGGTATTTACATTGTATGAACTGGTTTAACATGGTATTTACATTGTATGAACTGGGTTATATTTACATTGTATGAATTGGTTTAAACATGGTATTTACATTGTATGAACTGGTTTAAACATGGTATTTACATTGTATGAACTGGTTTAAACATGGTATTTACATTGTATGAACTGGTTTAAACATGGTATTTACATTGTATGAACTGGTTTAAACATGGTATTTACATTGTATGAACTGGTTTAAACATGGTACTTACATTGTATGAACTGGTTTAAAATGGTATTTACATTGTATGAACTGGTTTAAACATGGTATTACATTGTATGAACTGGTTAAACTGGTATTACATTGTATGAACTGGTTTAAACATGGTATTTACATTGTATGAACTGGTTTAAATATGGTATTTACATTGTATGAACTGGTTTAAACATGGTATTTACATTGTATGAACTGGGTTAAACATGGTATTTACATTGTATGAACTGGGTTAAACATGGTATTTACATTGTATGAACTGGTTTAAACGTGGTATTTACATTGTATGAACTGGTTTAAACATGGTATTCACATTGTATGAACTGGTTTAAATATGGTATTTACATTGTATGAACTGGTTTAAACATGGTATTTACATTGTATGAACTGGGTTAAACATGGTATTTACATTGTATGAACTGGGTTAAACATGGTATTACATTGTATGAACTGGTTAAACGTGGTATTTACATTGTATGAACTGGTTTAACTTTTTTGTAGTCCGCCTCCGTGGTTGAGTGGTTAAGGTCGCTGACTTGTATACCACTGTAACCTATCATCACTGATGGTCACGGGTTCGAGCCCCGCTCAGGCCGTGTCTCATTTATATGAAAAAGTTGGCAGTTTCTTACGGAGGTTGGTGCACCCAAGTACTTGTTAACCGCTGGAGCCTGCCCAGGAAAGGTGTTGTTAAGTAAACTGCCCACCGGCGATATAGCCCGAAATGGTGCTGATGCAGGTGTAAAACCCGAAATATAACTTATATAACATAACATCATATGGGCAACCGGTAACGACGATAAATAAACTTTAGGTTATGCATAAGCTAACATATGATTCTAAAGCCCTAAGTACACGGATATTGGACAGTATTTTAAATTTCGTAGAATTATTATCGTGTCAATAAACGACGAAACGTTTCAAATTTCAAATAAGCATATCCGGCAATAATTGTAATCGTCTAGAATTCATATGAAGCAGGCAATCATACACTACTGGAATACAAACAAACAAAACCAATATCAGTTTGTTAAATTCATTTAAAACTGGCAACACTGTATTTCTACGCCATCTAATGAAAGTGAAATTTGAGCTTGATATATGTCGCTGCTTTCTGTTCTGTTGTAGGAGTACGTCTTGATTGTGTAGTTGTGTAGGTGAAAATAACAAAAAACCATTGTGTCATTTATTTAATTTATTTCTAAGAAATCTGTTCTCGAACATATCGACATTTAGAAACAACAATAATACATTTTATTTATTTATTATTATTTGTTGCTGGTGAATGATAACTTTTTACTCTAAGAAAATATATTAGCTTTTGAAATGTGTGTTTTTACATTTATTTATCGTCGCTACCGGTTTTTTTGAGGATAGTGCAACTATACAGACAGAGACCCATTCCAGAGTCTCCTCTTGTTCTTTTACGTGCACGGTGTAAAGCACCGACACGAGACTTCGGTTTGAAGTCCCATCTGAAAAACTGTTAATTTTATTAGGGTCAGACGGGGGATCGAACCTTTTCAAACAGTAGAATATGGTATTTTATATTCCGCTGTTTGTGATTCGTATTCCTCCACATTTGAAGTGTGGCTATTTTAGGACAATCATAAAACAGTTAATTATAAAACGGTATATTCTAATGTATTTGTTTTGCTTGTCTGTTTTCAATTTTGATAGCAGACAAAAACTATATGAAAATTATACCGGAACTATTTTTTATTGTAATGTTCACCCTAACATAAGCGGTTGTGCGGTTGTGTATGTTAGTTAAATGAGGCTACCGGCAGATGCAATACAATTTATCAATGTGTTATACGTTTATTTATCGTCGCTACCGGTTGGGCATATGAGTGACGAAAGATTATAGTCATTTTAGATGTTTGGAGGATAGTGCAATAATACAGACAGAGACCCATTCCAGGGTTTCCCCTGGTTCTTATAGACCCATCTGAAAGATTGTTAATATTATTAGGGTCAGAATGGGATCGAAGCTGCGATCCCTGAATTCGCAGTCCAACGTGTGAAGTTTTGGACCGCTGACCCGTCTAACGGTTTTCAAGACGGAATCAGCTTTTTTACTTACTTGCTTAATTGTCTTTGGCGGTCTGAAAACTTGAGTCATGATGCTAATTCTGATATCCGGAAAAGTGCTGAAAACATGAGTTGACAGGCAGGCCTGAACACGTATATTCGAGTATTTTTGATATGTCATTACTAAAATGCTACTCGTTTTCTACAACATTCGTGTTACATTGTTGACATGTTCTATTTTAGTAGCGACCAGTTTCAACATCATTTTATTAGTTTATACAAATTTATTTTAGCTCGATTACGAAGCAGGTTCTTACAACCGATAGTAATCACTCTCGTGATCTCACTCTGATGGAATCCATCGCCACGAGGGAGAGAGAGAAGAGCCAATGTGGAATTTAAATGTCTTGCCTTAAGGACACAATCGTAACGGCTCCAGCGGGGATCGAACTCCGGGCCTTTCGCACCTGAAGCGAACGCGCTACCACGACTTCCATCATTTTATTAAGTACTAGTATGTAGCAATTAATTACAAATGTAACTGGATGAGCTTGGCTTATCTGTAATCTAGTCGTGCATCCCGGGAATTAAATGAAAATGGAGAGCAATTTAGTTTTGATAAATATGCTTAATCAACATATATTATTAATTAACGAGCGTATTTAATTGTCTAGTGATGTCTTTTCTTCAATATTCTTGTTATTGTGATCTTGAAATAATAAACTAATATACTTTGCTGATAAGTAACTAAATATTAAATATTGATGTACCACACACTGTCAGGATCCGGGGTCCGATTCCCAATACCACCGTACGTAATACTATATCTTCCTTACTGAAAGTATATTAACGTTATTCTTTACATTTCATGTATCTTCCATGTACAAAGCAAATCTATAAGCATATAATTCTACATATAATTCTACATATAATTCTACATATAATTAATTCTACATATAATTAATTCTACATATAATTATTTCTACATATAATTCTACATATAATTATATCTATTATTCTATAATTCTACATATAATTCTACATATAATTCTACATATAATTATATATATCATTCTAGAATTCTACATATAATTCTACATATAATTCTACATATATTTAATTCTACATATAATTCTACATATAATTAATTCTACATATAATTATATCTATCATTCTACATATAATTCTACATCTACATATAATTCTATTCTACATATAATTCTACATATAATTATATCTATTATTCTATAATTCTACATATTCTACATATAATTCTACATATAATTATATCTATCATTCTAGAATTCTACATATAATTCTACATCTAATTATACATATAATTCTATTCTACATATAATTCTACATATAATTGCACATATAATTCTACATATAATTCTACATATAATTCTACATATAATTCTACATATAATTGCACATATAATTATACATATAATTCTACATATAATTCTACATATAATTCTACATATAATTCTACATATAATTCTACATATAAGTCTATAATTCAAAATATAATTCTACATATAAGTCTATAATTCTACATATAATTCTACATATAAGCCTATAATTCTACATATAATTCTACATATAATTCTACATATAATTCCACATAGCCATAATAAAACACAACACAAGCATAATCTAGCACTCAACAAACACAAAATATACACTAAATACAGTCATATTTATATTGATAAAAACATATAACCTTTGCTAATCTAGAGTATAAAAAACTGTCCAAAGAATGTCTATTACAAACTGAGAAGTAAAGTAAGCACTAATGCGGTGTTTGTGTTTTACGTTTATTTATCGTCGCTACCGGTTGCCCATATGGGCGACGTCTCCTGAAGAGATCAGTTATTTTAGATTTTGTGGAGGGTAGTGCAATGATACAGACAGAGACCCATTCCAGAGTCTCCTCTGGTTATTTTACGTGTATTTAAACACCGTAAACGTAATAATACATATTTAATAAGATCACACAAAAATATCACAAAAAAACTTGTACAAATCATTCGGAGGTCCTTTCTACAGCTCAGCTGGAGAACCATTACCATATTATTCAAACTCGTATTAGAAACGGATGTGATAAATTTTGAATAACGATCTCTTCTTTAGCTGTCCCAGAAACAGTCTCGATTGTTTATGCTTGGAAACGGATGTGGTAAATTTGAACAGCGATTTCTTATTTAGTTATCTCCTTTGCTCTCGATTATTTATGCGAACATTGTATTGATGCAGAATGCATGTTTGTGTACTCTAGCGTAACCATGTTATGAATATGCGCGTCTCATTTTTTTTATCAATGCTTGTATAGTTCATCCGCAGAGCTGTTTTATTGCATCGAGCTGTCACCTGACTGGGAGAACAACATTTCATGCATATAATGGACAACATTTCATACAAATATACAACAGACGGATATGTAGTCCAGTGGTAACACGCTGGGCTGGTAATCCAGGGATCGCAGGTTCGATCCCCCGTCTGACCCTAATAACATTAACAGTCTTTCAGATGGGACGTTAAACCGAGGTCTCGTGTCGGTGCTTTACACCATGCACGTAAAAGAACCAGAGGAGATTCTGGAATGGGTCTCTGTCTGTATCATTGCACTATCCTCCAAAATCTAAACTAACTAATCTCTTCAGGAGGCGTCGCTCATATGGGCAACCGGTAGCGACGATAAATAAACGTAAAAACACACACACACATATACAAGATCCTAGGTACCATTCCAAGCCGTATTTCGAGCATTGAATTGACGGACATCCTTGTAGAACCACCGACCTTCCACGAGCCAGCCGGATGGTTTCCTCACTTGAAAAGGACACTAGTGGGATTCGAACTTACACAGTGGGGGGGGGGGGCAGGCGCTCGTATTGCGAAGTATTTTTGAGATCGTACTAGTTTCCACATAATCCGTAATGCAAATAGACAACCCGCCAATCATTGAAAAGAAGCACAAGATTAAAGATAATAATGTTGAATTCAATAATGTGAGGTCGATAGTCGGTGGTCCTACCAGGGTGCTATTCCATGTTTAAAATACAGCTCCGACCGAGGGGCACTCGGTGTCTTCCTTCGCCAATAACCGTTGGCGAGTCGCCATATGACATAAGCTGTATGTATGACTTTAACTCCCCTCCCCAACACCACACCCCACCGACCGCCCACCTCCACACTATGCAGATCTCCTTCTGGAGAATATCTATACAGATACACGTGTTAGCTACAGATACACGGGTTAGCTACAGATACACGTGTCAACTACAGATACACGTGTTAACTACAGATACACGTGTTATCTACAGACACACGTGTCAACTATAGACACACGTGTCAACTACAGATACACGTGTTAACTACAGATACACGTGTTATCTACAGATATACGTGTTAACTACATATACACGTGTTAACTACATATACACGTGTTGACTACATATACACATGTTAACTACAGATACACGTGATAACTATAGTTACACGAGTTAACTCCAGATACACGTGATAACTATAGTTACACGAGTTAACTACAGATTCACGTGTTAACTACAGATACACGAGTTAACTACAGATTCACGTGTTAACTACATATTCACGTGTTAGCTACAGCTTCACGTGTTGACTACAGATACACGTGCTAACTACAGATACACGAGTTAGCTACAGATACCCGTGTTACCTACATATACACGTGTCAACTACAGATACACGTGTTAACTACAGATACACGTGTTAACTACAGACACACGAGTTAGCTACAGATACGCGTGTTACCTACAGACACACGTGTCAACTACAGATACACCTGTTAGCTACAGATACACGTGTTAACTACAGACACACGTGTGAACTACAGATACACGTGTTAACTACAGATTCACGTGTTAACTACAGACACACGTGTCAACTACAGATTCACATGTTAACTACAGATTCACATGTTAACTACAGATACACGTGCTAACTACAGATACACGTGTTAACTACAGATTCACGTGTTAACTACAGACACACGTGTCAACTACAGATACACGTGTTAACTACAGATTCACGTGTTAGCTACATATACACGTGTTAACTACAGATTCACGTGTTAACTACAGACACACGTGTTAACTACAGATACACGTGTTAACTACAGATACACGTGTTAACTACAGATACACGTGCTAACAACAGATACACGAGTTATCTACAGATACACGTGTTATCTACAGATACACGTGTTAACTACATATACACGTGTTAACTACAGATGCACGAGTTATCTACAGATACACGTGTTAACTACATATACATGTTCTAGCAACAGATACACGAGCTAGCAACAGATACAAGAGTTATCTACAGATACATGTGTTATATAAAGATACATGTGTTAACTACAGATACACGTGTTAACTACATATACATGTTCTAGCAACAGATACACGAGTTATCTACAGATACATGTGTTATATAAAGATACACGTGTTAACTACATATACACGTGTTAACTACAGATACACGTGTTAGCTGCAATACACGTGCTAACAACAGATACTCGAGTTATCTACAGATACACGTGTTATCTACAGATACACGTGTTAATTACAGATGCACGTGTTAACTACGGATGCACGTGTTAACTACGGATGCACGTGTTAACTACAAATACACGTGCTAGTAACAGATACACGTGCTAATAACAGATACAAGAGTTATCTACAGATACATGTGTTATATAAAGATACATGTGTTAACTACAGATACACGTGTTAACTACATATACATGTTCTAGCAACAGATACACGAGTTATCTACAGATACATGTGTTATATAAAGATACACGTGTTAACTACATATACACGTGTTAACTACAGATACACGTGTTAGCTGCAATACACGTGCTAACAACAGATACTCGAGTTATCTACAGATACACGTGTTATCTACAGATACACGTGTTAATTACAGATGCACGTGTTAACTACGGATGCACGTGTTAACTACGGATGCACGTGTTAACTACAAATACACGTGCTAGTAACAGATACACGTGCTAATAACAGATACAAGAGTTATCTACAGATACATGTGTGTCCGCCTCCGTGGTCGAGTGGTTAAGGTCGCTGACATGTATACCACTGTAACATATCATCACTGATGGTCACGGGTTCGAGCCCCGCTCAGACCGTGTCTCATTTATATGAAAAAGTTGGCAGTTTCTTACGGAGGTTGGTGCACCCAAGTACTGGTTAACCGCTGGAGCCTGCCCAGGAAAGGTGTTGTTAGGTAAACTGCCCGCCGGCGATATAGCCCAAAATGGTGCTGATGCAGGCGTAAAACCCGAAATATAGCATAACATAACAACTGTCGCTTTTGCAAACAGCATAGAGCTTGATAAGATGGGACAATATGTACACGTTCTGTGTCGTCTCTGTTTGCTATTCGGATAGTGGAGCTAAAACACGTGTCTGAATAACAAACAATATAGATCCGGACGCACGCACGCACGGACAACGCCAATTTAATAGTTTCTTACGGAGGTTGGTACACCCAAGTACTGGTTAACCGCTGGAGCCTGCCCAGGAAAGGTGTTGTTAGGTAAACTGCCCGCCGGCGATATAGCCCAAAATGGTGCTGATGCAGGCGTAAAACCCGAAATATAACAATATAATATAATTCGCCCAAATTCCGGCGAGGATAAAAATAATGATACCGTTCTACATTCCCATTCAATGTTTTATTGATGATATTCACACTATTATAGAAATCATCATGTACATGTATAATGCATGAGGAATTCATACGCTAAATTCTCATATATCTAATTGTCTGTGTGCGTTTCCTTGCATCGTTATTTCCATACAATCGACCAGTTTAGTCTACGTGAACGACAGACAGATTGATGGCATAGTAACGAACATACACTGAAACAATAAATGATCGGTACACAGACAAAGACATAGATAAATGTATAGTAAAAGTAGAATAGCCATCCCCAATTAAAATTAGAATACAGTTACAGTTACTGTAGCAATATGAGAGCTTTATTATTGTATGTATAGATTATGACCATGCACTAATGATTACGTCATTAATACGTCTGCTGTTGTCCGCCTCCGTGGTCGAGTGGTTAAGGTCGCTGACTTGTATACCACTGTAACCTATCATCACTGTTGGTCACGGGTTCGAGCCCCGCTCAGGCCGTGTCTCATTTATATGAAAAAGTTGGCAGTTTCTTACGGAGGTTGGTGCACCCAAGTACTGGTTAACCGTTGGAGCCTGCCCAGGAAAGGTGTTGTTAGGTAAACTGTCCGCCGGCGATATAGCCCAAAATGGTGCTGATGCAGCCTTAAAACCCGAAATATAGCATAACATAACAACTGTCGCTTTTGCAAACAGCATAGAGCCAGATGAGACGACACAGAATGTACATGTTCTTTTCGTCTCTGTTTGCTATTCGGATAGTGGAGCTAAAACACGTGTCTGAATAACAAACAATATAGATCCGGACGCACGCACGGACAACGCCAATTTAATAGTTTCTTAAGGAGGTTGGTACACCCAAGTACTGGTTAGGAGCTTTATTAGTGTATGTATATATTATGACTATGCACTAATGATTACGTCATTAATACGTCTGCACTAATGATTACGTCATGAATAAACTGATGTTCTGTTCTGTTCTGTCCTATGTATACCGTCAGTAGTACTATTTTCCTCACTACTTCGGCTTAATGCTTGTATTGGGTGGGTCCACAGGGATTCGGGGGGCACGTTTGGGGGTACTAGTATATATATTTAAGTACAGGGATTCTACTCTGTGGGATGTCAGATTTCGCATCGATCAGTAAAATGGCCCTATCTGAAACAATGTTGTACAAAGCTGTCCAAATATAACGCCTATCCCGAGTCTTTATATTGTTCTTCAAATAAAACACAACTTTAAGCTGCATGCATGTATACTTTGCAAACAATTGCCACAGACATTGGCCATAGCAGGTCATATGTCCATACTAGGACACGGGTTCTGTCAGCAACAAAAAAAAATCTTCTTTATACTTAAATATATATACTAGTACCCCCAAACGTGCCGAATCCCTGTGGTGGAGATGAGTCTATCTACTGGCCGCATACACTGCACGCACTGTGATGGTATTCTGCCGTTACAAGTACATCCTAATCTTTTTATTAAAAACTACCAATACATCTTATCCACCATGTCGAAATATATTGTGTTCACTAAAACATCTCGTGAAAACAAGGGACACAACTCTAGTGTCATTATAATACAATTTACCCCCAATATACAGTGTTAACATCCACACGGTTACACTTTAACAGCTTATATTAATCTCTCTCGTTGGCGCGGATGAAAGCGTATATGTGTCATTCGTGTGTGTGGGGGGGGGAGGGGGCGAAGTACCCGGAGAAAACCCGATCTGGTGACTATCGTACCATTTCACATACTACCCGGCAGAACAGGAGCGGTCATTAAACATTTCGTTTGAATAACTGCATTCAATGTTTAATTTAAAACTGACTTGATAACAGTGTTCAAGTATACATGCTAGTGCAAAATAAATCTATAATACACTACCAATATGCAAATCTATAATACACTACCAATATGCAAATCTATAATACACTACCAATATGCAAATCTATAATACACTACCAATATGCAAATCTATAATACACTACCAATATGCAAATCTATAATACACTACCAATATGCAAATCTATAATACACTACCAATATGCAAATCTATAATACACTACCAATATGCAAATCTATAATACACTACCAATATGCAAATCTATAATACACTACCAATATGCAAATCTATAATACACTACCAATATGCAAATCTATAATACACTACCAATATGCAAATCTATAATACACACCAATATGCAAATCTATAATACACTACCAATATGCAAATATATAATACACTACCAATATGCAAATCTATAATACACTACCAATATGCAAATCTATAATACACTACCAATATGCAAATATATAATACACTACCAATATGCAAATATATAATACACTACCAATATGCAAATCTATAATACACTACCAATAGGCGTTTCCAAGTGGTTGTGTCCTTATGCAATGCACTTATATTCCACATTGCCTATTTCCTCTTCATCATGGCCGCCGGTGGATTTCATCGGGAATGAGGTCTCGATCACGATTAATCTAATGTTGTGGAAAAAAAATTTACAATCGAGATCAAAGAAATGTGTATAAGAATAAATGATTACTTGTGACTCGAGATCAAAGAAATGTGTATTTATAAACATAAATGATTACTTGTGACTCTAGATCAAAGAAATATGTATTTATAAACATAAATGATTACTTGTGACTCGAGATCATAGAAATGTGTATTTATAAACATAAATGATTACTTGTGACTCGAGTTCATAGAAATGTGTATAAACATAAATGATTACTTGTGACTCGAGATCAAAGAAATGTGTATAAACATAAATGATTGCTTGTGACTCGAGATCAAAGAAATGTGTATAAACATAACGGATTATTGTCGTTGTCCTCAAATTAATTGTTTCACACCGCTGGTGTAACATAAAGGGGTTATAATTATGTTGATTGTGTTAAGTGCTTGCTTCCATAATTAGTTGTATAGCATATTATATATTAATGCAAATAAACTTTATATAATTATAGTACTATTGTATATGTTGCGACTATTTCTAGTGATAGTTTGTCAATGTTTTACATGTTTAAGATTAACATCCCATAAATTAGAAATTGAATCTGGAAGGTGTAATGGTATTGATAGAAACAATAGGTTATGTAAATTATGCAATCAAAATGTAATTGAATCAGAATACCATTTTATATTATGTTGTGAAAAATACAGAGATATAAGATTGAAATATTTGGGCTACATAGCATGGCCATTAATAAATACATTTATATCTATCATGTCATGCAAAAAGGGAAACATTGATTAATGTCTGTAAGTACATTAAAGAAGCTATGTCATTACATAGTAATACCCTGTCAATTACAATTGTTTCTTAAATGTATTGTATTTGTTTATATATGTATAACTGTAACATGTTTTGTGATGTCTTTGCCATATTTCTATCATTGTGCAATGGCAAAAGGCAATATAGTTGCTGATTATGCCAATACATTTGAAACTTGAAACTTGTTGTCCTCAAATTAATTGCTTCACACCGCTGGTGTAACATAATGAGGTTATATGTTGATGGTGCTTCACACCGCTGGTGTAACATAATGGGGTTATATGTTGATGGTGCTTCACACCGCTGGTGTAACATAATGAGGTTATATGTTGATTATGTTAATTGCTTCACGCCGCCGGTGTAACATAATATGGTTATATGTTGATTGCTTCACACCGCTGGTGTAACATAATGAGGTTATATGTTGATTGCTTCACACCGCTGGTGTAACATAATGAGGTTATATGTTGATGGTGCTTCACACCGCTGGTGTAACATAATGAGGTTATATGTTGATGGTGCTTCACACCGCTGGTGTAACATAATGAGGTTATATGTTGATGGTGCTTCACACCGCTGGTGTAACATAATGGGGTTATATTTGATTGCTTCACACCGCTGGTGTAACATAATGAGGTTATATGTTGATTGCTTCACACCGCTGGTGTAACATAATGAGGTTATATGTTGATTGCTTCACACCGCTGGTGTAACATAATGGGGTTATATGTTGATTGCTTCACACCGCTGGTGTAACATAATGAGGTTATATGTTGATGGTAGCGTTTATATTTATCCCCCTTTGGGATACATGTAATAACACCCAGTTTATCAGATACTGAAAGTTCACCTGTTTCAAAAGAGAAATTGATTGACCATAATAATATATCTCCTAAATCTATCCAAAAGAATTTGAAAAAAGCTACAGTAAATCCATTAATGCCAGGGGAAGTGTCATTTGACATTTTCTTGAGACTTGAAAGAATTTCACGTTTTATCAATTTTCCTTCTAGGGAGAGTTTAACTCTTTCTGTCAATTTTTTAACTCCAAAGTCTTTAAATAAGACATTCAGATCTACATTCACCGTTTCCCTAGAGGCATACAAAGATGTATAGTGTTCCATAGTTTCTTTCAAAATGTCCTTCTGATCAGTTAAAAGTTCACCTGATTTTGCATACAGATTTGCCATATGCTTAGAAACAAAATGTCTATTTTCCAAATTACAAAAGTATTTTGACGGTTTCTCGCCTTCTAAAACCCATTTTGCTTAAAGAATGAGGTTATATGTTGATGGTGCTTCCTTCACACCACTGGTGTAGCATAATGGGGTATATGGTGATGGTGCTTCCTTCACACCACTGGTGTAGCATAATGGGGTATATGGTGATGGTGCTTCCTTCACACCACTGGTGTAGCATAATGGGGTATATGGTGATGGTGCTTCCTTCACACCACTGGTGTAGCATAATGGGGTATATGGTGATGGTGCTTCCTTCACACCACTGGTGTAGCATAATGGGGTATATGGTGATGGTGCTTCCTTCACACCACTGGTGTAGCATAATGGGGTATATGGTGATGGTGCTTCCTTCACACCACTGGTGTAGCATAATGGGGTATATGGTGATGGTGCTTCCTTCACACCACTGGTGTAGCATAATGGGGTATATGGTGATGGTGCTTCCTTCACACCACTGGTGTAGCATAATGGGGTATATGGTGATGGTGCTTCCTTCACACCACTGGTGCATACTGGGGTATATGGTGATGGTGCTTCACACCGCTGGTGTAACATAATGGGGTTATGTGTTGATGGTGCTTCACACCGCTGGTGTAACATAATGGGGTTATGTGTTGATGGTGCTTCACACCGCTGGTGTAACATAATGGGGTTATGTGTTGATGGTGCTTCACACCGCTGGTGTAACATAATGGGGTATATGGTGATGGTGCTTCACACCGCTGGTGTAGCATAATGGGGTATATGATGATGGTGCTTCACACCGCTGGTGTAACATAATGGGGTTATGTGTTGATTGTGTTAATTGCTTACCTCCATAATTAGTTGTATTGTATATTAAATATTAATGAGTAGTGGTCTAATTCGAATACTGCTGTATACGGTCTTTATACAAGACAATTATACATGGAACTGTACTGACTGATTATGTTGGCAGAGAAACAAATACATTTGACAGAAACAAGTACATTTTGCAGAGAAGCAAGTACATTTGGTGTGGGGACATGTGTGCCTGATCAGAATCTTAAAGGTTACCCCACACATGTGTGCTATTACATCAGAAATGCACTCTAATGTTTAAGGTTAAAAGTAGAGTTTTGAAATGTTAGCTTGTTTATTCATATTATTATCAGGTGTTTGCACCAAAACAATACTGATATATCCGAATTGATATACTGAGTAACAGTTATACCAAACATGTTTACTGGAACATCTGTAGCTTGACATTTCATGAAATACATGTCCAAGCTTGCTTCTCTATAACAAGATGAGGTAATATTAAATAATACAGAGATAACAAGTCATAGTGCGCATGCACGATGTACATAACTGACTTATGTTTAGAGTTGAGTTGAGACAGACGGATATGTAGTCCAGTGGTAACACGCTGGACTGGTAATCCAGGGATCGCAGGTTCGATCCCCCGTCTGACCCTAATAAAATTAACAGTCTTTCAGATGGGACGTTAAATCGAGGTCTCGTGTCGGTGCTTTACACCGTGCACGTAAAAGAACCAGAGGAGATTCTGGAATGGGTCTCTGTCTGTATCATGCACTACCCTCCAAAATCTAAAATAACTAATCTCTTCAGGAGGCGTCGCTCATATGGGCAACCGGTAGCGACGATAAATAAACGTAAAAACACAGTTGAGATGAACTTTTGCCGGACACCAACACAACATGCTATACTATACGATTCCGGTACACTGTAAGTAGTCGAATGGTTAAGGTCGCTGACTTGTATACCACTGTAACCTATCATCACTGATGGTCACGGGTTCGAGCCCCGCTCAGGCCGTGTCTCATTTATATGAAAAAGTTGGCAGTTTCATACGGAGGTTGGTGCACCCAAGTACTGGTTAACCGCTGGAGCCTGCCCATGAAAGGTGTTGTTAGGTAAACTGCCCGCCGGCGATATAGCCCAAAATGGTGCTGATGCAGGCGTAACACCCGAACTATAACTATGAATATAACACTGTAGGTTAGAATCCCAGTGGGGTTGTCGATTTATTTCATGCGAATAAGCCATCTAGTGGACGTGTGGAATGGCGTTGGTTCTGCCAGCGTGTCGGCGGCATATTACGTCATCGAATTTAGAAAGCGAAAATGAGTTATTTTTCTATATATAGAAGAACGTTGAGATTTATGTTTCAAATGGCAAGTAGACAAGTGTTCAAGTCACTGTAAATGTAGATCCATGGTATTTGCATTGATCAGATGATGTTAAAGACATAGTATAGATTTATCGTGTCTCGCGGTCTACAAAACCACCTATAACCATATGTAAATATAGGCAGTGACCTTTAAGTTAAATTTTGAGATTACAGTAAAACCTGTGTTAGCGGTCACCTGTATTAAGCAGCCAACCTGCATTAAGCAGCCAGTTTCCAGACTCCCAATTGTTGTTTTGTTATACATTTGACCTCTATTAAGCAGCCACTTTCTGTGAGTCCCTATGCTGGCTGCTTAAGGAAGGTTAGACTGTACATAGGACATAGCCGTATAAAGGATCTGTCCAACCTTCAGCGTTCGCCCACATGGTTAACGGCGACGAGGGTAAATAAGCTCAACCATCTTCATCTCGCCTACAACCTCAACTCCACCAAATAGTGGAAGACGTTATAGCGCAGTGGTAGAGCAGTTGTAGCGCGTTCGCTTCAGGTGCGAAAGGCCCCGAGTTCGAGCCCCGCTGGAGTCGTTACGTTTATGCCCTTAGGCAAGTCATTGAAATTCCACATTGCATCTTCTCTCTCCCTCGTGACGATGGATTTCACCAGAATGAGGTCTCGAGAGTGATTAATATAAGTTGTAAGAACTTGTTTCGCAATAGAGCTAAAATAAATATGCATACACTCCACCAAATGGGAACGGGTTATACACTCAACAAAATTCCTAATCGGTCACGTGGTGTTTTATATTATTTGGAACCAATTAATAATCATTTATAAAAATGTTCATATCATTTAATGCTTAAAGATCTGTACTAAAATGTGTCCAGGTCCGCCTCCGTGGTCGAGTGGTTAAGGTCGCTGACTTGTATACCACTGTAACCTATCATCACTGATGGTCACGGGTTCGAGCCCCGCTCAGGCCGAGTCTCATTTATATGAAAAAGTTGGCAGTTTCTTTCGGAGGTTGGTGCTCCCAAGTACTGGTTAACCGCTGGAGCCTGCCCAGGAAAGGTGTTGTTAGGTAAACTGCCCGCCGACGATATAGCCCAAAATGGTGCTGATGCAGGCGTAAAACCCGAAATATAACATAAATATAACATTACTGTAAACTTTGGTTTAATTAATTAACACGATTTTGATAAAATTACATTTACAGTAAAAACAAAGGATTCCAACTAAAAGGGCCAATATACATTTGGGATAAATCTGACTTTATCCACCAAGGGAGGTAATAGAAAAACAAGTAATGTCTCATTGATCAACCAAGACTATACATATATATTCTTACATGAATGGTTTGTTTGCCAGTATATTGTTGAGCCTTATCACATTAAGATACATCCGTACGCAACAGTAAATAGTCCCTGATAATCAAACAAATTCACGCAAATTATCGACACAATATTTTTAAAATCACTGTATACCTGTAGTGCATATTTAGCGTTTTATCGATCTAAGCTGTCGGTGTCATGCCGGGATAGCTTCCTCACTAACCAATGATGTGAAGTCAACGACTTTAGCTTCTCTAGCGGTGAGGGGCAAATTATGTGAAATCAACGACTTTAGCCTCTCGACCGTGGAGGTCTCTTCAACAAAACAATTAACTATTTCCTACTGGGTATAATAATGGCTATAAATAGTACAACTAATTGTAGCAGACGACAATTCATTAATGCGTGTTTCCTTATTTGTAACTGGAGTCTCTGGAAATACGTCATGTAATTTCATTAGAATGATGTCTTTCCGACAATTCTAATCAAATTCCGTGACATATTTGACCGTTATTTTCGTGCAAAGAATTAAGCTTAGCACCACATGTATATGATGTAAAACCGCTATCATTATTGATATTAAAGCGACACTACATTGGAATGTAACCCATGTCATATTTATCTTAAAGGGTAATAATTATTGATATTTAGTACATGTACATTATAATATTTCCAAACCCTGCTGCAAGCATACCACCCAATAGTTTCCCCTATATGGCCTAATAAAATCACTGGTCTGAATCATATCATAATTATATATCCTGGTCCCATACTATGTCTTTGTATAATATATACTAGTCTTCACTACTATTGTGTATAAAGTATTATGGGTGAGTGATTGTGAGTGACGATCAGGTCAGATGTGTGAATGAGTGAACTAACTCAACTAATTAGGTGCACTTTCCAACTAACTTGTTCAAGACACTTATCCCACACTCTTACTCTACTAGTCAAACGGATAAGTTGCGAAGCTATCCTGTTTACATTAAGATTTACATATACTATACTAGTAACGATATACATATATACATTATATGTGTCAGCTGATAGCCATACTCTGGCTCTTTATATCCATATATAAGGAATACGAAAATACGGAAACAACCAGAGTTTGTTATTTCTATAAACTCCCCGGTCTACAGGATGTTTTTAGAAAAATGTACTTACATTGGAATAAAGGATGTTTTTAGAAAAATGTACTAGCTATTTAAAGAAACTAATTCCTAATGACTGTGTGTCTAAAATAAAAAATAAAATATTCGCACAAAAATGAAAAATCACCAAATAAGTATAGCACCATTCTTAGAAGGGAATTGTTTATCAATAAATGTATGTAAAACAATGTTTAACTCTTTCACCGCCAATGTCGCATAAAAGCGACTTTGTAAACAAGTAGAGAACCCGATCGGACAGAACAGAACATGCCGTCTGATCAGGCTATATGTTGATTGCTCTTCAGACAGTGGAGCTGAAGCACCTGTCTGAATAGCAAACAACATAGATCCAGATCAGCCGCGGCGTGTTGTTTGCACATGCTCTGATATTCGGCGCTGAAAGAGTTAATGCACATGACGCAACTGTCTTAGATGTAGAGTAACGAATGTATGCAGGGAGTGGCTTACCGAGTCCGGATAATCATACTTCTCACTTTCAGCTTGCTATAAATGAAAAACACATGTTTACTGACTGAAAATAATTATTCAAATGTTCCTAGTAAATGTAGCATATTCACTCCTTCCATTATTGTAATATGGCGATGAACTTAGTAATGAGATCACCCCGCAAATAAGACTATGTATGAACATTAGCTCACATACTGGAATAGTTTACAAATAGTATACCCCTGATATTCTCATACATACATCAATCTATAATGGCATGCATTTCATCCTCAACACCATTACAAAATGGACATGTGCGATTCTGCATAGTCAGATGTTCATATCGTACAATTTCAATACATATAAACGCAACACCATAACGAAGCTTACTCTGTACTACGTAACTCGAATATTGCAGTAACTGCTGTGTCTCATGTGTACATTTATTTATACGATCTTATTTATATGGTACGTACAATTTCAAATGTTCTAATATTTTTATGCCATACAGTATAGTGTCGCTTTAACCGTAAATACCCGCGGTGACATGGTATTGTTCATCATTTGCAGGAAATCAATCTTTGGAGTTGGAGTCGCATATACATTGACAAGGGTCTCTGTGACCTCATGGGTAATGTTGTTGGCTTCAAATCACCTGCCCTTCATCGCTGTAGGTTCGATTCCCCCTTGGGGTGTTGAATTCATTCATTAGAGGAAGCTATCTAACTGACTTGCGGAAGGTCGGTGGTTCTACCAGGATGCCCATCCGTGTCTGAAATACTGCTCGGATGGGCACCCGGGGTCTCGCCATAGGTGACTGTTGGTGCGACTTTGAAACCCAGACAATCAAACATAAAATTATATTGGATGTAGTTTTGCAAACCATACTGAAACGTTTCCAAAACAAACTGAGACAAATAAATTATACTAGTGTAGTATTCGCTATGTATATGCAAGTGAAGGCAACTCCTGTCACTTGTATTACATCTGCAATAAAATATAGTTACATTAGAAAGCAACTAAACCCCTTTAAATATCGAACGCAGTAAAACTAAAAGGTTATTTGCTGGAATTGTCGCTGCAAAATAGTATTTTAATTCCTCCGAAAGTAGAAACTACTAGAAAGCAATAAAGCACCAGCCTATTTACTTGGAACACATCAAGTAGGAAATAGTATTTTAATGTCCATACGTGTTGCCAATATGCTAAAGTTCTAGTAATCAACGCCGTTGTCCTGCCTGTCGTTATATCTATTCACTGAAAAGTGTTTCCATTGAATTCACTGAAAATTAAAAGAGAAAATTATTGCGGAGAACCTTTTCAAAAGCGACTCATTATTTATTAATGACTACATTAAATCATTGTGTATTGTCCATATTGGAAATACTCTATTTCGTCGCGAAATATTGACACATGGGAAAGCGAACACAAAAAAAAACGGGATATAAAGTTCAGATTTGGATATGTCATGATGATTTTTAATTATTGGAAATCGGGCATTTCCAGAGTGCTTAGCCGAACGGAAAACATTAACAAATCGGTTGGAATGGATGATAGTTTTTACAAGCAATGCATTGGCGTCGTGTGTACTTGTAGGTCTTGTTTGCATAAATATAGCCCAGCCCAGCTTATTCATAGATTTATTTCATCCTAGTGATGTCGATGTTACGTACCTTTGGGGGCAGAGGAATTAGCAATCAAATGTATGTTTCCGGTCTACCGACTCACCGTAAAATGTCGTTTCCGGTCTACCGACTCACCGTAAAGTGTCGTTTCCGGTTTATCGATTCATCGTAATTTGTTGTTTCCGGTTTACCGACTCGACGTAAACCGTTTACTACTGACTCGACGTAACTTAGTGTTTCCTGTTTAGCGTTTCGACGTAACTTGGTGTTTCCTGTTTAGAAACTCGACGTAAATTGTTGTTTTCTGTTTACCGACTCACCGTATATTTTTGTTTCCTATTTACCGACTCGACGTAAATTGTTTTATATGACGAATATCCGGTAATAAATGATTATAAAAGCAACATAATTTATATATATTATAATGTATACGGAAACACGATACAGTGAATAGATTCTCTTCCAGCATTAAGGTAATAGCCACACCGAGATGAATAATACTCTAAAAACTACGTTGTCTGAATAAAACCTGAATACACATTTCACTTTTTCAGCATTTTACCAGTCTGAATTATAAGTATTTATAATTCAGATTGGTACACTTATTTTAAAGCTAGCATGAACTAATTCGACATCCTCGGTGACTACTATATCATATTTATGTAGACTTCGCCCTGATTAACCACGTGTCATATTTATGTAGAATTCGCCCTGTTTAACCAGTTGTCAAATTTATGTAGAATTCCATCTGATTATCCACGTCAAATTTATGTAGAATTCCATCTGATTATCCACGTGTCATATTTATGTAGAATTCGCCCTGTTTAACCAGGTGTCATATTTATGTAGAATTCCCTCTGATTAACCAGGTGTCATATGTATGTAGAATTCCCCCTGATTAACCAGGTGTCATATTTATGTAGAATCCCCTCTGATTAACCAGGTGTCATATTTATGTAGAATCCCCTCTGATTAACCAGGTGTCATATGTATGTAGAATTCCCCCTGATTAACCAGGTGTCATATTTATGTAGAATTCCCTCTGATTAACCAGGTGTCATATGTATGTAGAATTCCCTCTGATTAACCAGGTGTCATATTTATGTAGAATTCCCTCTGATTAACTACGTGTCATATGTATGTAGAATTCGCCCTGTTTAACCAGGTGTCATATTTATGTAGAATTCCCTCTGATTAACCACGTGTCATATTTATGTAGAATTCGCCCTGTTTAACCAGGTGTCATATTTATGTAGAATCCCCTCTGATTAACCAGGTGTCATATGTATGTAGAATTCCCCCTGATTAACCAGGTGTCATATTTATGTAGAATTCCCTCTGATTAACCAGGTGTCATATGTATGTAGAATTCCCTCTGATTAACCAGGTGTCATATTTATGTAGAATTCCCTCTGATTAACCAGGTGTCATATGTATGTAGAATTCCCTCTGATTAACCAGGTGTCATATTTATGTAGAATTCCCTCTGATTAACTACGTGTCATATGTATGTAGAATTCGCCCTGTTTAACCAGGTGTCATATTTATGTAGAATTCCCTCTGATTAACCACGTGTCATATTTATGTAGAATTCGCCCTGTTTAACCAGGTGTCATATTTATGTAGAATCCCCTCTGATTAACCAGGTGTCATATGTATGTAGAATTCCCCCTGATTAACCAGGTGTCATATTTATGTAGAATTCCCTCTGATTAACCAGGTGTCATATGTATGTAGAATTCCCTCTGATTAACCAGGTGTCATATTTATGTAGAATTCCCTCTGATTAACTACGTGTCATATGTATGTAGAATTCGCCCTGTTTAACCAGGTGTCATATTTATGTAGAATTCCCTCTGATTAACCACGTGTCATATTTATGTAGAATTCGCCCTGTTTAACCAGGTGTCATATTTATGTAGAATTCCACCTGATTAACCAGGTGTCAACGAGACATAAACGTATCAAAAATAAAACGTTCAAAACAAAATGATGTTCACTTATCTTACACACAATTATTATAGTGTTATTTTGCAATCAATTATTATAGTGTTATCTTGCAATCAATTATTATAGTGTTATCTTGCAATCAATTATTATAGTGTTATCTTGCAATCAATTATTATAGTGTTATCTTGCAATCAATTATTATAGTGTTATCTTGCAATCAATTATTATAGTGTTATCTTGCAATCAATTATTATAGTGTTATCTTGCAATCAATTATTATAGTGTTATCTTGCAATCAATTATTAGTGTTATCGTGTAATCAATTATTATAGTGTTATCTTGCAATCAATTATTATAGTGTTATCTTGCAATCAATAATTATAGTGTTATCTTGCACACAATTATTATAGTGTTATCTTGCACACAATTATTATAGTGTTATCTTGCACACCATTATTATAGTGTTATCTTGCACACCATTATTATAGTGTTATCTTGCACACCATTATTATAGTGTTATCTTGCACACAATTATTATAGTGTTATCTTGCACACAATTATTATAGTGTTATCTTGCACACCATTATTATAGTGTTATCTTGCACACCATTATTATAGTGTTATCTTGCACACAATTATTATAGTGTTATCTTGCACACCATTATTATAGTGTTATATTGCACACACTTATTATAGTGTTATCTTGCACACAATTATTATAGTGTTATCTTGCACACACTTATTATAGTGTTATCTTGCACACACTTATTATAGTGTTATCTTGTACACAATTATTATATTATATTGCACACAATTAGTGATAACATGCACGCACACTTATTATAGTGTTATCTTTCCCACATATATTATAGTGTTATTTTGTATACACTTATAGTGATGTCTTGCGCATATTTATTATAGTGATAGTAAATGTTAGGCATATGTGTGTGTATTACGTGTATTTATCGTCGCTACCGGTTGCCCATATGAGCGACGACGCCTCCTGAAGAGATTAGTCATTTTAGATTTTTGGAGGATAGTGCATGATACAGACAGGGACCCATTCCAGAGTATCCTCTGGTTCATTTACGTGCACAGTGTAAAGCACCGACACGAGACCTCGGTTTAACGTCCCATCTGAAAGACTGTTAATTTTATTAGGGTCAGACGGGGGGATCGAACCTGCGATCCCCGAATTACCAGTCCAGCATGTTAACCACTCGACCACAGATCCGTCTGTAGGCATATAACCCACAGCAGCACTATAGAACAGCTTACGCTGTCACAGTTTGCTTCTGCATGGTGACTTCCCTCTGATTTGTCAGCATTAAACCTAATGGGTATTGTGCTTGAATCGGATTAAATGAACCATTATCCCGACTTAATAGTGCGATTTGTTTGCTCTTCAGTGAATTGAAATTGATCCCGCTGGAATTTAATTGGAAAACACGATGCGAAAATATTGACAAGGATACGTCAGACTCGTGGTTCTTGCCTTAAAATTCATTAACCTATAAATATTAGTCTCTACCGTGAACGTTTACAACGAGAAGGCAACGGTTATTTTCATCAACTATTTGGTGCATGGCTTATCAGAACCCACAGCAGCAATGTATGCATGTTGGACGTTGTAATGTTTTTGGGCTAAACTATATTAAAAATCATTTTGCTGCTGCTGCTGCTGCTGCTGCTGCTGCTGCTTGTGTTTTTGTTGTTCAAAACAGATTCAGTCTGTATGCGCAAAGAAAGGAATAATATATCGTGTTTAAATTTGCAATAAAATATCGTTTAGCGAGTGACGTCAAACCTGACGTCATTTTATTAGCATGTTTGTAGTTTTATGACGTCATTTACTCAGTCTAAAAATAACATCAACTATTTTTGTGATATATTGATATGTTGGTCCACAGGCACCAGACACAAAAAAAAATTTATTTTTGGCCTATGGTCATATAGTAAGTAATATATAATAAAGGCAACCAACGAAATTGAAACATGCATGCAGAAACATCGACGAGAAACTATGTAAAAACGACCAGATCACTGATTTGCCCTCGTGGTCCCGACCGGAAGACCTTATTCTATCAACAAATACTTTTTATTTCATGGAGATCGGTCAGATAACACCAGAATGGCACATTGTTTCATCGTGAACAGCAGGGCATGAAATGTTGTCGTTTTGGCTGGGTGTTCGGTTTTTGATTTGGCGGAATGTTTTCTCGACGTTTTACCCAGTGTAATACTCATAACATCTAAAAATCACTCATACTTCGTTAAATGGAATCTTTCTCTCGCGAATCATGTTGTTTGCAGCCTCGGCGTGCAGATCCAACAGCAATACAGGAATCAAATACAAAACAAAAGTAAAATTCAATAATTGTTCCATTTTGGATAAGATCCGCGGTGAATATACAGCGGCATTTCATTGGCTGCTGTTTATATATGTATTTACATGTTTCATTTTTGACCAATGAGAAAAAAGCATTCATTCACATCGTATGTTGCCAAAAACCGATCGCCCAGCCAAAACGACAACTTTTCGTTTCCTGCTGTTCCCGATGAAATAATACGCCGTTCAGGTGTTATTTGATCGATCTCGATGAAATAAAAAGTATTTGTTGATAGAAAAAGGTCTTCCGGTCGGGACCACGAGGGCAAATCAGTGATATGGTCGTTTTTACCTAGTTTCTCGTCGATGTTTCTGCATGCATGTTTCAATTTCGTTGGTTGCCTTTATTATATATTACTTACTATATGACCATAGGCCAAAAATAAAAAATTGTGTCTGGTGCCTGTGTGTTGGTCATGTTAGATTCGAAATCATATGTGTATAAAATATGCATAGTCGAATGAATCATGGCTTGTTGTTCGGAGCGCCTGGAGGCCTATGCCCTGCGTAGTTAATTACTACGCACCAGAACTCCAAACCATGTGTTATTTGCCAATTTATAACTGAGAGACACATATTATTTCTTAATTAATTGATGATATAAAATCATTAACTTGCTTGCGGAAGGTCGGTGGTTCTACCCGGGTGGTTGTCCTGTCAACAACAGCTGGTGAGGCGCCACACCCGAACTGAACGCCTAATAATAAACATTAAGGTAGTCAACGAAAATAATAGCAAGATGGTATTAATTTATAAACATATCCGAATGGTTGATGGCCTGGGAACAGGCGTCGATTCGATATATATATATAATATATATATATATCTATTTTATATGTTGCCTGGACCGTCAAATAAATATATTTAACACCGAGACTATTAATTGGGCCGTATTAAGTTTCTGATCATATCATGTCATTTTGCCAGAAATTAAAAAGTGAAACATCGACAGACTGGAACCCAGGCTAGGTTGCTACCTTAATACTGCTGTATCTCCTATTTATAACTTGAATGGCTTGTGAAATGAATAGTATTAGGACTAAAACAAGTTATCTCTGAATTAAGCAGCTACTTAATGTAACGCCTACTTTTAGACAAATAGCTTATTCCCTATGACCAGGCGCGTAGCTGCTATTAGGCCAAAAGGCCCGGGCCTGCACATCATTTTGACAATTTTTTGTTGTTTTATATATTTTACTATAATATACCTAGGCTACCTAGATATTCCTGTCCTAGACCTATAATAATGTATAATAGATACTAATCGTTATACCTTCAGCCCATGGATAGGCATAGTCAGTTAATGCATACAAATAAAATAAGCGCGGAGATGTCCCGACGACGACGACGACGACGACGACGACGACGACGACGACAACAACTAATATATATATATACATGCCCCCGACCCCCTAGCAACCTCGTTCGCTACGCTCACTCAACATTCTTTACCCGGGCCTGCACATAATTTGCCTCCTGGCTACGCCCCTGCCTATGACAATGAACTAGGCATTATGGTTGCGAAGTCTGGGTGGAATGATTGATGGACAGTTGTGATGTCTAGTTGCAAAAGCGTTTACACGTTACTAATCTACGGGCTTTATTCCATGTTTTACAGTTTATGAAGATAACACTTATAATCCTGTAGCTATAGTTGCATTAGCTAAACGAGGCCTAAGTTCGTTGACTTTAAATCACGTGCCTCTCGTCGCTGTAGGCTGTTACGATTGTGCGCTTATGCAAGGCGTTTAAATTCCGCGTTGCCTCTTCTCTCTCCCTCGTGGCGATGGATTTCATCAGGAATGAGTTCTCGAGAGTGATTAATATAAGTTGTAAGAACTTGTTTCGCTATCGAGCTAAAATAAATGTGTATAAACTTGGATTAGAATAAATGATCCGGCTTGCCATACCGTATTTCATAAATACATGTATTTTTATCAAATATCATAGGAATTGATCTGTTGAATATCTGCAAGGAATCTAGTACGCTCATAAAACTATTAACAAGCACATTTGATAAATTGATATCCCCCGCAGAACGGATTCTGAACAGATACAGTTGTGGATTTTTTTAGTCAATTGAAGGGCAGTAACTCTACTGTTACTGTGCCGATCTCGAAGAAGAGCGCACGTGCACCACCATGCTATGGTGATACATTGTATGTTAAGCTTAAGTGTAATAAACTAGTTTCTGAGAACTGGCTCCCAACGGACGACGACGCCAAATCAATAGCCCTCGCCAGAAATTAAAAACAATGATATATAATTATTGTATAGCGCGCTGTCGATCCACTCTTCTTCTGATACCAAAGTGGAACCCAAAGAACAGAAAAAAAGTAATTATTGATAAATAATTTGTCCGATGAATTATTCTGTATGAAATTCAATACCAATACATTACATGTAGGCAAATATAGTTTATTGCAAGGGTACATGTTTCTTTGGTTTGGGTGTTCGCACCAACAGCTTATATCATGTGTGTGTTTTTAAGTTTATTTATCGTCGCTACCGGTTGCCCATATGAGCGACGTCCCCTGAAGAGATAAGTTGAAGATTTTGGAGGATAGTGCAATGATACAAACAGAGACCCATTCCATATTCTCCTCTGGTTCTTTTACGTGCACGGTGTACAGCATCGACACGAGACCTCGGTTTAAAGTCCCATCTGAAAGACTGTTAATTTTATTATGGTCAGACGCCCAAAATAAACCGAATATAATAAACGAATTGCTGAACTAGAAGTCATGGTAGGGCAGTGGTAGCCCGCTCGCTTCAGGTGCGAAAGGACCGAAGTTCGAGCCCCACTGGAGCCGTTACGAGTGTGCCCTTGGGCAAGGTATTTAAATTCCTCGTTGCCTCTTCTCTCTCTCTCTCCCTCGTGGCGATGGATTCCCATCCGGAATGAGGTCTCGACAGTGATTAATATAAGTTGTAAGAACTTGTTTCGCAATCGAACTAAACTAAATTTGTATAAACTAAATGGGAATACGTGAATGACTGGCATGGGCATCCATAATCAGCAATACTGCAGTGATATATAAACAGTTCTATTTACATACAAGTCTGTAGAGATATACAATCTAGTTTTAGCCTTCTTAGATTTCCGTTGATGAACCAGTTTCTGTCTGACGTGTCATGATTTGCTTGTAGTTCACCGGGGTTGTCATCCAGCTGTAACGGACAAATTAGAATATGGGCATGGGTGTAAGCGATATTGGCATATAGCTGTCAAATACACGGCGCCAGCCTAAGTCAGCCTAATAATTGTCTTCAATTTCTATCAAACTTCAGATGTTTTTTACTATTTACTATTTACTCGTGATAGCGCAGTGGTAGGCGTTCGCTTCACGTGCGAAATGCATCGAGTTCTAGCCCCCATTGGAGCCGTTACGATTGTGCCCATATGCAGGTCATTTAAATTCCACGTTACCTCTTCTCTCTCCCTCGTGGCGATGGATTCTATCAGGAATGAGGTCTCGATAATGATTAATATAAGTTGTAAGAACTTGCTTCACTATCGAGTTAAAATAAATTTGTATAATAGTAAACATTATAAGAGTGGCCGCCTTCGTGGTCGAGTGGTTAAGGTCGCTGACTTGTATATCACTGTAACCTATCATCACTGATGGTCACAGGTTCGAGCCCCGCTCAGGCCGTGTCTCATTTATATGAAACTGTTGGCAGTTTCTTACGGAAGTTGGTGCACCCAAGTACTGGTTAACCGCTGGAGCCTGCCCAGGAAAGGTGTTGTTAGGTAAACTGCCCGCCGGAGATATAGCCCAAAATGGTGCTGATGCAGGCGTAAAACCCGAAATATAACATAACAGTATAATAAATGGATTACAAAGTTTGGTTGTTCAAATAAAGATCACTCATAGCATAGGTTGAATTTTTTCATCCTGTTCGCAAAATATTTCATTTTTAAAAGTAAGTTAGACAAGGTTAAATCAACCATACCAACTTTATCAAATATTTGAAAGAACGGAACACATGGAAGAAAATAGTGCCTTTATGAAGGTTAAACCAACCATACCAACGTTATCAAATATTTCATTATATTTGAAAGAACGGAAAAACATGGAAGAAAATAGTGCCTTTATGAAGGTTAAACTGAATACTGACAAGAAATGGAACCTATTGATAGTTGACTGATTGGAAGCATAAAACACACATTTATTTACATTTGAAATGATGTTAATATACTTAGATTGAAATTATATCTTAATGATCTCTTAAAAGTGTTAAACTTTATTTATTTTACAACGATTGCAAAGCAAGTTCTAACAACTTATATTAATCACTCTCGTTGGCGTGGATGAAAGCGTAACTGTGGTCATACATGTGGGAGGAAACCGGAGCACCCGGAGAAAACCAACTTGTCCGATCTGGCGACCACCGTACCATCTCGCATACTTCCCGGTCAGAAGTTCGAACCCGTGCAGCACTGCGTGTGTGGACCTGTCATACACATTGTTGGCAGCACTGCGTGTGTGGACAGGCCATACACATCATTGGCAGCACTGCGTGTGTGGACAGGCCATACACATCGTTGGCAGCACTGCGTGTGTGGACTGGCCATACACATCGTTGGCAGCACTGCGTGTGTGGTCAGGCCATACACACCGTTGGCAGCACTGCGTGTGTGGACAGGCCATACACATCGTTGGCAGCACTGGGTGTGTGGACAGGCCATTCACATCGTTGGCAGCACTGGGTGTGTGGACTGGTCATACACATCGTTGGCAACACTGCGTGTGTGGACTGACCATACACATCGTTGGCAGCACTGGGTGTGTGGACTGACCATACACATCGTTGGCAGCACTGCGTGTGTGGACTAACCATACACATCGTTGGCAGTTGGCAGCTCTGCGTGTGTGGACTGGCCATACACATCGTTGGCAGTGCTGCCAACGATGTGTATGGCCAGTCCACACACGCAGTGCTGCCAACGATGTGTATGGCCAGTCCACACACGCAGTGCTGCCAACGATATGTATGGCCAGTGGACTAACCATACACATCGTTGGCAGCACTGCGTGTGTGGACTAACCATACACATCGTTGGTAGCACTGCGTGTGTGGACTAACCATACACATCGTTGGCAGCACTGCGTGTGTGGACTAACCATACACATCGTTGGCAGCACTGGGTGTGTGGACTAACCATACACATCGTTGGCAGCACTGCGTGTGTGGACTAACCATACACATCGTTGGCAGCACTGTGTGTGTGGACTAACCATACACATCGTTGGCAGTACTGCGTGTGTGGACTGGCCATACACATCGTTGGCATCACTGGGTGTGTGGACTAACCATACACATCGTTGGCAGCACTGCGTGTGTGGACTAACCATACACATCGTTGGCAGCAGCACTGCGTGTATGGACTAACCAGACACATCGTTGGCAGCACTGGGTGTGTAGACTAATCATACACATCGTTGGCAGCACTGGGTGTGTGGACTAACCATATACATCGTTGGCAGCACTGCGTGTGTGGACTAACCATACACATCGTTGGCAGCACTGCGTGTGTGGACTAACCATACACATCGTTGGCAGCACTGCGTGTGTGGACTAACCATATACATCGTTGGCAGCACTGCGTGTGTGGACTAACCATAAACATTGTTGGCAGCACTGCGTGTGTGGACTAACAATATACATCGTTGGCAGCACTGCGTGTGTGGACTAACCATATACATCGTTGGCAGCACTGCGTGTTTGGACTAACCGTACACATCGTTGACAGCACTGCGTATGTGGACTAACCATACACATCGTTGGCAGCACTGCGTATGTGGACTAACCATACACATCGTTGGCAGCACTGGGTGTGTGGACTAACCATACACATCGTTGGCAGCACTGGGTGTGTGGACTGGCCATACACATCGTTGGCAGCACTGGGTGTGTGGACTGGCCATACACATCGTTGGCAGCACTGGGTGTGTGGACTAACCATACACATCGTTGGCAGCACTGGGTGTGTGGACTGGCCATACACATCGTTGGCAGCACTGGGTGTGTGGACTAACCATACACATCGTTGGCAGCACTGCGTCTATTGACTGACCATACACATCGTTGGCAGCACTGCGTGTGTGGACTAACCATACACATCGTTGGCAGCACTGGGTGTGTGGACTGGCCATACACATCGTTGGCATCACTGGGTGTGTGGACTAACAATACACATCGTTGGCAGCACTGCGTGTGTGGACTAACCATACACATCGTTGGCAGCAGCACTGCGTGTGTGGACTAACCATACACATCGTTGGCAGCACTGCGTGTGTGGACTAACCTACACTCGTTGCAGCAGGGTGTGTGGACTCATACACATCGTTGGCAGCACTGGTGTGTGGACTCCATACACATCGTTGGCAGCACTGTGTGTGTGGACTAACCATACACATCGTTGGCAGTACTGCGTGTGTGGACTGGCCATACACATCGTTGGCATCACTGGGTGTGTGGACTAACCATACACATCGTTGGCAGCACTGCGTGTGTGGACTAACCATACACATCGTTGGCAGCAGCACTGCGTGTATGGACTAACCATACACATCGTTGGCAGCACTGGGTGTGTAGACTAATCATACACATCGTTGGCAGCACTGGGTGTGTGGACTAACCATACACATCGTTGGCAGCACTGCGTGTGTGGACTAACCATACACATCGTTGGCAGCACTGTGTGTGTGGACTAACCATACACATCGTTGGCAGTACTGCGTGTGTGGACTGGCCATACACATCGTTGGCATCACTGGGTGTGTGGACTAACCATACACATCGTTGGCAGCACTGCGTGTGTGGACTAACCATACACATCGTTGGCAGCAGCACTGCGTGTATGGACTAACCATACACATCGTTGGCAGCACTGCGTGTGTGGACTAACCATAAACATTGTTGGCAGCACTGCGTGTGTGGACTAACCATATACATCGTTGGCAGCACTGCGTGTGTGGACTAACCATAAACATTGTTGGCAGCACTGCGTGTGTGGACTAACAATATACATCGTTGGCAGCACTGCGTGTGTGGACTAACCATATACATCGTTGGCAGCACTGCGTGTTTGGACTAACCATACACATCGTTGACAGCACTGCGTATGTGGACTAACCATACACATCGTTGGCAGCACTGCGTATGTGGACTAACCATACACATCGTTGGCAGCACTGGATGTGTGGACTAACCATACACATCGTTGGCAGCACTGCGTCTATTGACTGGCCATACACATCGTTGACAGCACTGCGTGTGTGGACTAACCATACACATCGTTGGCAGCACTGGGTGTGTGGACTGGCCATACACATCGTTGGCAGCACTGGGTGTGTGGACTGGCCATACACATCGTTGGCAGCACTGGGTGTGTGGACTAACCATACACATCGTTGGCAGCACTGGGTGTGTGGACTGGCCATACACATCGTTGGCAGCACTGGGTGTGTGGACTAACCATACACATCGTTGGCAGCACTGCGTCTATTGACTGACCATACACATCGTTGGCAGCACTGCGTGTGTGGACTAACCATACACATCGTTGGCAGCACTGGGTGTGTGGACTGGCCATACACATCGTTGGCAGCACTGGGTGTGTGGACTGGCCATACACATCGTTGGCAGCACTGGGTGTGTGGACTGGCCATACACATCGTTGGCAGCACTGGGTGTGTGGACTAACCATACACATCGTTGGCAGCAGTGTGTGTGTGGACTAACCATACACATCGTTGGCAGCACTGCCGTGTGTGGACTGGCCATACACATCGTTGGCATCACTGGGTGTGTTGACTAACCATACACATCGTTGGCAGCACTGCGTGTGTGGACTAACCATACACATCGTTGGCAGCAGCACTGCGTGTGTGGACTAACCATACACATCGTTGGCAGCACTGGGTGTGGGACTAACCATATACATCGTTGGCAGCACTGCGTGTGTGGACTAACCATACACATCGTTGGCAGCACTGCGTATGTGGACTAACCATACACATCGTTGGCAGCACTGCGTGTGTGGACTAACCATATACATCGTTGGCAGCACTGCGTGTGTGGACTAACCATAAACATTGTTGGCAGCACTGCGTGTGTGGACTAACCATATACATCGTTGGCAGCACTGCGTGTGTGGACTAACCATACACATCGTTGGCAGCACTGCGTGTGTGGACTAACCATACACATCGTTGACAGCACTGCGCATGTGGATTAACCATACACATCGTTGGCAGCACTGCGTATGTGGACTAACCATACACATCGTTGGCAGCACTGCGTCTATTGACTGACCATACACATCGTTGACAGCACTGGGTGTGTGGACTGACCATACACATCGTTGGCAGCAATGCGTGTGTGGACTAACCATACACATCGTTGGCAGCACTGCGTCTATTGACTGACCATATACATCGTTGGCAGCACTGCGTGTGTGGACTGGCCATACACATCGTTGGCAGCACTACGTGTGTGGACTAACCATACACATCGTTGGCAGCACTGCGTGTGTGGACTAACCATACACATCGTTGGCAGCACTGCGTGTGTGGACTAACCATATACATCGTTGGCAGCACTGGGTGTGTGGACTAACCATACACATCGTTGGCAGCACTGCGTCTATTGACTGGCCATACACATCGTTGGCAGCACTGGGTATGTGGACTAACCATACACATCGTTTGCAGCACTGCGTGTGTGGACTAACCATACACATCGTTGGCAGCACTGCGTGTGTGGACTAACCATACACATCGTTGGCAGCACTGCGTGTGTGGACTAACCATACACATCGTTGGCAGCACGGGTGTGGACCCATATACATCGTTGGCAGCACTGCGTGTGTGGACTAACCATACACATCGTTGGCAGCACTGCGTATGTGGACTAACCATACACATCGTTGGCAGCACTGCGTGTGTGGACTAACCATATACATCGTTGGCAGCACTGCGTGTGTGGACTAACCATAAACATTGTTGGCAGCACTGCGTGTGTGGACTAACCATATACATCGTTGGCAGCACTGCGTGTGTGGACTAACCATACACATCGTTGGCAGCACTGCGTGTGTGGACTAACCATACACATCGTTGACAGCACTGCGCATGTGGATTAACCATACACATCGTTGGCAGCACTGCGTATGTGGACTAACCATACACATCGTTGGCAGCACTGCGTCTATTGACTGACCATACACATCGTTGACAGCACTGGGTGTGTGGACTGACCATACACATCGTTGGCAGCAATGCGTGTGTGGACTAACCATACACATCGTTGGCAGCACTGCGTCTATTGACTGACCATATACATCGTTGGCAGCACTGCGTGGGTGGACTGGCCATACACATCGTTGGCAGCACTACGTGTGTGGACTAACCATACACATCGTTGGCAGCACTGCGTGTGTGGACTAACCATACACATCGTTGGCAGCACTGCGTGTGTGGACTAACCATATACATCGTTGGCAGCACTGGGTGTGTGGACTAACCATACACATCGTTGGCAGCACTGCGTCTATTGACTGGCCATACACATCGTTGGCAGCACTGGGTATGTGGACTAACCATACACATCGTTTGCAGCACTGCATGTGTGGACTAACCATACACATCGTTGGCAGCACTGCGTGTGTGGACTAACCATACACATCGTTGGCAGCACTGCATGTGTGGACTAACCATACACATCGTTGGCAGCACTGCGTGTGTGGACTAACCATACACATCGCTGGTAGCACTGGGTGTGTGGACTGACCATACACATCGTTGGCAGCACTGGGTGTGTGGACTAACCATACACATCGTTGACAGCACTGCGTGTGTGGACTAACCATACACATCGTTGGCAGCACTGCGTGTGTGGACTGACCATACACATCGTTGGCAGCACTGCGTGTGTGGACTAACCATACACATCGTTGGCAGTACTGCGTGTGTGGACTAACCATACACATCGTTGGCAGCACTGCGTGTGTGGACTAACCATACACATCGTTGGCAGCACTGCGTCTATTGACTGACCATACAGCCTGCTGTCGACAATGTCGTTCATCATACTCCGTGTTTTAGTTTGTATCTTGAGTCATTGACACTTAATCCCTTTAAAGCGACATTACATCGCAAAAAGCAAATAAAATACATTTGTCCACGTATACATGCATTGCTACTACACATTCTTCCGAATACATTCGAACACTAACATTGAATAACAAACAGTTTTTTTGTGATCTACAAACATTCAAAATTGAAAGTAGGATTTCTTACGTAGGATACACGGTCATACATGCCCCTGAATTGACGTTTGTTTGTCATCGGAGTCGATACTAAACGCGAGATTATGTCGATAATTTAACTAAGACTAGTCTACATACGCATAGACACACATGCGAGATATAACCGTAAATCTGTACCATAAATCGTGATATGCAGGATACACGAGTTATATTACGCATGAATGTCGACCCTATTTACATTATTTTGTTATGTCAACAAACCGCGTATACGACGTTTGCTTATTAGTTGAAATACTGAGTATTTGACGCAAATATTTGGAAAAGAATTATACCTGGTCATATAATAGGAAAATACATTCTGTAGAAACTTGCGTTTTCACTAAATGTCGCTTTAATAGCACATAATGAATGTTAATATTATTGTATTGATTATGAAGTCTTATCTATTACTTTAAACAATGCAATACAATAAAATACAATCAGTTTATTACACAAAATAGTTTCACAGATTTATAGCAATTAAGCAGTAAAAACGTGCAGAGACATGGAATTTTACAAAAGAGCAAAATTGCAAATTATTTGTATCCAATATGTGCTATAAAATGTCTTAGTTTCGTTGTTTATTTGCAAAATATATAAACAATATATAAACATGATTTATTTGTTGTGGGTCGGTGTGTGGCTTTACGCTTAGTTATCGTCGCTACCGGTTGCCCATATGAGCGACGCCTCCTGAAGCAATGACACAGACAGAGACCCATTCCAGAGTCTCCTCTGGTTCTATTACGTGCACGGTGTACAGCACCGACACGAGAACTCGGTTTAAAGTCCTAACTGAAAGACTGTTAATTTTATTAGAGTCTGACGGGGGATCGAACCTGCGATCCATCCCTGGATTCCCAGTCCAACGTGTTAACCACTTGACTACGTATCCTTCTGTTTGTTGGTCGGTAAATAGCTATAATGCTAATGTTATTTGTTTGTAAAAACTGCGACTCTCGAGACCTCATTCCGGATGGAATCCATCGTCATGGGGGAGAGAGAAGAGGCACCGTGGAAATTAAATGCCTTCAAAATCAAAGTTTGAATTGAATTGAACTGACCTGACGACAACAACATGCATATTGCAACAGTAACTACCCATTATTTATCTCTCGATAAATATATCAGAGAGAGAGAGAGAGAAACATGGTAAATCGACCGCTCACTTTGATTTGTTTCAAAAGCTTCGCTTGGAGTACCAGGTGTTGTATTTATTCAATCAATTATGCAAACTGAAAATTGATGCCGGAAATTATTGTGCAGAATCTGTTCATTCTTACCTCGTTATTAATCAATCACAGCAATACATTATCTAGCTTTGTCGTCATTGAACATATGAAATAAGTGATATATTCCGTCATAGCTGTGAGAACAGAGAGACCGCATAGAGTGTTTGCCTTGTACATTTCTGTGTAGTTTACCTTCAGCATTTTGTGGCCTTGTTGGTTTTACGTGTTTGCATTTCTGCGCAGTGTAGCATGTTTGTTACGTGTTTGCCTTTCTGCGCTGTTTGGCATGCTTGTTACGTGTTTGCCTTTCTGCGCAGTGTGGCATGCTTGTTACGTGTTTGCCTTTCTGCGCAGTGTGGCATGCTTGTTACGTGTTTGCATTTCAGCGCAGTGTGGCATGCTTGTTACGTGTTTGCCTTTCTGCGCAGTATGGCATGCTTGTTACGTGCTTACCTTTCTTGGCAGTGTGGCATGCTTGTTACGTGTTTGCCTTTCTGTGCAGTGTGGTATGCATGTTACGTGTTTGCCTTTCTGTGCAGTGTGGTATGCATGTTACGTGTTTGCCTTTCTGTGCAGTGTGGTATGCATGTTACGTGTTTGCCTTTCTGTGCAGTGTGGTATGCATGTTACGTGTTTGCCTTTCTGTGAAGTGTGGTATGCATGTTACGTGTTTGCCTTTCTGTGCAGTGTGGTATGCGTGTTACGTGTTTGCCTTTCTGTGCAGTGTGGTATGCATGTTACGTGTTTGCCTTTCTGTGCAGTGTGGCATGCTTGTTACGTGTTTGCCTTTCTGCACAGTGTGACATGCTTGTTACGTGCTTGCCTTTCTGTGCAGTGTGGCATGCATGTTACGTGTTTGCCTTTCTGTGCAGTGTGGCATGCTTGTTACGTGTTTGCCTTTCTGCGCAATGTGGCATGCTTGTTACGTGCTTGCCTTTCTGTTCAGTGTGGCATGCATGTTACGTGTTTGCCTTTCTGCGCAGTGTGGCATGCTTGTTACGTGCTTGCCTTTCTGTTCAGTGTGGCATGTATGTTACGTGTTTGGCTTTCTGCGCAGTGTGGCATGCTTGTTACGTGCTTGCCTTCTGTTCAGTGTGGCATGCATGTTACGTGTTTGCCTTTCTGCGCTGTGTGGCATGCTTGTTACGTGTTTGCCTTTCTGCGCAGTGTGGCATGCTTGTTGCGTGTTTGTCTTTCTGCGCAGTGTGGCATGCTTGTTACGTGTTGTGCCTTTCTGCGCAGTGTGGCATGCTTGTTACGTGTTTGCCTTTCTGCGCAGTGTGGCATGTTCGTTACGTGTTTGCCTTTCTGCGCAGTATGGCATGTTCGTTACGTGTTTGCCTTTCTGCGCAGTGTGGCATGCTTGTTACGTGTTTGCCTTTCTGCGCAGTGTGGCATGCTTGTTACGTGTTTGCCTTTCTGCGCAGTGTGGCATGCTTGTTACGTGTTTGCCTTTCTGCGCAGTGTGGCATGTTCGTTACGTGTTTGCCTTTCTGCACAGTATGGCATGTTCGTTACGTGTTTGCCTTTCTGCGCAGTGTGGCATGCTTGTTACGTGTTTGCCTTTCTGCGCAGTGTGGCATGTTCGTTACGTGTTTGCCTTTCTGCGATGTGTGAGATGCTTGTTATGTGTTTGCCTTTCTGCGCAGTGTGGCATGCTTGTTACATGCTTGTATTTGTGCTTCGGGTAGTCAGGACATGTTTATGTGTTTGCCTTTCTACGTTGTGTGGATTTCTTGTTATATGGTTGTCTTTTTGGCGTTGGTATATGTACTATTTTACAACACGTATCCATCAATCATTATAACACGTATCCCATCATTCATTATAACACGTATCCAACATTCATTATAACACGTATCCAACATTCATTGTACCACTTATCCATAACACGTATCCATCAATCATTATAACACGTATCCATCAATCATTATAACACGTATCCATCAATCATTATAATACGTATCCATAATTCATTCTAACATATATCCATCATATATTTCAACACGCATCCATCATTCAATACAACACGTATCCATCATAACACGTATCCGTCTCCATTGTAACACGTATCCAACATTCATTGTGCCACTTAGCCATAACACGTATCCATCAATCAGTGTAACACGTATCCATCATCCATTGCAACACGTATCCCATCATTCATTGCCATACGTATCCCAACATTCATTGAAACACGTATCCCAACATTCATTGCAACACGTATCCCAACATTCATTGAAACACGTATCCCAACATTCATTGCAACACGTATCCCAACATTCATTGCAACACGTATCCCAACATTCATTGTGACGTCAAACATCAACGTTCACCAATGAGCAATTCAAGGGTAACTGAGCATACATTCCTGTAAACACAGTTGATTGGAAGGGGCTCGACATGACGGGCATACTAACAATGTAAATCACAAACGTCAATAGACAAGTTTGGTCCATATGAAAACATAATTACAAAACATGTATACACTGTTAAGTCGCATGATTGATGAAAATGTTCACTTCATAAGTTATTTATCAACAACAATGTACACAAATAATCAGATAGTCAACCTTGAATACGCTTGACCAATGATTGAGTCACACAATTCAACATACCAATCTGCGTTGATTTAAATCACGTGTTTATATACACAACTTTCACTCAATTCTTTCAGAGAGAATGAAAAAATATTAATATTGATATAATAACACATTTCTCAGCTTAAATGCTTTATAAATATATAATCCTAAGTTGAAAGTATTTTCGCATTTTCACTTTTTAAAAATTTGCATACAGTTGTACATACTAGCTGTATAATAATTTTAATAAAACCTGGTAATGTAGGTTTCTCGCAAGTCATCGTACAAGGGGTAGCATAGCATAAAGTGTTATTCATCTTCATATAAAATCGTTTTAGCTGCATTTCTTCATGCCAAGAAACGTTTTACAAAACCGTGTATGAATGTGTTCTACGCAGTTTACCTGGGAAAAGCCCCATATTTCACATCCGTACAACAGAATAGGATATACAAGCTTATCAAAAAGATCTAAAACATGTCTAGGTAATAAGTCTACAAATTTATACAAACATGTTCCTAGTTTGAATATTACTGCTAAAGCTTGGCCAGATAACATGGATTGTGTCTGCGAAAATGAGCCACCGGTCGTAAATATTATTCCTGAATAGGTAAAGCTCAATTCCATCTGTCTGGAAAACAAACGGCCTTATCTAAATACCATAATCGTCGGGGTTTTTTCAGAATTTACAACTAATTTCCATCATTGACAGTAATCATAATTATAACAAATTCAACCCGTTCTGAAGATCAGAAGCATCGTTAAAACACAATATCATATACATATAGGAGTAAAAACAATTTCATATTATCAACGTCAATTCCATTTGTACCATTTTATATAAATTCAGATTCATTGTCATTTAACAGCATAGAAAATATGAGATAAACATTCACCCAGCCGTACACCTAACAAGCATGTACACTCATTACCGATCGTATTATTCAGCTTCACTTTGAGATATTATGTCGTGATACAGAGACATAAAAATATTCAAAGTCTGTCCTCGAATTCCAGAGTTTATACCAAAGATTATCTCCGATTATATAATCAAATGCTTTCTTAAAATCAATAAAAGCACAATACAGTTTTTGACCAGAATTTAGTACCTTATTGATACGTGCATACATCAACAGTAGACATATCTTTCCTAAAACCAGACTGTTTCGACATAAACATTGTATTTTTCGGCCCAGATATTTAACCTGTTATTTAAAATTCTAGTAAATAATTTATCCAGCGTACTCAATAAAGTAATGCCTTATAGTTTTCTACATCATCTATGCTACCCTTCTTATGCGACGGTTTTAACATATCATGTTGAACATACCATACCTTCTGGAAGTAACCTGCATTTAAAACTGTGTTAAACAAGCAAATTAAAACAAGACCAAGTTGTCGTAAGCTGTATTTGAATTAAATAAATTTTGAATAATTCATTTATGTAAAGATCAGGACCTCCACGTTTGCCAGCTGTTAATTGCTTAACATATACAGCTAATTCGTCATCAGAGAATCATTCACTATTAACATATATATCATTGAATACAATTATTATATCATCGACCGGTATAAACATTCTATATATCACCCGAGTTGATGACAGTTGAAATATTGTTCAAATGTGGTGATTGGAATGTTTCCCGTGTTTAAGCCACATAGACCCTTCAACATATTCAAATATGTTTTTGCATTTGTGAATCGGGCATAAACTTACATGTTTATATTCGTTTCAATTTTCTATGCTCAAACTTAGCAGTGCGTATTGCCTTTTTGTACAATGTTCGTGCATAAACCATTCATTGTCTTCCTATTTATATAATTCTTGTCTTGTCTGTCCATATTTAGCTTATCATAAAATACATATTTACATTCTGCACAATAATCATTATACCAGTCTTTATGTTCGTGTATATTATTTTCCTTAATATTGCTGGTGGTCACATTTCTCTTGAACAATGGCGAACAAACTTCATCAATAATGCTAGACATATCAACAATACAACTATCTACATCATCTTCAGAATTACATTGACTTAATTTCTGCTGTAAATTAATTATAGATTCTAATGTTTCATCTTAGATTTGTTTTATATTCTTCTAAATGGTCAGGCTTCCATGCATATTTGTTATAGGTTATTTTAATTAAACTTTATTTATTTTACGATTGCGAAGCAAGTTCTAATAACTTATATTAATCACTCTCGTTGGCGAGGGTGAAAGCGTAAATGTGGTCATTCGTGTGGGAGGAAACCGGAGTACCCGGAGAAAACCCACCTGTCTGATCTGGCGACCACCGTACCATCTCACCAACGTCCCTGTCCGATGATCGAACCCGGGTTGCATTGACGAGAAGCGAGCGCGCTAACCACTGCGCTAATCGGTTATAGGTTATTTGAACCGTTTCTAATAGTATTCTCAGAAATATCAATATGTGTCCGAAAACAAAATGATGCATTGATCAGTAAGAATATTAGGATCATGAATTTCAAAGTCTATAACACAGTTAAATAGCTCTTCTGATATTCACAAATAAACAATAACACTGCTTCCACGATTACATACGTATGTAAATTTACCCAACTCGTAATCTTTGTCAGACGAATAGTTTCTGTGGACTGGATGATTTACAGGTCGGGAAATATCGGCGTGTGTACCTGAAACAACTTCACTGGTGTTGGATCGTTATTAGAACGCTGTGATTGTTTGGGGGGTTGGTCTAATCTACGTGTATTTGGACTAGAAGCACCATGACACGGACTGGAAGCACCACGATACGTAACACTTCTGCTAGGCTGAACGTAATTAAAAGATAACGTACGTCTAATTCGAATACTTTCATTCCATTGAGGAAAAGGCATCCTTTGCGACATGACCATTGATCACCAGTCTGGCAGGGTATACGATGGATGCTTTCGTGTGTGGATAACTGATAGCAGGCATCCTTGTATCTAGGCCAAAGCTGCTTCCTGGCTTCCACGATTTCAGCTGGATACTCACGTTGAATAACATGCGATGAATTTCGACACCTGAATACATTGTTTATATTGAGTACTACGTCGTTATATTTAGTGAAGCAAGCATCGTCTGATGTTATTGCCACGTTTTGGACCTAACCAGCTCGTTAGATGTGAATATATGTAATATCCAACAACAATTGTTTACACAAATTAGACCACAACAATCTGCATGCCCGTTGTCAAAGAGCGCAATAAAAATCAGATTGTTTCAACGTGAAGGTGTTTCGATGTTAATCTGTTTGTAGGCAAGAACTTTCCAAACATCAATATACTGACCTGTCACCTCAGTGACCCTTTCAAGTGTGCCATTTGTTTCTTTCAAACAGTTATGAACATTTACCGACCCTTCTTGGCTAAATCTCATCGACTTCCACTCGGCAAATAATAGACCAAGCTTATTGAACATATAATGTTTCGTTATAGCCTCATCGTCACCTGGGTTGCTTGTGTCACTAGATCCACGCCTTGTCCGGCTCTTTCTATGCCTCACTCATCATCGCTCCTTTCACTACCAGACCCGAGACGATAATAAGAATTTTCAGTGGAAACGGGTAAATAGATAATCATTGCAACAGCGTAAGCTGTAAGACATGCCTTTTCTCGTGACCAACGCTGTGTAACACTGCGAATGCGCATGCCCGTAACTTCGAGTGCGCATGTCAGCTGCATATCATTAGTTGAGAAACCTTATACGAAAATGTATACAATCGGGGCACATATAGACGGGCCAGTAGTTCAGTGATTAACACGTTGCACTACAAATCCAGGGATCGCATGTTCGATCGCCCGTCTGACTCTTAATACTATTAAACAGTCTTTCAGATGGGACGACTTAAAACCGAGATCTCGTGTCGGTGCTTTATGTACAATGTGCACGTAAACGAACGAGAGGAGACTATGGAATGGTGGAATTGATCTGTCTGTATCATTGCACTATCGTCCAACAATATAAAATGACTAATCTCTTCAGGAGACGTATGGAATAAAACAAAATATATAATTAGAAATTTTACTACCCATTCTTCCAGCTTAAAGTGAATAATTATTTTCAGTCAGTAAACAGTCTTTACTGAATCAGTACGCCACGCCATGCGTCTCTCTATCGGCAATCCGAACAAATGTTTCAACATTCAATGCGTATTAACCCTTTCAACACCATATACCCCTAAATTGGCTTACAAAAAAGTGTAGATCCAGATGAGCCGGCTCGTGACGAGCCGTCTCATCAGGATCTGCACTTTTTTCAAGTAATATAACTAATTTTAGAAAAAAATTACCCATTTTGATAAATGGACTGCTCCAAATGTAATTTCTTATTAATTTATTGGTCTAAAATATGATGCACCAGTCCATGTCAGTTACTTGGTGTTGAATGGGTTAAGCAGTGTTTACATACGTTTGTTGATACGTATAGTGTGTTGATAAACAATTCGCCTATACGGTGCTATATTTATTTTAATTTATTGTTCGTGTCTGTGCGATTATTTAGAATTTTAAAGCACAGTCATTTAGCAAATTATATTCATTAAATATCTAAGACTTTTTACCATAACACATTATTTAGTCCGATTTAGTGTTGCTTTAAGTGCTCGCGAAAAATGGCAAGTGTATTATTCATATTGCTTGATAACGTAACATGTGTTTAATGTCATTATTCAATGCGTACTATGTCACCAGAGGCTAACGAACGTCACGTCGTTCAAAATTGTAATCATACACGTTGCGTTAATAGAACATTTCAAGACGATCTTGATATTCTCCAGGGTATAAATGTGCTGCTAATTATCATTTGCTTCAGTAATTAAGTTCGTTTTGGAAACTAATTACAACACGCTTTTCGTTTCACAAAATAAGCAGCCTTTCAAATTCCAATTTCCCCTCCGTATCTGTTTCAAGATAAATTAACCTGGTGCATTCTAGCTCAACTATTCGAAGACTAGCGCCTGCTATTCCGCCAACGCCGGTGTCCTAACAGAATTGAATGCCGTAAGAACTTGTGTGTGTGGCGTGTGTTATTTTAGTTCGATTGCGAAACAAGTTCTTATACAATTATTTTAATCCCTCTCAAGACCTCATCGCATATATATATATATATATCATTACCTACACCTGCCACGAAACGAAAGATTATGTATTTATTGTAATTCGAGAATTTTGGAAAATGAATATCATTTCATACTAATCTGCCCACATTATGCAACTTTAAGATCGAAATTTATTAAAAGATATTACCATACCTGGCCGACTATACAGAAATGTATTAATCTCTTGTCATGCAAATCCCAAAATCACTATCGATCTTTCCAAATTTATATATTTTGGAAATAAACAACGAACCTAACACCTTTTTATATCATATACATGTATTTGAATACTAATAACCTATAATTATGCTCTTTTGTAAAATTCCATGTCACTGCCTGTTTCTACTGTTTAATTGCTATAAACATGTGTCTGTTTTATGCAATAAACTTATTGTATTGTATTGTATTGTATTGTATATAGCGAGAAGAGGCAATTAAGTACCTTGCCTAAGGGTACAATCGTAACGGCTACAGCTGGACGCGAACTCCAGGTCTCTCCCGAACGCGCTACCACTGCGCTATCAGGACTTGACAGGTCAAACAATCGAGTGTGCCCTTAAGTAAGTAAATTCTTTATTTGGAGAGGGTAACCCATTTAGCAAGGCTAATCTTCCATTGAGCCTTATAATATAAATATAAAACATATTTATACACTCCATATATATATTTGGAAAACAATTATGCCATATAATAGGAAAATACATTCTTTTTTGGATTTCGATGTTTTTTATTCAAACAATTGTACATATTACATAGGTATATACACAAATAACAATTGTACACAATGGTATAATACAAAAGTTTGTTTTTTAATAAATAAGCTTGAGACTAGCTATTCCATCAATAAAGCGTTGTTCAATGAGACTGAATTTGGATTATAACAATTGTCAAATTAATTTTTTTTTTTGTGTGTGTGTGTTACGGAAAGGATTCCTACTTAAAACAACAACATATGTTAAAACTAGGCATGCTCACTAGTAGTGTTATTGGAGTTGAGAAAATACATTCTGTAGAAATTTGCGTTTTCACCGATGCAGTGTCGCTTTAAAATAACTGTGAAGGCAACAGACACGACTAAAAAAAAGCCCCGATTTATTTACAACCATCCAGTCTGTGTTAAAGATTTAATACTTGTTTCATTATATGTCAGTAATCTAGTAAGCCAATTTGGGAAGACGATCAAATGTGTATATGGAACCACTTGGGATTTCAAGATGATATGTCTATGGGTTGCCTAAGGATAATACACGTGTAGCTCACCTCCAGGTACACCATAAACTACGCCCCAGCGAAAAGAATCAAATTTCATTAAGACATTATATGTCGTGTTCCGGTAATTTGCATCGAGTCTAACTCTTTCAGCGCCGAATAAATTCAAAGCAAATTTTGCATTTTCTGATGTAATGTCGCTTTAACTCGTTCACCGCTAATATCGCGCAAAAACAACGCCTTTGCAGAAAGCCGAGAACCCGATCAGACAGTACAGAACGTGTTGTCTGATCAGGCTATATGCTGATTGCTCCTCAAACAATGGACTGGTAGCATCTGTCCGAATAGCAAAATGCGGCGTTACGCCGCGGCTGATCTAGATCTATGTTATTTGCACATTGCTTTGAATTACTGAACGAGTTAATGAAATATTGCTTTATAATGCTTTATAACTCTCAAAATGGCGACTACCAAGCAATTATCTTTTCTTATCTTATCTTTGTTAACTTTTCTTATCTTATCTTTGTTATCTTTTCTTATCTTAGCTTTGTTATCTTTAGTTGGTACACATGATGGAGCTCAGCTGGCAGTTATCAAGATTTAAATACAATCCGCTTTCAGAGATCTGAACCTCTCCGTAATTCCATAATTTGTTTGTAATTCATTGGAATCTAAATTGAACAAATGCCGCGCAATATGGAATGAATGATACGTGTTGGAATGAGTGATGGGATACGTGTTGGAATGAGTGATGGGATACGTGTTGTAATGAATGATGGGATACGTGTTGTAATGACTGATGGGATACGTGTTGTAATGAATGATGGGATACGTGTTGTAATGACTGATGGGATACGTGTTGTAATGAATGATGGGATACGTGTGACAATGAATGATGGGATACGTGTTGGAATGAATGATGGGATACGTGTTGGAATGAATGATGGGATAGGTGTTGTAATGAATGATGGGATACGTGTTGTAATGAATGATGGGATAGGTGTTGTAATGAATGATGGGATACGTGTTGTAATGAATGATGGGATACGTGTTGTAATGAATGATGGGATACGTGTTGTAATGAATGATGGGATACGTGTTGTAATGAATGATGGGATACGTGTTGTAATGAATGATGGGATACGTGTTGTAATGAATGATTGGATACGTGTTGTAATGAATGATGGGATACGTGTTGTAATGAATGATGGGATAGGTGTTGTAATGAATGATGGGATACGTGTTGTAATGAATGATGGGATACGTGTGACAATGAATGATGGGATACGTGTTGTAATGAATGATGGGATACGTGTGACAATGAATGATGGGATACGTGTTGTAATGAATGATGGGATAGGTGTTGTAATGAATGATGGGATACGTGTGACAATGAATGATGGGATACGTGTTGTAATGAATGATGGGATACGTTGTGTGACAATGAATGATGGGATAGGTGTTGTAATGAATGATGGGATACGTGTGACAATGAATGATGGATACGTGTGACAATGAATGATGGGATACGTGTGACAATGAATGATGGGATAGGTGTTGTAATGAATGATGGGATACGTGTGACAATGAGTGATGGGATACGTGTTGTAATGAATGATGGGATACGTGTTGTAATGAATGATGGGATACGTGTTGTAATGATGGCGTGGATCATTCAAGAAGTAGTGGTATGGATGGCGAGATATTGGGCGGCCTGAAGTAGTGACATGGATGGCAAGATATTGGGCTACAAGAAGTAGTGGTATGGATGGCGAGATATTGGGCTACAAGAAGTAGTGGCATGGATGGCGAGATATTGGGCTGCAAGAAGTAGTGGCATGGATGGCGAGATATTGGGCTACAAGAAGTAGTGGCATGGATGGCGAGATATTGGGCTACAAGAAGTAGTGGCATGGATGGCGAGATATTGGGCTACAAGAAGTAGTGGTATGGATGGCGAGATATTGGGCTACAAGAAGTAGTGGCATGGATGGCGAGATATTGGGCTACAAGAAGTAGTGGTATGGATGGCGAGATATTGGGCTACAAGAAGTAGTGGCATGGATGGCGAGATATTGGGCTACAAGAAGTAGTGGCATGGATGGCGAGATATTGGGCTACAAGAAGTAGTGGCATGGATGGCGAGATATTGGGCTACAAGAAGTAGTGGCATGGATGGTGAGATATTGGGCTGCAAGAGGTAGTGGCATGGATGGCGAGATATTGGGCTACAAGAAGTAGTGGTATGGATGGCGAGATATTGGGCTGCAAGAAATAGTGGCATGGATGGCGAGATATTGGGCTACAAGAAGTAGTGGCATGGATGGTGATATATTGGGCTGCAAGAGGTAGTGGTATCAATGAATATATATTATGCTACAAGAAGTAGTGGCATGGATGGTGAGATATTGGGCTGCAAGAGGTAGTGGCATGGATGGCGAGATATTGGGCTGCAAGAGGTAGTGGCATGGATGGCGAGATATTGGGCTACAAGAAGTAGTGGCATGGATGGCGATATATTGGGCTACAAGAAGTAGTGGCATGGATGGCGAGATATTGGGCTACAAGAAGTAGTGGCATGGATGGCGAGATATTGGGCTACAAGAAATAGTGGCATGGATGGTGAGATATTGGGCTGCAAGAGGTAGTGGCATGGATGGCGAGATATTGGGCTACAAGAAGTAGTGGTATGGATGTCGAGATATTGGGCTGCAAGAGGTAGTGGCATGGATGGCGAGATATTGGGCTACAAGAAGTAGTGGCATTGATGGTGAGATATTGGGCTGCAAGAGGTAGTGGCATGGATGGCGAGATATTGGGCAGCATGAAGTAGTGGTATGGATGGCGAGATATTGGGTTGCAAGAAGTAGTGGTATGGATGGCGAGATATTGGGTTGCAAGAAGTAGTGGCATGGATGGCGAGATATTGGGTTGCACGAAGTAGTGGCATGGATGGCGAGATATTGGGCTACAAGAAGTAGTGGCATGGATGGCGAGATATTGGGCTACAAGAAGTAGTGGCATGGATGGTGAGATATTGGGCTGCAAGAGGTAGTGGCATGGATGGCGAGATATTGGGCTACAAGAAGTAGAGGTATGGATGGCGAGATATTGGGCTGCAAGAAATAGTGGCATGGATGGCGAGATATTGGGCTACAAGAAGTAGTGGCATGGATGGTGATATATTGGGCTGCGAGAGGTAGTGGTATCAATGAATATATATTATGCTACAAGAAGTAGTGGCATGGATGGCGAGATATTGGGCTGCAAGAGGTAGTGGCATGGATGGCGAGATATTGGGCTGCAAGAGGTAGTGGCATGGATGGCGAGATATTGGGCTACAAGAAGTAGTGGCATGGATGGCGATATATTGGGCTACAAGAAGTAGTGGCATGGATGGCGAGATATTGGGCTACAAGAAGTAGTGGCATGGATGGCGAGATATTGGGTTGCAAGAAATAGTGGTATGGATGAATATATATTATACTACAAGAAGTAGTGGTATGGATGGCGAGATATTGGGTTGCAAGAAATAGTGGTATGGATGGCGAGATATTGGGTTGCAAGAAGTAGTGGCATGGATGGCGAGATATTGGGCTACAAGAAGTAGTGGCATGGATGGCGAGATATTGGGCTACAAGAAATAGTGGCATGGATGGTGAGATATTGGGCTGCAAGAGGTAGTGGCATGGATGGCGAGATATTGGGCTACAAGAAGTAGTGGTATGGATGTCGAGATATTGGGCTGCAAGAGGTAGTGGCATGGATGGCGAGATATTGGGCTACAAGAAGTAGTGGCATGGATGGTGAGATATTGGGCTGCAAGAGGTAGTGGCATGGATGGCGAGATATTGGGCAGCATGAAGTAGTGGTATAGTGGCGAGATATTGGGTTGCAAGAAGTAGTGGTATGGATGGCGAGATATTGGGTTGCAAGAAGTAGTGGCATGGATGGCGAGATATTGGGTTGCACGAAGTAGTGGCATGGATGGCGAGATATTGGGCTGCAAGAAGTAGTGGTGTGGATGGAGATATATTGGGTTGCAAGTGGTAGTGGTATGGATGGCGAGATATTGGGCTACAAGAAGTAGTGACATGGATGGCGAGATATTGGGCTACAAGAAGTAGTGACATGGATGGCGAGATATTAGGCTACAAGAAGTAGTGGAATGGATGGCGAGATATTGGGCTGCAAGAAGTAGTGATATGGATGGAGATATATTGGGTTGCAAGTGGTAGTGGTATGGATGGCGAGATATTGGGCTACAAGAAGTAGTGACATGGATGGCGAGATATTGGGCTACAAGAAGTAGTGACATGGATGGCGAGATATTAGGCTACAAGAAGTAGTGGAATGGATGGCGAGATATTGGGCTGCAAGAAGTAGTGATATGGATGGAGATATATTGGGCTGCAAGTGGTAGTGGTATGGATGGCGAGATATTGGGCTACAAGAAGTAGTGGCGTGGATGGCGAGATATTGGGCTGCAAGAGGTAGTGGTATGGATGGCGAGATATTGGGTTGCAAGAAGTAGTGGTATGGATGAATATATATTATACTACAAGAAGTAGTGGTATGGATGGCGAGATATTGGGTTGCAAGAAATAGTGGTATGGATGGCGAGATATTGGGTTGCAAGAAGTAGTGGCATGGATGGCGAGATATTGGGTTGCACGAAGTAGTGGCATGGATGGCGAGATATTGGGGTACACGAAGTAGTGGCGTGGATGGCGAGATATTGGGCTGCCTGAAATAGTGGCATGGATGGCGAGATATTGGACTACAAGAAGTAGTGGTATGGATGGCGAGATATTGGGTTGCAAGAAGTAGTGGCATGGATGGCGAAATATTGGGTTGCAAGAAGTAGTGGCATGGATGGTGATATATTGGGCTGCAAGAGGTAGTGGTATCAATGAATATATATTATGCTACAAGAAGTAGTGGCATGGATGGCGAGATATTGGGCTGCAAGAGGTAGTGGCATGGAGGGCGAGATATTGGGCTGCAAGAGGTAGTGGCATGGATGGCGAGATATTGGGCTACAAGAAGTAGTGGCATGGATGGCGATATATTGGGCTACAAGAAGTAGTGGCATGGATGGCGAGATATTGGGCTACAAGAAGTAGTGGCATGGATGGCGAGATATTGGGCTACAAGAAATAGTGGCATGGATGGTGAGATATTGGGCTGCAAGAGGTAGTGGCATGGATGGCGAGATATTGGGCTACAAGAAGTAGTGGTATGGATGTCGAGATATTGGGCTGCAAGAGGTAGTGGCATGGATGGCGAGATATTGGGCTACAAGAAGTAGTGGCATGGATGGTGAGATATTGGGCTGCAAGAGGTAGTGGCATGGATGGCGAGATATTGGGCAGCATGAAGTAGTGGTATGGATGGCGAGATATTGGGTTGCAAGAAGTAGTGGTATGGATGGCGAGATATTGGGTTGCAAGAAGTAGTGGCATGGATGGCGAGATATTGGGTTGCACGAAGTAGTGGCATGGATGGCGAGATATTGGGCTACAAGAAGTAGTGGCGTGGATGGCGAGATATTGAGCTGCCTGAAATAGTGGCATGGATGGCGAGATATTGGACTACAAGAAGTAGTGGTATGGATGGCGAGATATTGGGTTGCAAGAAGTAGTGGCATGGATGGCGAAATATTGGGTTGCAAGAAGTAGAGGCATGGATGGCGAGATATTGGGCTACAAGAAGTAGTGATATGGATGGAGATATATTGGGTTGCAAGTGGTAGTGGTATGGATGGCGAGATATTGGGCTACAAGAAGTAGTAACATGGATGGCGAGATATTGGGCTACAAGAAGTAGTGACATGGATGGCGAGATATTAGGCTACAAGAAGTAGTGGAATGGATGGCGAGATATTGGGCTGCAAGAAGTAGTGATATGGATGGAGATATATTGGGTTGCAAGTGGTAGTGGTATGGATGGCGAGATATTGGGCTACAAGAAGTAGTGACATGGATGGCGAGATATTGGGCTACAAGAAGTAGTGACATGGATGGCGAGATATTAGGCTACAAGAAGTAGTGGAATGGATGGCGAGATATTGGGCTGCAAGAGGTAGTGGTATGGATGGCGAGATATTGGGTTGCAAGAAGTAGTGGTATGGATGAATATATATTATACTACAAGAAGTAGTGGTATGGATGGCGAGATATTGGGTTGCAAGAAGTAGTGGTATGGATGGCGAGATATTGGGTTGCAAGAAGTAGTGGCATGGATGGCGAGATATTGGGCTGCAAGAAGTAGTGGCATGGATGGCGAGATATTGGGCTACAAGAAGTAGTGGCATGGATGGCGAGATATTGGGCTGCCTGAAATAGTGGCATGGATGGCGAGATATTGGACTACAAGAAGTAGTGGTATGGATGGCGTGATATTGGGTTGCAAGAAGTAGTGGCATGGATGGCGAAATATTGGGTTGCAAGAAGTAGTGGCATGGATGGCGAGATATTGGGCTACAAGAAGTAGTGATATGGATGGAGATATATTGGGCTGCAAGTGGTAGTGGTATGGATGGCGAGATATCGGGCTACAAGAAGTAGTGACATGGATGGCGAGATATTGGGCTACAAGAAGTAGTGACATTGATGGCGAGATATTAGGCTACAAGAAGTAGTGGCATGGATGGCGAGATATTGGGCTGCAAGAAGTAGTGATATGGATGGAGATATATTGGGCTGCAAGTGGTAGTGGTATGAATGGCGAGATATTGGGCTACAAGAAGTAGTGGCGTGGATGGCGAGATATTGGGCTGCAAGAGGTAGTGGTATGGATGGCAAGATATTGGGCTACAAGAAGTAGTGGCATGGATGGCGAGATATTGGGCTACAAGAAGTAGTGGTATGGATGGCGAGATATTGGGCTACAAGAAGTTGTGGCATGGATGGCGAGATATTGGGCTACAAGAAGTAGTGGTGTGGATGGCGAGATATTGGGCTACAAGAAGTAGTGGTATGGAAGGCGAGATATTGGGCTACAAGAAGTAGTGGAATGGATGGCGAGATATTGGGCTACAAGAAGTAGTGGCATGGATGTCGAGATATTGGGCAGCATGACGTAGTGGCATGGATGGCGAGATATTGGGCAGCATGAAGTAGTGTTATGGATAGCGAGATATCGGGCTACAAGAAGTAGTGGCATGGATGGCGAGATATTGGGCTGCAAGAGGTAGTGGTATGGATGGCGAGATATTATGCTACAAGAAGTAGTGGCATGGATGGCGAGATATTGGGCTACAAGAAGTAGTGGTATGGATGGCGAGATATTGGGCTACAAGAAGTAGTGGCATGGATGGCGAGATATTGGACTACAAGAAGTAGTGGCATGGATGGCGAGATATTGGGCTACAAGAAGTAGTGGCATGGATGGTGAGATATTGGACTACAAGAAGTAGTGGCATGGATGGCGAGATATTGGGCTACAAGAAGTAGTGGCATGGATGGCGAGATATTGGGTTGCCTGAAGTAGTGGCATGGATCGCGAGATATTGGGCTGCCTGAAGTAGTGGCATGGGTGGCGAGATATTGGGCAGCAAGAAGTAGTGATATGGATGGCGAGATATTGGGCTACAAGAAGTAGTGGCATGGATGGCGAGATATTGGGCTACAAGAAGTAATGGCATGGATGGCGAGATATTGGGCTACAAGAAGTAGTGGCATGGATGGTGAGATATTGGGCTACAAGAAGTAGTGGCATGGATGGCGAGATATTGGGCTGCAAGAGGTAGTGGCATGGATAGCGAGATATTGGGCTACAAGAAGTAGTGGCATGGATGGCGAGATATTGGGTTTCCTGAAGTAGTGGCATGGATCGCGAGATATTGGGCTGCCTGAAGTAGTGGCATGGGTGGCGAGATATTGGGCAGCAAGAAGTAGTGACATGGATGGCGAGATATTGGGCTACAAGAAGTAGTGACATGGATGGCGAGATATTGGGCTACAAGAAGTAGTGACATGGATGGCGAGATATTGGGCTGCAAGAAGTAGTGGTATGGATGGCGAGATATTGGGCTACAAGAGGTAGTGGCATGGATGGCGAGATATTGGGCTACAAGAAGTAGTGGCATGGATGGCGAGATATTGGGCTGCCTGAAGTAGTGGCATGGATGGCGAGATATTGGGCTACACGAAGTAGTGGTATGGATGGCGAGATATTGGGCTACTAGAAGTAGTGGCATGGATGGCGAGGTATTGGGCTGCCTGAAGTAGTGGCATCGATGGCGAGATATTGGGCTACAAGAAGTAGTGGTATGGATGGCGAAATATTGGGCTACAAGAAGTAGTGGTATGGATGGCGAGATATTGGGCAGCATGACGTAGTGGCATGGATGGCGAGATATTGGGCAGCATGAGGTAGTGGTATGGATGGCGAGATATTGGGCTACAAGAAGTAGTGGCATGGATGGCGAGATATTGGGCTACAAGAAGTAGTGGCATGGATGGCGAGATATTGGGCTACAAGAAGTAGTGGCATGGATGGCGAGATATTGGGCTACAAGAAGTAGTGCCTTGGATGGCGAGATATTGGGCTACAAGAAGTAGTGGCATGGATGGTGAGATATTGGGCTACAAGAAGTAGTGTAATGGATGGCGAGATATTGGGCTGCAAGAGGTAGTGGCATGGATAGCGAGATATTGGGCTACAAGAAGTAGTGGCATGGATGGCGAGATATTGGGTTGCCTGAAGTAGTGGCATGGATCGCGAGATATTGGGCTGCCTGAAGTAGTGGGATGGGTGGCGAGATATTGGGCAGCAAGAAGTAGTGACATGGATGGCGAGATATTGGGCTACAAGAAGTAGTGACATGGATGGCGAGATATTGGGCTACAAGAAGTAGTGACATGGATGGCGAAATATTGGGCTGCAAGAAGTAGTGGTATGGATGGCGAGATATTGGGCTACAAGAAGTAGTGGCATGGATGGCGAGATATTGGGCTACAAGAAGTAGTGGCATGGATGGCGAGATATTGGGCTACAAGAAGTAGAGGTATGGATGGCGAGATATTGGGCTACAAGAAGTAGTGGCATGGATGGCGAGATATTGGGCTACAAGAAGTAGTGGTATGGATGGCGAGATATTGGGCTACAAGAAGTAGTAGTATGGATGGCGAGATATTGGGCTACAAGAAGTAGTGGCATGGAAGGCGATATATTGGGCTACAAGAAGTAGTGGTATGGATGGCGAGATATTGGGCTGCAAGAAGTAGTGGCATGTATGTCGAGATATTGGGCAGCATGACGTAGTGGCATGGATGGCGAGATATTGGGCAGCATGAAGTAGTGGTATGGATGGCGAGATATTGGGCTACAAGAAGTAGTGGCATGGATGGCGAGATATTGGGTTGCCTGAAGTAGTGGCATGGATCGCGAGATATTGGGCTGCCTGAAGTAGTGGCATGGATGTCGAGATATTGGGCAGCATGACGTAGTGGTATGGATGGCGAGATATTGGGCTACAAGAATTAGTGGCATGGATGGCGAGATATTGGGCTACAAGAAGTAGTGGCATGGATGGCGAGATATTGGGCTACAAGAAGTAGTGGCATGGATGGTGAGGTATTGGGCTACAAGAAGTAGTGGCATGGATGGCGAGATATTGGGCTACAAGAAGTAGTGGCATGGATGGCGAGATATTTGGTTGCCTGAAGTAGTGGCATGGATCGCGAGATATTGGGCTGCCTGAAGTAGTGGCATGGGTGGCGAGATATTGGGCAGCAAGAAGTAGTGACATGGATGGCGAGATATTGGGCTACAAGAAGTAGTGACATGGATGGCGGGATATTGGACTACAAGAAGTAATGACATGGATGGCGATATATTGGGCTACAAGAAGTAGTGACATGGATGGCGAGATATTGGGCTGCAAGAAGTAGTGGTATGGATGGCGAGATATTGGGCTACAAGAAGTAGTGGCATGGATGGCGAGATATTGTGCTACAAGAAGTAGTGGCATGGATGGCGAGATATTGGGCTGCCTGAAGTAGTGGAATGGATGGCGAGATATTGGGCTACAAGAAGTAGCGGCATGGATGGCGAGATATTGGGCTACAAGAAGTAGTGGTATGGATGAATATATATTATACTACAAGAAGTAGTGGTATGGATGGCGAGATATTGGGTTGCAAGAAATAGTGGTATGGATGGCGAGATATTGGGTTGCAAGAAGTAGTGGCATGGATGGCGAGATATTGGGTTGCACGAAGTAGTGGCATGGATGGCGAGATATTGGGGTACACGAAGTAGTGGCGTGGATGGCGAGATATTGGGCTGCCTGAAATAGTGGCATGGATGGCGAGATATTGGACTACAAGAAGTAGTGGTATGGATGGCGAGATATTGGGTTGCAAGAAGTAGTGGCATGGATGGCGAAATATTGGGTTGCAAGAAGTAGTGGCATGGATGGTGATATATTGGGCTGCAAGAGGTAGTGGTATCAATGAATATATATTATGCTACAAGAAGTAGTGGCATGGATGGCGAGATATTGGGCTGCAAGAGGTAGTGGCATGGAGGGCGAGATATTGGGCTGCAAGAGGTAGTGGCATGGATGGCGAGATATTGGGCTACAAGAAGTAGTGGCATGGATGGCGATATATTGGGCTACAAGAAGTAGTGGCATGGATGGCGAGATATTGGGCTGCAAGAAGTAGTGGTATGGATGGCGAGATATTGGGCTGCAAGAAGTAGTGGTATGGATGGCGAGGTATTGGGCTGCCTGATGTAGTGGAATGGATGGCGAGGTATTGGGCTGTCTGAAGTAGTGGCATGGATGGAGAGATATTGGGCTGCAAGAAGTAGTGGTATGGATGGCGAGGTATTGGGCTGCCTGATATAATGGAATGGATGGCGAGGTATTGGGCTGTCTGAAGTAGTGGCATGGATGGAGAGATATTGGGCTGCAAGAAGTAGTTGTCCACCATTACAGGAAGGGAACGAAAACGTCGGTGTCACCATTGATGATGCGGATGGTATGCGTTCCCTTATCCCGCCGCTATCAGCATGTAGCTGCAGATATCTGCCCCATCATGGGTAGCGACACAGTCCAACTTGATGATGAGTTGAATGTTGTGTGGAAGGGAATAGATGTATAGAATGTTCCACTTGCATGGATGGTTTTTTTGTGTGGCATAGCCGGACTTCTTTGGTGTTTACTCGTCTCAACCTCTCGGTGTCCTTTGTGCTAAGAGCTTCCTGGTTATACCTGCCGAGTAGAACAATTCACTTGAAAACAGGACGATAGGATAGTGGGCGAGTCGAATGCCGAAGCTTGCCGTCATTTTTCCTGTAGGACCGGAGGCGAGCCAGAAATCATGGTACGGAAACTGTCCACCATCAACTAGCACCACGTCTGTGACAGATGGAGTCGTGACAGATGGAGTCGTGACAGTGACATTGAGAGACTTGACGAGCACGGCCTTGGTACCAGTCCTTAAGCACCCATACTCCTCGATCAGGGCTGGAGGAACTGGACCCAGTTCAAACTGGAAGACATTGGCTATATCAATGTTGCGTGTCTGCCACACGATCAACATCCGACTGAACGCCATCTCGACGTTGTAGATGCCTTCCCTTTCACAGTGACTGTCCTAATGAGAGGCTCCATTGGTGTACATGTTTTACTCTCTTGTGGAATTCATTCATGCTCTGCTCACTACCGATGCTCTGAACATTCACTGTGTCTACCGTCACGTGGCCATTGCATATACAGTCAAACCTCTCTAGAGCAAACACCATCCGGATACATCGAGATTGGTTGTTGTAGAGAGGTTGTTGTTCTAGGGAGGTTCAACTTTTTGAAGTCTGGAAGTGCGCGAATAGTCAGTTTATAGTCGGTAGCTTATACTGATTTGAATATAGAGTATACAGAATGGGGTCCTATGTACAATTGTACTTTCGGTAAATATTTTAAAAAACTGACTTTTAGAAATATTCAGTCATTTTTAAAACAAATACAGTCATTTTTAGAAATGTTCAGTCATTTTTAGAAATATTCAGTCATTTTTAGAAATATTCAGTCATGTTTAGAAATATTCAGTCATATATTCAGTCATTTTTAGAAATATTCAGTCATTTTTAAAAATATCCATAGCCATTTTAGTAATATTCAGTCATTTTTAGAAATATTCAGTCATATTTAGAAATATTCAGTCATTTTTAAAAATATCCATAGTCATTTTAGTAATATTCAGTCATTTTTAGAAATATTCTTAAAAATATTCAGTCATTTTTAGAAATGTTCAGTCATTTTTAGAAATGTTCAGTCATTTTTAGAAATGTTGACAAGTCATTTTTAGAAATATTCAGTCATTTTTAGAAATATTCAGTCATATATTCAGTCATTTTTAGAAATATTCAGTCATTTTTAGAAATATTCAGTCATTTTTAGAAATATTCAGTCATATTTAGAAATATTCAGTCATTTTAAAAAATATCCAGTCATTTTAGTAATATTCAGTCATTTTTAGAAATAGTCAGTCATATTTAGAAATATTCAGTCATTTTTAAAAATATCCATAGTCATTTTAGTAATATTCAGTCATTTTTAGAAATAGTCAGTCATTTTTAGAAATATTCAGTCATTTTTAGAAATAGTCAGTCATATTTAGAAATATTCAGTCATTTTTAAAAATATCCATAGTCATTTTAGTAATATTCAGTCATTTTTAGAAATATTCAGTCATTTTTAGAAGTATTCTTAGAAATATTCAGTCATTTTTAGAAATGTTCAGTCATTTTGAACAGGAATATGCCAGTGGCAGTATAAAATTACCATCTTCTTACAGAACAAGGTTCTCTGTGATTAGATAACAGTCATGTGTCTTTTAAAACCAATAAACGAAGTAACCGCTAGAATATGTTCATAAATAGTGTTCTTGAAATTTGCAGAAAATAACTATGGCAAAGTCAGAACGACCTTACATTCGTAAATCATTTGCAGACGCCATAATGCTCATGATCCTGTGGTTTTATAGCAAAGGATCGATTCTCTATTGCGTATAAAAAGATATATACAATATATTCACAAAGCCATATCATTTACTTCGCGATCATTATGGTCCAGTCCCATCTAAACCGGAAGTCGTGGTAGCGCGTTCGATTCATGTGCGAAATACCAGGGCAGTTTGTGCCCAACTGTAGCAGTTACAATAGTAGGGTGAAAAAATTGAAGTATACACGTGATACACCTCATGTGACTACTCAAAATTCCCATAAGCCAACAGTCGATATTATTTACTATTAGTCACCGAGCGGTCAATATTTTCCATATTATTGACTGCCAATGGCTTCCGGTCTGAATCAATAAAACGCTCATTGGGATATTGCTAAAACAAAGCGCATATCTTAATAAGTAAACGAGTGTTGAAATACATAACATAGACGCTAAAATGAATATTGCATTCCTGAGTTGGCAATATGAAAAATATCACACCGAGAGCATGAATATTAACCGTTGCGTCTAACATTGAGGATTAACCTCAGCTTTACACTACGAATAAACTTTATAAACATGCTAGGCTATTTCGTTTCCAGTGGTTAAAGGCCTGCAGTTTGACACCGTCCAATTGTAAAGATTTATACTTTACAACCTGTTCCATGTGATTAGTGGCTTGTATCAACAATGTAGCAGTACATTCAGTATAATTTGGCGTATGAAGGTTTTCTAACGGTTAATATGCACGATCACTCTGTGAGCTGAGAATTAGTCAAAATGAGGCCCTGACAATTTAAGTAAACGTATATTATTGATTGTAAAGAAAATTGATAGTTATAAGTATTCAAACTACATAATCCAGATCAGCCCAGGGACATAGATTACATGTTATGTAGGTGCCTCATCAGCCGTAGCGTAATCACTGAAACTGATAATTTGTATGCATGTATATAATATGTATGTATTTATATGAATAAACTATATGTGTTCGTTATATGGTAACCTTCATACTTCATTTAATTATATATCTACAGTATTATTCGCAAGTTTTCTGTTATATTTTAAATATTTCTCTGTGTCAGTGTGTGTTTACCGATATTGATGCTACATAATAATCACAGTGAATGCTATGAGTACATATATAATATTATAATTATAATCTCTTGAACATACGAGTATTACACATATTCTGCCGATTTCTACAAGATGCCATTGAGTAAAATAACAATGTATGTAACTGATGAGCAGAGAAAAGAATTGCTGACTTTCTTGCAAAGTAAGAACTGGGACGTAGAGATGGAAATAGAAGAAACAGCCACCGCCATGCCCGTTGCAGAGGCTGCTTACGTACCCCCCTATGCCTCAGCATGCTGAAGGTGTTGCTGAGTGTCCACTGTGCTTGTGTTCCCCTTGCATAATAAATGAACAGAACAAACAACTTTGGTGGCCTGCTAATAATCGTCCACCGCATAATCTAAATTCACATGAGAGAAAGCTTCTATACAGGAGGTTTTGGGCAATGCTATATAATTGTGGCGCATGGAAAGATGTCAGATATATAGAGAGAAAAGTAGCGGCTAGAAGAGGAGACTGTACTTGGCATAAGAGGGAACTGATACCTGAATGTGTGGTACAGCAATGCAGGAACTGGCTGCCTAACCCGCGCAACCAGCCTTATTTGGGCCATAAGTGGAGTTGAATTGTTTATACCAGTTGTAAGTACTATAAAAATACAGAACTTCAATTTCAGCAATTTATAACCTCTAATATGTACGTGGGTCATAATAGATATAAGTGGTGCTCATGTATTAGATGTATACCATGCAGGAGGGCCTCGCATGTGGCAAATACGATGTGCGTCGACCGTCAGATTTGTACCGCTATTCCTCGTGTGTTTAGTGCGTCGACCGTCAGATTTGTACCGCTATTCCTCGTGTGTTTAAGGTCAAATATAGGTCAACCTGCAGGCCTTTAACACGCTGGAATTGTAATCCAGGGACCGTAGGTTCGAGCCCCCGCTATGCCATGCTAAAATGACTCGTAGCATAGTATTTCGGATGAAACTATAAGCCGAGGCCTTGTGTCGATGCTTTACTGTATATAGAATGAGTTTTGTTTTGTTTTGAGGACTAAAGTCGTTCACATGGTTTAAGTCATATGGCGACTCTCCAGCTATTATTGGTGGAGGAAGACCCCCCGTGCCAGAGTCGTGCTTAGTGAATGTACGCAGACCTTCCGCACTGCAAGCCGGCTGGATAGCTTCCTCGCATGGTAGAATTTGACACCCCAGTGGGAATCGAATCTACAGCGGTGAGGGACAAATGATTTGAAGGCAACGACAGTAACCACTCAGCGACGGAGGCCCCATGCTGCAAAATGAGCATTGAAGCAGACTAGAAACGAATAGAAATGCGACGATAAATAAACGTAACACCCACATAAATAAAATGCGTTATTCGGGTTCAACTTCTACCCATTTTGGCGACATATAGTGCACATTATAACATATTAGTTGTTATTTACGCCTGCGCTAGGATCGGCTCCGTCTATAAAACGCTTTCGTAGACAATAGTCTAACTAAATTGTTACTCGATTTATGACTGATTAATTCAAGCTGACACCGTATATTTATATTATCTTCGAGTATTCATGATACCGGGTCTATCCCAGAGGCATTTTATAGAACTTTATAGATGATGTAGCGTTTTGTTTGCGTGAAGATAAAGTATTAATATCGCATAACTAATACATATACATGAACATTACTCATTCGTTATACAAGTAATCTGCATACAGCACATTCGCAATTATTCTGTGTAATGTGTGATATATACAGACAGGATATCTGTTATATCTCGTGAGATGAACGCTGCCTCGCACTGCGAATGCGCATGCCCGTAACTTCGAGTGCGCATGTCAGCTGCATATCATTAGTTGGGAACCCTCATACGAAATTGTAAACAATCAGGGCACATACGTTCATCGAAGTAAAGGCAATAGCTATGTAAATATTTAAAGAATGAATCGCGGGTTAATAGTTTCCATTGAGGTATGAACTACATTGGGAACTACTACCGTGGATGCCGACCATTACTTATATTTGCATTAATTATTCTTTTCAATGAGACAATGAAAACATGTAGCACACTTTCCAATTAAAGGGTATTTAGTCCAACTTTGGGGCTGATCGTGTTGCGGGGATCTGGTAATTAGATCATCATTGGAACAGCGTACACTACTGTAAAATAATGGCTGTCCGATTAGCGCGCTCGCTTCTCACCAATGCAACCCGGGTTCGATCCTCGGACAGGGAAGTATGTGAGATGGTACGATGGTCGCCAGATCGGACAGATGGGTTTCCTCCCACGTGAATGACCACATATACGCTTTCATCCGCGCCAACAAGAGTGATTAATATAAGTTGTTGGAACTTGCTTCGCAATCGTTGTAAAATAAATAAAGTTTAAACTAAACCCATTTACTCGCGATGAACGCTGCCTAACTGCGAATGCGCATGCCCGTATCTTTGAGTGCGCATGTCGGCTTCATATCATTAGATGGGAACCCTCATACAGACTTGTATACAACCAGGGCGCATACATTCATCGAAGGAAATACAATAGCGATGTAAATATATTAGCATGGGCTGCACTAAGTTATTATTGTCAGGCTCTGTAATGAAATTGAAGTAAATTCCTGACGCTTCTGTCATTGGGTGAAGTTATTATAAATAAAATATATGAAACACACTAGTCCTATTTCCGTGTTAAGACCAGTAACGTTGTAACTAACACCTTCGGTTAGTCTTGTAACGTAGCATATGAAGTACAGTGCTGGATAGTTTTAGTTAAAACAGATTGAAATGCATATCTGTAGTCCAGTGGTTAACACGTTGCACTGGTAATCCAGGGATCGCAGGTTCGATCCCCGTCTGACCCTAATAACAGTCTTTCAGGTGGGACTTTAAACCGAAGCCTCGTGTCGGTGCTTTACACCATGCACGAAAATGAACCAGAGGATACTCTGGAATGGGTCTCTGTTTGTATCATTGCATTATCCTCCAACAATCTAAAATGACTGATCTCTTCAGGAGGCGTCACTCATATGGGCAACCGGTAGCGACGATAAATAAACGTAAAACACAAAATCCAGATCATTGTCTGGAGTAGACCAGGAAGTCGAAACTGGCAGTACCTCGTTTCTGGAAGTCTTCGAGGATGGCAGAGTGTCGCAGACCTGTTGGTTGAACTCGGAAGGGTCCATAAAGGCCGCCACTGTCCTTAATTCGTTTGGTACAGGGGATACTGGAAGTCTGCCAGAGACATACAGTTGTATTAGACTAGGAAGGGTCCATAAAGGCCGACACTGTCCTTAATTCGTTTGGTACCGGAAATCTGCCAGAGACATACAGTTGTATTAGACTAGGAAGGGTCCATAAAGGCCGACACTGTCCTTAATTCGTTTGGTACCGGAAGTCTGCCAGAGACATACAGTTGTATTAGATTAGGAAGGGTCCATAAAGGCCGACACTGTCCTTAATTCGTTTGGTACAGGGGATACTGGAAGTATGCCAGAGACATACAGTTGTATTAGACTAGGAAGGGTCCATAAATGCCGACACTGTCCTTAATTCGTTTTGTACCGGAAGTCTGCCAGAGACATACAGTTGTATTAGACTAGGAAGGGTCCATAAAGGCCGACACTGTCCTTAATTCGTTTGGTACCGGAAGTCTGCCAGAGACATACAGTTGTATTAGACTAGGAAGGGTCCATAAAGGCCGACACTGTCCTTAATTCGTTTGGTACCGGAAGTCTGCCAGAGACATACAGTTGTATTAGACTAGGAAGGGTCCATAAAGGCCGACACTGTCCTTAATTCGTTTGGTACCGGAAGTCTGCCAGAGACATACAGTTGTATTAGATTAGGAAGGGTCCATAAAGGCCGACACTGTCCTTAATTCGTTTGGTACAGGGGATACTGGAAGTATGCCAGAGACATACAGTTGTATTAGACTAGGAAGGGTCCATAAATGCCGACACTGTCCTTAATTCGTTTTGTACCGGAAGTCTGCCAGAGACATACAGTTGTATTAGACTAGGAAGGGTCCATAAAGGCCGACACTTTCCTTAATTCGTTTGGTACCGGAAGTCTGCCAGAGACATACAGTTGTATTAGACTAGGAAGGGTCCATAAAGGCCGACACTGTCCTTAATTCGTTTCGTACCGGAAGTCTGCCAGAGACATACAGTTGTATTAGACTAGGAAGGGTCCATATAGGCCGACACTGTCCTTAATTCGTTTGGTACCGGAAGTCTGCCAGAGACATACAGTTGTATTAGATTAGGAAGGGTCCATAAAGGCCGACACTGTCCTTAATTCGTTTGGTACCGGAAGTCTGCCAGAGACATACAGTTGTATTAGATTAGGAAGGGTCCATAAAGGCCGACACTTTCCTTAATTCGTTTGGTACCGGAAGTCTGTCAGAGACATACAGTTGTATTAGACTAGGAAGGGTCCATAAAGGCCGACACTGTCCTTAACTCGTTTCGTACCGGAAGTCTGCCAGAGACATACAGTTGTATTAGACTAGGAAGGGTCCATATAGGCCGACACTGTCCTTAATTCGTTTGGTACCGGAAGTCTGCCAGAGACATACAGTTGTATTAGATTAGGAAGGGTCCATAAAGGCCGACACTTTCCTTAATTCGTTTGGTACCGGAAGTCTGTCAGAGACATACAGTTGTATTAGACTAGGAAGGGTCCATAAAGGCCGACACTGTCCTTAACTCGTTTCGTACCGGAAGTCTGCCAGAGACATACAGTTGTATTAGACTAGGAAGGGTCCATAAAGGCCGACACTGTCCTTAATTCGTTTGGTACTGGGGATACTGGAAGTCTGCCAGAGACATACAGTTGTATTAGACTAGGAAGGGTCTTTTTTAGAACAATTATGTTAATTACATGTCAGGGTCACCAGCTGATGGACGAGGTCCTTGATCTCCTTCAAATTGATTGTTTTTGAGGGTTTAGAGTCGTACCAACATGCATGGCTAGTATTGGTGGATGAAGATTCCGAGAGACAGTATTTCAGGCACGGGCATGTACCAGGGTAAAACCATCGACCTTCTGCAAGCCAGCTTCCGCACATGAACTAATTAGACACCCCAGTAGGATTGCAGTAAAATGACTGCTGGGGGGCATACATGTTTACGGTCATAGTCGTGTTTAAAGCGACACTACATCAGTGAAAACGCAAATTTCTACAGAATGTAATTTTTTTATTAAATGGTATAATTGTTTCCCTCAAATATTTGCCTCAAAAACCGAATATTTCAACTAATAAAGAAACGTCGTATACGCGGTTTGTTGACAACAAAATAATACAAAGCGTGTTTAAGTTTGTAGACCACAAAAGCAGTTTATTGGTTAAATGTTCAATTGTATTCGGAAGAATGTGTAGTAGCAATGCATTTAATACGTGAACAAATGCATTTTTTATTTGGATTTTTGCGATGTAATGTCGCTTTAAAAAAACAAATTTGCAATGTCTGCGAGTGTATTTGTTTTGTGCAAGGAATTGTAATAAAATATGCTAAAATCAATCATTTTATTGCTATTATTTGTTGCAGTGAATTGGAGCTATGAAGAAGACCGAAATATAAAGACTATTGTAGTCTATATATAGATTATATATATTTCAACAATGTTCAAGTATCCGATTAGCACGCTCACTTCTCACCAATGCAACCAGGTTTCGAACCTCTGACCGGGAAGCATGCGAGATGGTACGGTGGTCTCCAGATCACATATATTAATCACTCATTGGCGCAGATGAAAGGGTATAAGTTGTTGTGAAACTAAATAAAGTAATACTGGTTTTGTAACATAAACAATGGCAACTTTGTTTGCAATTGTTGTCACAGGATGAAATTTTAATGCTTAGTTCACGCGGACCACGACTTGAAAAATATATTAACCCTTTCCTTCATAGAGATTTAGGTTAATATACTATTATATCTCCATACAAACGACAGCCATGTACCTATCATGCAGTTGATAAGTAGTCGCCATATCTATCCCACTTCCATAGATATTACTGGGACTACACGAGATTCTGACCTTTATTATGAACATTGGTTTGGCTACTACATTGTCAATGTATGTCGTATTGGTAATGGCGTCAAAATGTGCTTCTATGAGGGAAAGGGTTATACCATCGAAAACAACATGCTTGTGAGACTCTTCTTTGTGAAAAATAACGAGGTATATGGTAATTATCAAGACGGATCTGTAGCCCAGTGGTTAACACGCTGGACTGGTAATCCAGGGATCGCAAGTTCGTCTGACCCTAATAAAATTAAGTTGTTTTCCTCACTTATCCCATCTCCGATAGCCTTTACTAACTATTACTAACCGGTCAGCTATAACTGGATCGACAATATCCGGGTACCTTGTTACATTTGTGATTCAGACATTGTTACGGCGAGTTACCATTATACGTTTATAACACAAGATCATTAAATATTTAATAATAATTACGGTTATCTTTCACCACAGCAGACCCTCTTTCACCCCGGCATCCCCACAGCAGACCCTCTTTCACCCCCACAGCAGACCCTCTTTCACCCCGGCATCCCCACAGCAGACCCTCTTTCACCCCGGCATCCCCACAGCAGACCCTCTTTCACCCCGGCATCCCCACAGCAGACCCTCTTTCACCCCGGCATCCCCACAGCAGACCCTCTTTCACCCCGGCATCCCCACAGCGGACCCTCTAAGTTAATGCCGATTAGTGCAGTGGTTAGCGCGCTCGCTTCTCACCAATGCAACCCGGGTTTGATCCTCGGACCGGGAAGTATGCGAGATGTTAGTGGTCGCCAGATTGGTTTTCTCCAGGTACTCCGGTTTCCTCCCACACGAATGACCACATTTACGCTTTGATCCGCGCCAACGAGAGTGATTAATACAAGTTGTTAAAACTTGCTTCGCAATCGTAAAATAAAGTTTAAAAAAAAAAATGCTGAATAATACGTCTATAATAAACAAAATAATTAAATATTTTTTTATCGCATTTGTCTATTGTGAACGACAGTACTGTTGTCGCATCAACGCCAACATTTATAAATAAAATGCAACACGTTTTTCAAATGGTATATCAACACATGACTTTATGGGTAGGACCGAATCTAATGCTATAACTTGTGGTCCAACCCATCTGTGTATGTATGAAATACTTGTACGATTGTGTTTGTGTAGGGCTATACATATATACAATAAAATATGATAAAAAACACTGTAATGCTATACCTACATAATTATATAATATTTAGTTCAACATTTCCTTTCTTCCTCCATCGACCACGCCGTGGTACAGCTAATCTATCTTTCCATTTGCCGCCGGTATTGTCGTCCACCAAGTCGTGCACTCTTGGATGATGCTTTCTGAGTGACTACATTTGCGATAACGACCTTCACAATCGGCTTTTTGCATCTTTTACATCGAGATACAACAAACATCCTCTGTCGTTCTTTGCATGCCCGACATTTCTTTAGGAAACTCTCTTTGCAAGCTGTTGTCATCAAGTTAAGTGTAACCCAGGTGAGAAAAACATGCAGCCAAACCGGGACCTCTCGCTTACAGGGCGATTGCTCTACCGACTGAGCTAACAGGGCTGCCTACTTATCACCTCACATATTGGGTTAATATACACAATCAATGAAATGGTTGAAATCTAATTTTCAAGAAGATAGACAATCTGGAATTTCGGATCAATTTTGTGTTTTACGTTTATTTAGCGACGCTTCCTGAAGATATTAGTCATTTTAGATTTTGGAGGATAGTGCATGATACAGACAGAGACCCATTCCAGAGTCTCCTCTGGTTCTTTTACGTGCACGGTGTAAAGCACCGACACGAGACCTTGGTTTAACGTCCCATATCAATTGTATGTGTTTTGATCTATTACATGTAGCTACGATGATGCGCAACGCAAGGTTTAATATCAAGGCCACCGCCCAAAGGGTGTCTCGCCACGCGCGATCGACTTATACTACTGGTTCAACGAACGAATTGCCAAATTTAAGTTGAAGGTCAGTGGTGGGATTTGGTGTTGAGGATGATTACTCGGACGTAAGTTTCAAAGCAATACATTTGACAAATAAATGTCAAAATGTTTGAAATTTTTACTATTTTTGGTCAAGTAAGCAATTTCTTTAATTAGACCTACTGACCCAGATTTCTGACAGACAGCCCAGTATTATGTTTTACATATAAAATATTGCAATTTATGTGGTATACATGTAATGAGAGACATTACTGGTTTTTCTATTACCTCCCTTGATGGATAAAGTCAGATTTATCCCTAAATGTATATTGGTCATTTTAGTTGGAATCCTTTGTTTTTACTGTCGTCTAAACAGATGTTACATTAGGATAAATGTAATTTTATCAAAATCGTGTTAATTAATTGAACCAATTTAACAGTAAGGTATCCATTGGACATGCTAAAGGATATCTGTCGAGATTTAATAATTTCATAATTATACGGATGAGAATGGAAAACATGTGGGGCAAAGGAAACAGTGATAAAAACAGAGGAAACCAATTAAAAGGACCAATATACTATTAGGAGTATTCAGGGGCAGTAACTGACTAATGTTTCTCATTGATGTTTTTGGGGCATTTCTTATCATTGTCCACATATAAATCGAAGCATAATGACACTATTTAATGTGTGTTAGCCCTAACACAAAGCTTTATCTGCCGAGTAAATAAAATCACATTGGCAAACACCATAGATCCAGATCTATATTGCTTGCTATTCAGCAAAGTGTTTTAACGCCATTATCCGAATAACATAGAGCCTGATCAGACGGAATGTTCTGGCTCTATGCTGTTTGCAAAGGTTTAAAAAACAAGTCTTATCCACTAGTTTCACAACCAGTTCATTTAACTGTCCATTAGTTTCGTTGGCAAAGTGGCAAATTTGTACAGAATGTAATTTATTTTAACACAACAAAATAATGTGAATAGGGTCAACATGCATGAGTAATACAATGCATGTATCATGCATGCGTGTATCATGCATGACAACATTTACATTAGGATTTTTTACACTTTTGTGCCTGCATGTAATTATTTTTACACTTTTGTGCCTGCGTGTAATTATTTTTACACTTTTGTGCCTGCGTGTAATTATTTTTACACTTTTGTGCCTGCGTGTGTTTATTTTTAAACTAATCTGATTACAATAGACTCCAATATTAAACACATGTCAATTCAGGAGCGTAGCTGACATGTTATATGAAATCCTACTTTCACTTTTGAGCAATTGTAGATCACAAACACATTTTATTATTTGTAGTAGCAATGCTATTTATACGTAAAAAGGCATTTTGGGATTTTTTTACGATATAATATCGCTTTTTAACTGTCCATCTGTTTCAAAACAAGTTTATTTAACTGCCTGATGTTTGCACTTGTCCGTACAGCTTGATGGTCAAAGTGGGTCCTGCTGGCACGGTGACCTGCTTCCCGTAACAGTATCACAAGCTTGTCCAACCTGAAATATGTCAAATACTCATTTTAACAATGGCACGTGCAATTTGGAAATCCGACCAAATCTACCATGATTTAAAAAAATAATCAAGTTTATTTATCGTCGTTGCTCGGGCATCTTTCCTGGGCATGCTCCAGCTGTTAATCAGTACTTGGTGCACCAACTTTTTCATATAAAGAGACACAGTCTGAGCAGGGCTCAAACCCGTGACCATCAGTGATGATAGGTTACAGTGGTATACAAATTAACCACTCGACCACGGAGGTGGTCTCATACCAAATTTCATCAAAATAGACCATGTGGTGACAAGGTGACAACCCTCTTGGATCATGCCAATTTAAACTAATTTTTTTAAAAATGTCACACGCGACGCTCATTATCAATTTTAAAGAAATGTTACTTGAAGAAATTGTGGATGGACAGACGCAAGTACGAACGCCAGGTCTACAATAAAATCTCAATGAGTATAGTGTGTATGTGTGTTTAAATAGGGGTGACACTTTAATAAATAAAGGGCCAGCCATTTCAGACTTATGAGACACCTCTTTTTTTGAACATCAGTACTTCCCGAATCCTATGCCAGGTGCCAGGCAATCTGTAACCATTATTTAACTAGCTGGCGGCTCACCAACCGGCCATATCAGAACGAACCCCTCGAGTATAAATGAGGTAAGCTCATACTGAAATAAATGTGGTAATATCAGAGGTTGTAAAAAAAAAAAGTATTTGCAACACAGCCTACTACATACTTACTTTGGTGATATTTTATATCTTTTGTTCTGAAGGTCATAGTAAAATAATGGCATGTTTGAATGATCCTGTTTCAAAATGTCAGTTTGTGTGTGTTTTTGTACATTCTGCAACTCCTTTTCTGTATTGTTTATGCTTTCCTGTATTTCACTTGATGTTTCTGTTCCATTGTCTATCCTCGATTTCTTGTTCATCGGTTCACTACATTTCTGATTATCACCACAAGAATGACATTGATCATCACACACATCTGTTCTCTGACCTTCACACTCATTTAGCCTTTGACCTTCACACTTAGTTAGCCTTTGACCTTCACATACATCTGTTCTCTGACCTTCACTTGGACACCTAGCTTCTTCCAATAACGATTGTAAAATAGTTCTCAGATTACATTTTTCTTTAGAGCTGGTATCCACCTTAGTCAGCAAAAGTTCAATGTATGGAACATTGAATATGTTTCCAACCCTGTAAATACATTACACTGAATTATCGCACGATGAACAAGCAAATTCCATGAATTCATATTCCCAAAGTGGCATACTGGTTGGCGACCATTTTTCCATGCAAAAAATGATGTTTTTCAATCATAACTCTAAATTTGTATGCTTCATCGTCATTTTTTTTACATCAATAAATAGGTCAGGTCGTTATATATCGAATACCACAATATATCGAATACCACAAAACAGCTAATTAATATCAAGGGAGGTAAATGCCGATAGTGAGGCTCCAAAAGGGGTACTTAAACTGCCAATTAAAATTCAAGAGAAGACCCATTATCCGAACACTTCTACCGACTAGAATGTGAACACGGTATATAACTACCGACTAGAATGTGAACACGGTATATAACTACCGACTAGAATGTGAACACGGTATATATCTACCGACTAGAATGTGAACACGGTATATAACTACCGACTAGAATGTGAACACGGTATATATCTACCGACTAGAATGTGAACACGGTATATAACTACCGACTAGAATGTGAACACGGTATATATCTACCGATTATGAATGTGAACACGGTATATAACTACCGACTAGAATGTGAACACGGTATATAACTACCGACTAGAATGTGAACACGGTATATAACTACCGACTAGAATGTGAACACGGTATATAACTACCGACTAGAATGTGAACAAGGTATATAACTACATGAAATATCTACCGACTAGAATGTGAACACGGTATATATCTACCGACTAGAATGTGAACACGGTATATAACTACCGACTAGAATGTGAACACGGTATATATCTACCGACTAGAATGTGAACACGGTATATATCTACCGACTAGAATGTGAACACGGTATATAACTACCGACTAGAATGTGAACACGGTATATAACTACCGACTAGAATGTGAACACGGTATATATCTACCGACTAGAATGTGAACACGGTATATATCTACCGACTAGAATGTGAACACGGTATATATCTACCGACTAGAATGTGAACACGGTATATATCTACCGACTAGAATGTGAACACGGTATATATCTACCGACTAGAATGTGAACACGGTATATATCTACCGACTAGAATGTGAACACGGTATATAACTACCGACTAGAATGTGAACACGGTATATAACTACCGACTAGAATGTGAACACGGTATATATCTACCGACTAGAATGTGAACACGGTATATATCTACCGACTAGAATGTGAACACGGTATATATCTACCGACTAGAATGTGAACACGGTATATATCTACCGACTAGAATGTGAACAAGGTATATATCTACCGACTAGAATGTGAACACGGTATATATCTACCGACTAGAATGTGAACACGGTATATATCTACCGACTAGAATGTGAACACGACTAGAATGTGAACACGGTATATATCTACCGACTAGAATGTGAACACGGTATATATCTACCGACTAGAATGTGAACACGGTATATAACTACCGACTAGAATGTGAACACGGTATATATCTACCGACTAGAATGTGAACAAGGTATATATCTACCGACTAGAATGTGAACACGGTATATATCTACCGACTAGAATGTGAACACGGTATATATCTACCGACTAGAATGTGAACACGGTATATATCTACCGACTAGAATGTGAACACGGTATATAACTACCGACTAGAATGTGAACACGGTATATATCTACCGACTAGAATGTGAACACGGTATATATCTACCGACTAGAATGTGAACACGGTATATATCTACCGACTAGAATGTGAACACGGTATATATCTACCGACTAGAATGTGAACACGGTATATATCTACCGACTAGAATGTGAACACGGTATATATCTACCGACTAGAATGTGAACACGGTATATATCTACCGACTAGAATGTGAACACGACTAGAATGTGAACACGGTATATAACTACCGACTAGAATGTGAACACGGTATATAACTACCGACTAGAATGTGAACACGGTATATAACTACATGAAATATCTACCAACTAGAATGTGAACACGGTATATAACTACATGAAATATCTACCGACTAGAATGTGAACACGGTATATATCTACCGACTAGAATGTGAACACGGTATATAACTACCGACTAGAATGTGAACACGGTATATATCTACCGACTAGAATGTGAACAAGGTATATATCTACCGACTAGAATGTGAACACGGTATATATCTACCGACTAGAATGTGAACACGGTATATATCTACCGACTAGAATGTGAACACGGTATATATCTACCGACTAGAATGTGAACACGGTATATATCTACCGACTAGAATGTGAACACGGTATATATCTACCGACTAGAATGTGAACACGGTATATAACTACCGACTAGAATGTGAACACGGTATATAACTACCGACTAGAATGTGAACACGGTATATATCTACCGACTAGAATGTGAACAAGGTATATATCTACCGACTAGAATGTGAACACAGTATATATCTACCGACTAGAATGTAAACAAGGTATATATCTACCGACTAGAATGTGAACACGGTATATATCTACCGACTAGAATGTGAACACGGTATATATCTACCGACTAGAATGTGAACAAGGTATATAACTACCGACTAGAATGTGAACACGGTATATAACTACCGACTAGAATGTGAACACGGTATATAACTACATGAAATATCTACCAACTAGAATGTGAACACGGTATATAACTACATGAAATATCTACTGACTAGAATGTGAACACGGTATATAACTACCGACTAGAATGTGAACACGGTATATATCTACATGAAATATCTACCAACTAGAATGTGAACACGGTATATAACTACCGACTAGAATGTGAACACGGTATATAACTACCGACTAGAATGTGAACACGGTATATAACTACATGAAATATCTACCAACTAGAATGTGAACACGGTATATAACTACATGAAATATCTACTGACTAGAATGTGAACACGGTATATAACTACCGACTAGAATGTGAACACGGTATATATCTACATGAAATATCTACCAACTAGAATGTGAACACGGTATATAACTACCGACTAGAATGTGAACACGGTATATAACTACCGACTAGAATGTGAACACGGTATATAACTACATGAAATATCTACCAACTAGAATGTGAACACGGTATATAACTACATGAAATATCTACCAACTAGAATGTGAACAAGGTATATTAACTACCGACTAGAATGTGAACACGGTATATTACTGATAATTTATTTCTAGAAACTCCAGTCTGGCCTGGAAGTTATAAAGCAAATCTTAAGCTCAGTGCCACACGTTCAGATTGGTTGAAATGAGTCTATATCTCAAATTTAACCAGACGTATAGACAGAGTTTTGGAGAAGAGATATATATACAACCTCGTGCAGACATAAGTGCAGCAAGTGATAAAAACATATGAGTAAACAGACTCGTTAATCATGCTGCTTGATGAGAACGGCTTCCATGATGTGGCTTATGTGATAGGACATATTGTCGTAAAACTTTTAACAATTTCCCTAAGCTGATATATTTAGCTATTAATCAGTGGATAAGCAGTCAGCATATTTACACCACCTCTTACCAGAGAGGCCCCGATATAAGTCTTAGCAGAGAGGCCCCAACACCCCAATATAGGTCTTACCAGAGAGGCCCAAACACCCCGATATAGGTCTTACCAGAGAGGCCCCAACACCCCGATATAGGTCTTACCAGAGAGGCCCCAACACCCCGATATAAGTCTTACCAGAGAGGCCCCAACACCCCGATATAAGTCTTACCAAGAGGCCCCAACATGAGTCTTACCAGAGAGGCCCCAATATCACAGCAGTTTTCCCGGCATACTTCTCTGTACAATCGCATGGCAGAAGTGAGTATGGGTGCTCTGAAATGTTACAGAAGTGTGCATGGGTGCTCTGAAATGTTACAGAAGTGAGTATGGGTGCTCTGAAATGTTACAGAAGTGTGCATGGGTGCTCTGAAATGTTACGGAAGTGTGCATGGGTGCTCTGAAATGTTACAGAAGTGTGCATGGGTACTGTGAAATGTTACAGAAGTGTGCATGGGTACTGTGAAATGTTACAGAAGTGTGCATGGGTACTGTGAAATGTTACAGAAGTGAGTATGGGTGCTCTGAAATGTTACAGAAGTGTGTAGGGATACTGTGAAATGTATGTTGAACTTCCATTCAAAATGTAATATAACATGTATGTTTGTTACTAAATCACGGATAGTTGTTTGTTAATAAATAGCGGCTATATGTTAAAGCTGACTGGTTGTAGACTAATACTGACCTACTGGCGAGTTAGTTTGAGGGCAGACAACTCTTTCTTCACACATCAGGCAATGAAGCACCTGCCTGCAGCTCTCTACACTGCTTATTGCTAATTGGTTGTTCTTGGTAGCCCTGACAACCACCAGAAAATGGTCCTCGACACATGCAGTATACAATATATCTATGCCCTTCTGGTACCTGGCAGCTGCTCTAAGAATGAAAACATTAATAACATAAAACTATACATGTAATTGGAAATTCTAATTAACCGAGCAAATACGTGAATCATCCACCAAACTGGCTCTGTGACTGGACGTGAATCACCCGCCAAACTGGCTCTGGACGGACAAATTTGTTTGTTTGTTTTTTTGGGGGATTTACGCCTGCATCAGCACCATTTTGGGCTATATCACCAGTGGGCAGTTTACCTAACAACACCTTTCCTGGTCAGGTTCCAGCGGTAAACCAGTACTTGGTGCACCAACCTCCATAAGAAATTGCCAACTTTTTCATATAAATTAGACACGGCCTGAGCGGGGCTCGAAATCCTTTAACCATCAGTGATGATAGGTTAAAAGTGGTATAGTCCGCGACACTACTCGACAAGACAGACAAATTTGTGGATTTTTTATGATTTAAAATAGTATTACTGGGCTGATTCCAGCGAAATGTGCACTGTCACTGGTGCTACAAATTTAGTTATGGTTTCATAAAATTCCATGAGTTGGGTACTGACAGACAAATGTGTGGGCTGTCAGTCAATTAAAGGGCAATAACTCTGACCCAATCCTTATGGAAAGTGCACACACACACCACTGCACTATGGTGATACATATATATGTCTAAGTTTCATAAGAATTCACATCAATATTCCTGGCCGGTATCTCAACCAATCAGAATCCTTCCCGGTGTTATTACACAAGTGTACATATAAGAAATTATATGATGAATGTATTACACCGAAAACAAAACAATTTATGTTATGTTATATTTCGGGTTTTACGCCTGCATCAGCACCATTTTGGGCTATATCGCCAGTGGGCAGTTTACCTAACAACACCTTTCCTGGGCAGGCTCCAGCGGTTAACCAGTACTTGGGTGCACCAACCTCCGTAAGAAACTGCCAACTTATTCATATAAATGAGACACAGCCTGAGCGGGGCTCGAACCCGTGACCATCAGAGATGATAGGTTACAGTGGTATACAAGTCAGCGACCTTAACCACTCGACCACGGAGGCGGACCTGAAAACAAAACAAATGGTCGTTGTCGCTAGCAACAGAATTATGGTTGTTGTTACTAGCAACAGAATAATGGTCATTAGCAACAGATTAATAGTTGTTGTTACTAGCAACAGAATAACAAACCTGGCTATATCTGCTATGAAAAACAAACGTTGCCATATCTGCTATGAAAAACAAACCTTGCCATATCTGCTATGAATACCCGGACAGCCAGCTCGTTAACATACTCAGTCTTCTGTGTGTGAGCTTGGTACATCCGCTGTACGATCTGGGGCGAGCGGAAACATGCGCTGGCCATACTAGGCGTCAGAAAACACACGACTCCATTGTGACGTAGGTTAGAAAACACCGAATCCATATGCAGGGCTATACCAGTGAATAGTCGTTGAAGCAATCTGGAATTATGATTACATGTTCTGTAATTACATTCTAGTGTGTGTGTGTGTGTGTGTGTGTGCGTGCATGCGTGTGGTGCGTGTGTGTGGTGCGTGTATGAATCCCAAAGCGATTAGTCACACTATGTTTTTGAGGACAGTGCAATGATAGAGCTCCATTTATTTTTTATAGAGACAGAGCTCCATTCGAGAGGATCCTCTGGTTCTTTTATGTGTAAAGTACTGCTCCGACAGGAGACCTTGGTTTAAAGTCTAATTCAACATACTAAACTATGTTCCAGCCCCATCATGCTAACACAGATTTGGATTTATTCCTACCTTCATGCGTAATAATTGTCAAAAATGGCCTGCCTAATAAACTAGTTAGTCAGTCCCTAATAAACCTTTTGTGATGTCATAACACTGTGATGTCATAACACTGTGATGTCATAATGTTGTAACGTCATAACACTGTGATGTCATAACACTGTGATGTCATAATACTGTGATGTCATAATGTTGTAACGTCATAACACTGTGATGTCATAACACTGTGATGTCATAATACTGTGATGTCATAATGTTGTAACATCATAACACTGTGACGTCATAATGTTGTAACGTCATAACACTGTGATGTCATAACACTGTGATGTCATAATACTGTGATGTTATAATGTTGTAACATAACACTGTGATATCATAACACTGTGATATCATAACACTGTGATGTCATAATTATCCTCACAGATGGTATGATAAACTTCAAGTCACGAATATTCGGTAGTCTTTCCTCTCTAAAACTTCTTTTTTCATCAAAGATAGGATACATAGAATATTAGGTTACTATCTTAGAACCATATTTCCTCTTCTCCCTCCCTCATAATGATGGATTACCTCAGGAATGAGATCTCCGGAGCGATCAATTAATTTTTAATTATTAGGAGCGTCTCCGAAAAATACAGGGCTCGATATTTTCGAGACAGTAACATCATTTTCTCTAATTCTTTGTTATGTTATGTTATATTTCGGGTTTTACGCCTGCATCAGCACCATTTTGGGCTATATCGCCGGCGGGCAGTTTACTTAACAACACCTTTCCTGGGCAGGCTCCAGCGGTTAACCAGTACTTGGGTGCACCAACCTCCGTAAGAAACTGCCAACTTTTTCATATAAATGAGACACGGCCCGAGCGGGGCTCGAACCCGTAACCAATCAGTGATGATAGGTTACAGTGGTGTACAAGTCAACGACCGTAACCACTCGACCACGGAGGCGGACCCTAATTCTTTGTTAGTTTATTTTTGGGGCTTAGTCAAATCAACGGCTTAGGTCATTTGACGACACTCCAGCTATGCCTGGTTGAGGAAGACCCTGGGTGCCCATCCATGCAGTATTTCAGGCACGGATGGGTACGCAGGTAGAGCCGCCAAAATAAATTGTGCGATTTCGAACTTACAATGGTGAAAGGAGGGAGGGGCAAGTGATTTCGAAGCCAATGACCATAACGACTAGACCACACAGAATATAGCATCCAGTACTAGTACGTAGGAATGTCGGGACATAAATAGGACGGTCGAAAATGGATACGTTTAGATTACATTATATTCATCACTCCGGAGACCTCATTCCTGAGGTAATCTATCACACGAGGGAGAGAGAAGAGGAAATATGGTTCTAAGTGTCTTGCTTAAGGACACCACCCACCACAAGCATGGTAGTTTATACAAATTTATTTTAGCTTGATTGCGAAACAAGATCTTACAACTTATACTAATCACTCTCGAGAGCTTATTCCTGATGGAATCCATCGCCAGGCGGGAGAGAGAAGAGGCAACGTGGAATTTAAATGCCTTGCCTAAGGGCACAATCGTAACGGCTCTAGCGGGGTTCAAACGCCGGACCTTTCGCACCTGAAGTGAATGCGCATCCACTGCGCTATCACGACTTCCACAAGCATGGTTCTAACGGTGCTCAAACCTACAACCTCTCGATTGCAAGGCAGGTACTCTATCCATTACACAATGGAGATTCAAAAATGTGATCACTTGTGATTTTTTCTTGATTTGATACAAAGGAGACTAAATATGTTTATCTTAACCCCTTGCATGCCAGTGGCAAATAAAATCATTTTTGCAAAAAGCATAGAGCCAGATCAGACAGCACAAAATGTGTCGCCTGATCAGGCTCTATGCTGTTTGCTATTCGGATAGTGGAGCTAAAATACTTGTCTGAATAGCAAACTGATCAGACGCAGCATTACGCCGTGGCAAATCTGATTTTATTTACTCAGCAAGAAAAGTGTTGAGCTTTATTATAACTAGAGTACCGTCTCATTTATAACAGACGGACATGTACTTTTGAAGATACCCTGTGAAAGAATGCATGCTTAATTTGCCAGAAATTGAATGAAACGGGGACAAATAAGACAATTCCTTACTTTATGATATTTGTATTTTGCCAATATTATTCGCCAATAAAAATGCAAGTGCAAATATTATTTCGATTCTAAATGTTAATAATGTGACCAAAACACGTCAAAACAGCTAAAAATAGTTGGTGTTATATTTTTATATATGTTGGTTGTTGTTCCTAACAGGGAACGAGTAATATATATATATGTAGTCCTCTCTACATCCAAATTTTCGATGAATTTCCGAGTTTCAGAAAATATACAAAGAGAGGCTCTATCGACCCCACCCCCCCCATATTTTTGCGGAGACGCTCCTAATAATTTAAAATTTATAAGACAAAAATACTATATTCTACGCAATACTATATTTTCGGCTGATAACAATCTTATAGAAAATGAATTAGCCGGATAATCTTTGTTTTCCTTGAAAGGCTTTTTAAGACGAAAACTCGGATATAGAGAGGACAACACACACATCACACATATGTATATATATATATATATGTTATTTTTTAGATGACATCACAAGACAAAGGGCGTATCAGCGAATTTGACTGTCTGTGAGAATAACTTCTCAAGATGGTACGATGGTCGCCAGATCGGACAGGTGGGTTTTCTCCGGGTACCTCCCACTTGAATGACCACATATACGCTTTCATCCGTGCCAACGAGAGTGATTAATATAAGTTGTTAAAACTTGCTTCGCAATCGTTGTAAAATAAATAAAGTTTAAACAAAAACTTCTCAACCATTTACAATCTACGTCCCACAGTACTTACATAAAATTGAAAGCTTCTTGATATAACACAACAACAGCCTTGTACGGACACGCATGAACTACCAGCTTACTGCATTCTACAGCAGGCCACTGACCAACCATGCGCGACGGATCAAGTAGCCAATCATCAAGCTTCATTCCATTCAGTGCACAAGTACTCTTCAGAGTTGTTTCTTCTGCCAGGACAACATGGATTCTGTCTCCTAGATGTAACTTCCATTGTAACCCATTCAGTCCTGAAACACACGCTTTATAAGACAAACCTACACCCAACATGTTCTCTAACATTTCTCCACCCGATCCACCCTGAAACACATGCTTTATAACAAACCTACACCCAACATGTTCCATAACATTTCTCCACCTGATACACCCTGAAACACATGCTTTATAACAAACCTACACCCAACATGTTCCATAACATTTCTCCACCTGATACACCCTGAAACACATGCTTTATAACAAACCGACACCCAACATGTTCTCTAACATTTCTCCACCTGATCCATAAATCAACTAAGAATGTTACTGAAGGTAGAAATACATGCACTGTAAAATACCAAAATTACACAAAACACTTTATTTCGCGATTTTCACGATTATGAACATGAATTCGTGATCAACATAGATTGCGAAAATTAGCAAAATATAACATCTCGCGAATAAAGTGTTCTACAGTAGTACATCTATAAAGTGTTCTACAGTAGTACATCTATAAAGTGCTCTACAGTAGTACATCTATAAAGTGTTCTACAGTAGTACATCTATAAAGTGCTCTACAGTAGTACATCTATAAAGTGCTCTACAGTAGTACATCTATAAAGTGCTCTACAGTAGTACATCTATAAAGTGCTCTACAGTAGTACATCTATAAAGTGCTCTACAGTAGTACATCTATAAAGTGCTCTACAGTAGTACATCTATAAAGTGTTCTACAGTAGTACATCTATAAAGTGTTCTACAGTAGTACATCTATAAAGTGTTCTACAGTAGTACATCTATAAAGTGTTCTACAGTAGTACATCTATAAAGTGTTCTACAGTAGTACATCTATAAAGTGTTCTACAGTAGTACATCTATAAAGTGTTCTACAGTAGTACATCTATAAAGTGTTCTACAGTAGTACATCTATAAAGTGTTCTACAGTAGTACATCTATAAAGTGTTCTACAGTAGTACATCTATAAAGTGTTCTACAGTAGTACATCTATAAAGTGTTCTACAGTAGTACATCTATAAAGTGTTCTTCAGTAGTACATCTATAAAGTGTTCTACAGTAGTACATCTATAAAGTGTTCTACAGTAGTACATCTATAAAGTGTTCTACAGTAGTACATCTATAAAGTGTTCTACAGTAGTACATCTATAAAGTGTTCTACAGTAGTACATCTATAAAGTGTTCTACAGTAGTACATCTATAAAGTGTTCTACAGTAGTACATCTATAAAGTGTTCTACAGTAGTACATCTATAAAGTGTTCTACAGTAGTACATCTATAAAGTGTTCTACAGTAGTACATCTATAAAGTGTTCTACAGTAGTACATCTATAAAGTGTTCTACAGTAGTACATCTATAAAGTGTTCTACAGTAGTACATCTATAAAGTGCTCTACAGTAGTACATCTATAAAGTGTTCTACAGTAGTACATCTATAAAGCAGCTTGGACAATACTGAATGAATAATTTCGCCAAATATCAACCGACTGATATGCATTTACGAAAGTAATTGTTGACTGATGGGCGTAATGACACCAGACGATGTGTGATCAGTCATTGACACCGGAGGATGTGTGATCAGGCATTGACACTGTGGACGTTGTGTGATCGATCAGTCATTGACACCGGACGATGTGTGATCAGTCATTGACACCGGAGGATGTGTGATCAGGCATTGACACCGGACGATGTGTGATCAGTCATTGACACCGAAAGATGTGTGATCAGTCATTGACACCGAGGACGATGTGTGATCAGTCATTGACACCGGACGATGTGTGATCAGTCATTGACACCGTGGATGATGTGTGATCAGTCATTGACACTGAAAGATGTGTGATCAGTCATTGACACCGAGGACGATGTGTGATCAGTCATTGACACCGGACGATGTGTGATCAGTCATTGACACCGTGGATGATGTGTGATCAGTAATTGACACTGAAAGATGTGTGATCAGTCATTGACACCGAGGACGATGTGTGATCAGTCATTGACACCGAAAGATGTGTGATCAGTCATTGACACTGTGGACATTGTGTGATCAGTCATTGACACCGAACAATGTGTGATCAGTCATTGACACCGTGGACGATGTGTGATCAGTCATTGACACCGAAAGATGTGTGATCAGTCATTGACACCGAGGACGATGTGTGATCAGTCATTGACACCGAAAGATGTGTGATCAGTCATTGACACTAGGACGTTGTGTGATCAGTCCTTGACACCGAACGATGTGTGATCAGTCATTGACACCGCGGACGATGTGTGATCAGTCATTGACACCATGGACGATGTGTGATCAGTCATTGACACCGGAGGATGTGTGATCAGTCACTGACACCGCGGACGATGTGTGATCAGTCACTGACACCGCGGAGGATGTGTGATCAGTCATTGACACCGGACGATGTGTGATCAGTCACTGACACCGAAGGATGTGTGATCAGTCACTGACACCGAAGGATGTGTGATCAGTCACTGACACCGCGGACGATGTGTGATCAGTCACTGACACCGCGGAGGATGTGTGATCAGTCATTGACACCGTGGACGATGTGTGATCAGTCATTGACACCGTGGACGATGTGTGATCAGTCATTGACACCGGACGATGTGTGATCAGTCATTGACACTGGAGGATGTGTGATCAGTCATTGACACCGGAGGATGTGTGATCAGTCATTGACACCGGACGATGTGTGATCAGTCATTGACACCGGAGGATGTGTGATCAGTCATTGACACCGGACGATGTGTGATCAGTCATTGACACCGGAGGATGTGTGATCAGGCATTGACACCGGATGATGTGTGATCAGTCATTGACACCGGACGATGTGTGATCAGTCATTGATGCCGGACGATGTGTGATCAGTCATTGACACTGTGGACGTTGTGTGATCAGTCATTGACACCGGAGGATGTGTGATCAGGCATTGACACCGGACGATGTGTGATCAGTCATTGACACCTGACGATGTGTGATCAGTCATTGACACTGTGGACGTTGTGTGATCAGTCATTGACACCGGACGATGTGTGATCAGTCATTGACACCGGACGATGTGTGATCAGTCATTGACACCGAAAGATGTGTGATCAGTCATTGACACCGAAAGATGTGTGATCAGTCATTGACACCGAGGACGATGTGTGATCAGTCATTGACACTGTTGACGTTGTGTGATCAGTCATTGACACCGAACGATGTGTGATCAGTCATTGACACCGGACAATGTGTGATCAGTCATTGACACCGGATGATGTGTGATCAGTCACTGACACCGTGGATGATGTGTGATCAGTCATTGACACCGGATGATGTGTGATCAGTCATTGACACCGTGGATGATGTGTGATCAGTCATTGACACCGGATGATGTGTGATCAGTCATTGACACCGTGGATGATGTGTGATCAGTCATTGACACCGGATGATGTGTGATCAGTCATTGACACCGTGGATGATGTGTGATCAGTCATTGACACCGGATGATGTGTGATCAGTCATTGACACCGTGGATGATGTGTGATCAGTCATTGACACCGGATGATGTGTGATCAGTCATTGACACCGTGGATGATGTGTGATCAGTCATTGACACCGGATGATGTGTGATCAGTCATTGACACCGTGGATGATGTGTGATCAGTCATTGACACCGGATGATGTGTGATCAGTCATTGACACCGTGGATGATGTGTGATCAGTCATTGACACCGGATGATGTGTGATCAGTCATTGACACCGGAACGATGTGTGATCAGTCATTTACGTTTTGGAGGATAGTGCATATATATAGATCCCGAGGAACTTTATACAAATTTATTTTGACTCGATTGCGTTACAAGTTTTTACAACATTAGATTAATCGCTCTCGAGACCTCATTCTTGACAGATCCATCGCCATTAGCTAGAGAAAAGAGGAAATGTGAACTTTAACCCTTTCAACCCCACAGGCCTCTAAATAGGCTTATGAAAAGTGTAGATCCAGATGAGCCGGCTCGTGATGAGCCGTCTCATCAGGATCTGCACTTTTTTGCCAGTAATAATTATTACTATTTTTAGATAAAATTACCCATTTTGATAAATGAACTGGTCCAAAGGTAATTTTCTTATTAATTTATTGGTCTGAAAATATCATGGACCAGTCCATGTCAGTTACTTGGGGTTGAATGGGTTAAGTGTCTTGCCTAAGGGGCAATCGTAATGGTTACAGCTGGGAGCTCCTCACAACTGAAGCGAACGTGCTACAACTGCGCTATTACGACTACAAGGAACTGGAATGGGATTACATCAACACAACACAAATATGTCGCCAAGCGACATACATGATTCAGCAAATACATCAACACAAACAAGTGGCTTGGAGATGTTCCCGCTCCAGCAAATACATGTACTTGTACATCAACACAAACAAGTGGCTTGGAGATGTTCCCGCTCCAGCAAATACATGTACTTGTACATCAACACAAACAAGTGGCTTGGAGATGTTCCCGCTCCAGCAAATACATGTACTTGTACATCAACACAAACAAGTGGCTTGGAGATGTTCCCGCTCCAGCAAATACATGTACTTGTACATCAACACAAACAAGTGGCTTGGAGATGTTCCCGCTCCAGCAAATACATGTACTTGTACATCAACACAAACAAGTGGCTTGGAGATGTTCCCGATCCAGCAAATACATGTGCTTGTACATCAAGACAAACATGTGGCTTGGAGACATGCATGTACCTGATCATGCAAATATATCTAACACAAACAAGTGGCTTGGAGATGTTCCCGATCCAGCAAATACATGTACTTGTACATCAAGACAAACATGTGGCTTGGAGACATGCATGTACCTGATCATGCAAATATATCCAACACAAACTGGAGATGTACATGTACACATATGGCTTGGAGATGTACAGGTACCTGATCATGCATATATATCCAACACAAACATGTGGCTTGGAGACGTACCTGATCCAGCAAATGCGTCCAGACAAACAAGTGGCGTGATGGTATTTTCTGCTTCTATCTTCAAGGTAGCGAGGACCAGCTCCCTGTGGAATGAAGATGTGTGGAAATCTCCCAATTATGGACAGGTAGACAGCAAAAATTGGCTTGACCGTCACTGATTCCTACTTGTCACCAACAATTAAGACCAAACTTGCAAAGTCGACTTACTTACTTCCAGGTTCTGACATACACAGAACATGCTTGGTAGATATTTGATGTGCTATAAATATGTCTCGCCTTTCAACTTTCTTGCCGACATATAAACTGGATATTTTGTCTGCTATTTGAGGGTACTGTGTGAATATGCCACATGTAACTTGATCAGAATCGCCCGATTGCCTGTGATCGTTGTTGTTCTCCTTAGCCATAGTCTTTGTCTGGTCTATCGGACGTTGATGCTCTTTTGCTACTTTTTTTAAAGCTTTATTTATTTTACAACGATTGCGAAGCAAGTTTTAACAACATATATTAATCACTCTTGTTGGCGCGGATGAAATCGTATATTTGGTCATTTGTGTGGGAGGAAACCGGAGTACCCAGAGAAAACCCACCTGTCAGATCTGGCGACCATCGTACCATCTCACATATTTCCCGGTCCGAAGATCGAACCCGGGTTGCATTGGTGAGAAACGAGTGCGCTAACCACTACGCTAATCGGACAGCCAACTTGAAGTAGCAGGTAATCTCGTTTGGTATCCATAATTACGTCTTAGAAAAGCACACGGACACTGAACATTTCTTCAACTTGCACTGGTAAAATATGCAATTTATACTTGTGTTCATTTTATGAACCTGTCTTATAGGCGAGTGCATGCCAATACCCACAGATTTCATAACCAAAGTAGAGGGGGTGTCTTATAGGCGAGTGCATGCCAAAACCCACAGATTTCACAACCAAAGTAGGAGGGTCGTCTTATAGGCGAGTGCATGCCAAAACCCACAGATTTCACAACCAAAGTAGAGGGGGCGTCTTATAGGCGAGTGCATGCCAAAACCCAGATTTCACAACCAAAGTAGAGGGGGGCGTCTTATAGGTGAGTGCATGCCAAAACCCACAGATTTCACAACCAAAGGAGGGTCGTCTTATAGGCGAGTGCATGCAAAACCCAAGATTTCAAACCAAAGTAGAGGGGCGTCTTATAGGCGAGTGCATGCCAAACCCCAGATTTCACAACCAAGTACAGGGGGCGTCTTATAGGTGGTGCATGCCAAAACCCACAGATTTCACAACCAAAGTAGAGGGGGCGTCTTATAGGCGAGTGCATGCCAAAACCCACAGATTTCACAACCAAAGTTGAGGGGGCGTCTTATAGGTGAGTGCATGCCAAAACCCACAGATTTCACAACCAAAGTAGAGGGGGCATCTTATAGGTGAATGCATGCCAATACCCACAGATTTCACAACCAAAGTAGAGGGGGCGGGGTGTCTTATTGGCGAGTATGGATGGTACTAGTTGAATAAAACATAGTGTCGTTCTGAGTGCCGGAATTGACTACAGTCATGTGTCGTGAATTCCTACGCGTCGGAACTCCAAGCGATGGTTTAATCGCCAATAAATACATTTTTTTTAGCACTCACTTATAAGACGGGAGGCCACTTTGAGGCCATAATCTGGTATTATTTTCTTAGAGCGCATAAATGACGTTACAGAACTAAAAGTATTGTAAAATGACGTCACTCGTTAAACAATGTTCTATTGCAGAATTAACCCTTTCAACACCACAGACCTCTAAATTGGCTTACAAAAAAGTGTAGATCCAGATGGGCCGTCTCATCAGGATCTGCACTTTTTTCAAGTAATATAACTATTTTTAGAGAAAAAAATTACCCATTTTGATAAATGAACTGATCCAAATGTAATTTTGTTATTAATTTATTGGTCTAAAAATATCATGGACCAGTCCATGTCAGTTACTTGGTGTTGAATGGGTTAAACACGGTAAATTCCTTCTTTGCGTATACAGACATAATCCAAGTCATGTTACAATCTATTCCAAATATTTAGACTTGAAAAATGTGATATTTTACTATCAAGGCGAATAATAGAAACAATTTTTATGTAGAGGTCTTATATATAAAACTAGTTAGAATCAACTTTTGTAATTATACCTTACTGCGGCCAATTTTGGATTATAGTATTTGAGTTGTTCTGAACGTTTCATTGCTGTTGGTTTCTCTAGCTTCACACCATTTTCTGCAACGACTTCGGGCGTCACGTCCGACATCACATCATGATCTTTTTGGTCTTGCATGTCTGAAATAAATGATACAAGTCAGTAATTTTTATATCACAGCTAGATTTATAATAAGTAATAATTAAGTAATTTTTATATCACAGCTAGATTTATAATAGGTAATAATTAAGTAATTTTTATATCACAGCTAGATTTATAATAAGTAATAATTAAGTAATTTTTATATCACAGCTAGATTTATAATAAGTAATAATTAAGTAATTTTTATATCACAGCTAGATTTATAATAACCCTATCTATCTAATGTGAAACCCCTACATCCCCACGAGGTGTTTGACATTAGAGGAAGATCAGATAGTGTGTGGCGTCCGTGATCCAACGTCGGATTTGGACGGTCCCGGGTTCGATACTCGGTCAGGCCACGTATGTAGTGTCATTGAGCAAGGCACCTCACATACATTGCTTAGTACTGGTTAATCACTTAGGTCGGCTAAGCCTGCCCAGGAAAATATGTCTAAGTCCCCGCGAGGGGTTTGACATTAAAGGAACATACATATATATAGTGTTATTAGAGGGGTCACCCAGGGTTTATTTTAATGAAGTCTTGTCCATATTAAACCAGGGCCTTTCATTTTCAGAGGGGACAAGCCCTGTGCATGTCTGTTAAGAATAGAGCGCTGCTTGCCAAGGAAAACAAGAACGATGAACAATTAGCCGAGTTGTCATCCGAGTTGATTTGGGTCGAGTTGACTGGGGCCGTATGGTAAATACATATTGTCATCTAAATCATGGGGAAATGTTGCCCCCGTGTTGCTGGAGGCGAGGTATCGTTTAAGAGAAATATACATCAATATAGTGTACGTCTTGTAGGCTGTCTTTGTTCCAAACACTGTTACGGTAGCTAAGCCAATCTGTCACTTCACATGTGTGAGCTTTGCACGGGTGTGTCTAATAACCACAATACACCCCAAGACACCCCAAGACTCTACAAAAACCCCTAGACTACTAAAACCTAAAACTCCCCGCTCTCTTTGCACAACTGTGTTTAGGCGAATTATTTATTTTTTTAATGTAGAAAATGATATAAATTATACACTATTTATTGTAATTGCTTGCATGCATGTGCAGATTAATTCAGCTAATTGTCCGAGTGAATACTGGCTGTGTTTTATCACGTATAAATTTAATATATTTTCGTTTTATTCATGATTATGTTTATGTCAATCATAAACATGTTTATGTCAATCATAAACAACATGTAAACACACAAAATAGTCGACTTTGCAGTTTGCAAAGACTTTTAGGTTTTGGAATAAATCGTCATGTCTAAAAAGGATAGCCTTATAACATACTCTTACAAAAAAACCAAGAGCACTCAAAGTAATGTGAAGATAGGCAAAGGTACATGTATGATTGTATAGATCTATAGCTTCATCAAAACCAAGAACAAAGTAACCAAGCCCAAGTCGTCGGGGTTCGAACCCACGGTTAGCCAGTACTAAGCAATGTGTGTGATGTGCCTTGCTCAATGACACTATATACGTGGCCGGACCGAGTATCGGACACAGGACTGCTTGATTCCAAATCTGACACTGGCGGCTGGACCACAGCGATTGTCAACTGTCATAACATAAATGAGTTATGTCCATATCCCATAGCAGATACATCTTACCTACTATCTAGAAAAGTTTCAAGGACCAAAGGTATGCAGCCAGGTTGCATACCTACAAAGCGACCTGAATGCTCTAGAACAGTGGGAACGGAACTGGTGGTCCACGGAGTTCAATCCTGGCAAGTGTGAGGTGCTGTGAATTACTCGCAACAGAAAACCACTCATTTTCATTTTCCTTTACAAACTCCACTACATGGTACTAAGGGCAACCAATGCCGCTAAATATCTAGGTGTTATTATTAGTAACGATTTAAAATGTTCTCCCCATATTATATAAACAACATCTATGTGGCGTCCGTGGTCTAGATCATCTATCTTCCTATCTTCGAAGGGTCCCAGGTTCAAACTCGGTCAGGGCACGTATGCAGTGTCATTGAGCAAGGCACATTACACACATTGCTTAGTACTGGTTAACTGCTTAGGTCGGCTAAGCCTGTCAAGGAAAACATGTCTAGGTCCCCGCATAATATTAATTTACTCTCTCAGATTCATTAAAAGGAATTTGAAGACTAGTAAATAAAATGTTAATGAAAAAGCTTATAACACCTCTGTTTATCCTCAACTTGAGTATTGCTCAACCATCTGGCACCCCCTGTTCTAAGAATAACGTACATTCTTCAAACACCTCACGAACCACCAGTTGGACTTCGGTAACATTTGGTAGGAATGATCGATGAACAATGCTCTTTCAAAGTTGTTAAAATGGTGACGCCATGGTAACCAATGAGTCAGGGATTTTTACATTACTCATTCTAGAAAAGCAGCCTTCCACAAGCAGCCAGTTGGAGGAGAATCAGCTGAAACAACTGAAAGATTTTGACCTGAATTGGGAATATGGACCAAGTCTGGGTAGGTACATGGTTGGATGACATGCAGTCATGTTGCTATGGATACTTACATTTGTGTAAGTGTACCATGAAAACATCATACAGACGGATATGTAGTCCAGTGGTAACTTCGATCCCCTGTCTGACACTAATAAAATTAACAGTCTTTCAGATGGGACGTTAAACCAAGGTCTCGTGTCGGTGCTTTACACCGTGTACGTAAAAGAACCAGAGGAGATTCTGGAATGGGTCTCTGTCTGTATCATGAACTATCCTCCAAAATAACTAATCTCTTCAGGAGGCGTCGCTCATATGGGCAACCGGTAGCGACGATAAATAAACGTAAAACACACACAAACATCGTCATTTTTAACAAGTCCGAGGATATCGTGATTGTCCAATGTCTGTTCAATGTCTGTGTGTACATTGATTGTCCAATGTCTGTGTGTACATTGATTGTCCAATGTATGTGTGTACATTGATTGTCCAATGTATGTGTGTACATTGATTGTCCAATGTATGTGTGTACATTGATTGTCCAATGTATGTGTGTACATTGATTGTCCAATGTATGTGTGTACATTGATTGTCCAATGTCTGTGTGTACATTGATTGCCCAATATATGTGTGTACATTGATTGTCCAATGTCTGTGTGTACATTGATTGTCCAATGTATGTGTGTACATTGAGTGTCCAATGTCTGTGTGTACATTGAGTGTCCAATGTATGTGTGTACATTGATTGTCCAATGTCTGTGTGTACATTGATTGTCCAATGTATGTGTGTACATTGACTGTCCAATGTATGTGTGTACATTGATTGTCCAATGTATGTGTGTACATTGATTGTCCAATGTATGTGTGTACATTGATTGTCCAATGTATGTGTGTACATTGAGTGTCCAATGTATGTGTGTACATTGAGTGTCCAATGTATGTGTGTACATTGATTGTCCAATGTATGTGTGTACATTGATTGTCCAATGTATGTGTGTACATTGATTGTCCAATATATGTGTGTACATTGATTGTCCAATGTCTGTGTGTACATTGATTGCCCAATGTTTGTGTGTACATTGTCTAATGTATGTGTGTACATTGCCCAATGTATGTGTGTACATTGTCCAATGTATGTGTGTACATTGCCCAATGTATGTGTGTACATTGATTGTCCAATGTATGTGTGTACATTGTCCAATGTATGTGTGTACATTGTCCAATGTATGTGTGTACATTGATTGTCCAATGTATGTGTACATTGTCCAATGTCTGTGTGTACATTGATTGTCCAATGTATGTGTGTACATTGATTGTCCAATGTATGTGTGTACATTGAGTGTCCAATGTATGTGTGTACATTGATTGTCCAATGTATGTGTGTACATTGATTGTCCAATGTATGTGTGTACATTGATTGTCCAATGTATGTGTGTACATTGAGTGTCCAATGTATGTGTGTACATTGAGTGTCCAATGTATGTGTGTACATTGATTGCCCAATGTATGTGTGTACATTGATTGTCCAATGTATGTGTGTACATTGATTGTCCAATATATGTGTGTACATTGATTGTCCAATGTCTGTGTGTACATTGATTGCCCAATGTTTGTGTGTACATTGTCTAATGTATGTGTGTACATTGCCCAATGTATGTGTGTACATTGTCCAATGTATGTGTGTACATTGCCCAATGTATGTGTGTACATTGATTGTCCAATGTATGTGTGTACATTGATTGTCCAATGTATGTGTGTACATTGCCCAATGTATGTGTGTACATTGTCCAATTTATGTGTGTACATTGATTGTCCAATGTATGTGTGTACATTGAGTGTCCAATGTCTGTGTGTACATTGATTGTCCAATGTATGTGTGTACATTGTCCAATGTATGTGTGTACATTGATTGTCCAATGTATGTGTGTACATTGTCCAATGTATGTGTGTACATTGATTGTCCAATGTCTGTGTGTACATTGTCCAATGTATGTGTGTACATTGAGTGTCCAATGTATGTGTGTACATTGATTGTCCAATGTATGTGTGTACATTGATTGTCCAATGTATGTGTGTACATTGTCCAATGTATGTGTGTACATTGATTGTCCAATGTATGTGTGTACATTGAGTGTCCAATGTATGTGTGTACATTGAGTGTCCAATGTCTGTGTGTACATTGATTGTCCAATGTATGTGTGTACATTGTCCAATGTATGTGTGTACATTGATTGTCCAATGTATGTGTGTACATTGATTGTCCAATGTATGTGTGTACATTGTCCAATGTATGTGTGTACATTGATTGCTCAATGTATGTGTGTACATTGAGTGTCCAATGTCTGTGTGTACATTGATTGTCCAATGTATGTGTGTACATTGTCCAATGTATGTGTGTACATTGCCCAATGTATGTGTGTACATTGATTGTCCAATGTATGTGTGTACATTGCCCAATGTATGTGTGTACATTGTCCAATGTATGTGTGTACATTGATTGTCCAATGTATGTGTGCACATTGAGTGTCCAATGTATGTGTGTACATTGATTGTCCAATGAATGTGTGTACATTGATTGTCCAATGTATGTGTGTACATTGCCCAATGTATGTGTGTACATTGTCCAATGTATGTGTGTACATTGATTGTCCAATGTATGTGTGTACATTGCCCAATGTAGGTGTGTACATTGCCCAATGTATGTGTGTACATTGTCCAATGTATGTGTGTACATTGTCCAATGTATGTGTGTACATTGATTGCCCAATGTATGTGTGTACATTGTCCAATGTATGTGTGTACATTGTCCAATGTATGTGTGTACATTGTCCAATGTATGTGTGTACATTGATGTCCAATGTATGTGTGTACATTGTCCAGTATGTGTGTACATTGCCAATGTATGTGTGTACATTGATTGTCCAATGTATGTGTGTACATTGATTGTCCAATGTATGTGTGTACATTGATTGTCCAATGTATGTGTGTACATTGAGTGTCCAATGTATGTGTGTACATTGATTGTCCAATGTATGTGTGTACATTGATTGTCCAATGTATGTGTGTACATTGTCCAATGTATGTGTGTACATTGACCAATGTATGTGTGTACATTGTCCAATGTATGTGTGTCATTGTCCAATGTTGTGTGTACATTGTCCAATGTATGTGTGTACATTGATTGTCCAATGTATGTGTGTACATTGTCCAATGTTGTGTGTACATTGTCCAATGTATGTGTGTTCCAATGTATGTGTGTACATTGTCCAATGTATGTGTGTACATTGATTGTCCAATGTATGTGTGTACATTGATTGTCCAATGTATGTGTGTACATGTGTCCAATGTATGTGTGTACATTGATTGTCCAATGTATGTGTGTACATTGATTGTCCAATGTATGTGTGTACATTGTTGTCCAATGTATGTGTGTACATTGATTCCAATGTATGTGTGTACATTGAGTGTCCAATGTATGTGTGTACATTGATTGTCCAATGTATGTGTGTACATTGATTGTCCAATGTATGTGTGTACATTGCCAATGTATGTGTGTACATTGAATGTATGTGTGTACATTGTCCAATGTATGTGTGTACATTGTCCAATGTATGTGTGTACATTGAGTGTCCAATGTCTGTGTGTACATTGATTGTCCAATGTATGTGTGTACATTGTCCAATGTATGTGTGTACATTGATTGTCCAATGTATGTGTGTACATTGATGTCCAATGTATGTGTGTCATTGTGTTGTGTGTATTGTCCAATGTATGTGTGTACATTGTGTCCAATGTATGTGTGTACATTGATTGTCCAATGTATGTGTGTACATTGATTGTCCAATGTATGTGTGTACATTGATTGTCCAATGTATGTGTGTACATTGAGTGTCCAATGTATGTGTGTACATTGATTGTCCAATGTATGTGTGTACATTGATTGTCCAATGTATGTGTGTACATTGCCCAATGTATGTGTGTACATTGCCCAATGTATGTGTGTACATTGTCCAATGTATGTGTGTACATTGAGTGTCCAATGTCTGTGTGTACATTGATTGTCCAATGTATGTGTGTACGTTGATTGTCCAATGTATGTGTGTACATTGAGTGTCCAATGTCTGTGTGTACATTGATTGTCCAATGTATGTGTGTACATTGATTGTCCAATGTATGTGTGTACATTGTCCAATGTATGTGTGTACATTGATTGTCCAATGTATGTGTGTACATTGATTGTCCAATGTATGTGTGTACATTGATTGTCCAATGTATGTGTGTCATTGTCCAATGTTTGTGTGTACATTGTCCAATGTATGTGTGTACATTGATTGTCCAATGTATGTGTATACATTGAGTGTCCAATGTATGTGTGTACATTGATTGTCCAATGTATGTGTGTACATTGTCCAATGTATGTGTGTACATTGCCCAATGTATGTGTGTACATTGATTGTCCAATGTATGTGTGTACAATGCCCAATGTATGTGTGTATATTGATTGTCCAATGTATGTGTGCACATTGAGTGTCCAATGTCTGTGTGTACATTGTCCAATGTATGTGTGTACATTGATTGTCCAATGTATGTGTGTACATTGCCCAATGTATGTTTGTACATTGCCCAATGTATGTGTGTACATTGTCCAATGTATGTGTGTACATTGCCCAATGTATGTGTGTACATTGATTGTCCAATGTATGTGTGTCATTGTCCAATGTCTGTGTGTACATTGTCCAATGTATGTGTGTACATTGATTGTCCAATGTATGTGTGTCATTGTCCAATGTCTGTATGTACATTGTCCAATGTATGTGTGTACATTGATTGTCCAATGTATGTGTGTCATTGTCCAAAGTATGTGTGTACATTGAGTGTCCAATGTATGTGTGTACATTGATTGTCCAATGTATGTGTGTACATTGTCCAATGTATGTGTGTACATTGATTGCTCAATGTATGTGTGTACATTGAGTGTCCAATGTATGTGTGTACATTGATTGTCCAATGTATGTGTGTACATTGTCCAATGTATGTGTGTACATTGATTGTCCAATGTATGTGTGTACATTGATTGTACAATGTATGTGTGTACATTGATTGTCCAATGTATGTGTGTACATTGTCCAATGTATGTGTGTACATTGCCCAATGTATGTGTGTACATTGATTGTCCAATGTATGTGTGTACATTGATAGTCCAATGTATGTGTGTACATTGATTGTCCAATGTATGTGTGTACATTGCCCAATGTATGTGTGTACATTGTCCAATGTATGTGTGTACATTGCCCAATGTATGTGTGTACATTGTCCAATGTCTGTGTGTACATTGTCCAATGTATGAGTGTACATTGATTGTCCAATGTATGTGTGTACATTGATTGTCCAATGTATGTGTGTACATTGATTGTCCAATGTATGAGTGTACATTGATTGTCCAATGTATGTGTGTACATTGATTGTCCAATGTCTGTGTGTACATTGTCCAATGTCTGTGTGTACATTGATTGTCCAATGTATGTGTGTACATTGATTGTCCAATGTATGTGTGTACATTGAGTGTCCAATGTATGTGTGTACATTGATTGTCCAATGTATGTGTGTACATTGATTGTCCAATGTATGTGTGTACATTGAGTGTCCAATGTATGTGTGTACATTGATTGTCCAATGTATGTGTGTACATTGAGTGTCCAATGTATGTGTGTACATTGATTGTCCAATGTATGTGTGTACATTGTCCAATGTATGTGTGTACATTGATTGTCCAATGTATGTGTGTACATTGATGTCCAATGTATGTGTGTACATTGATGTCCAATGTATGTGTGTACATTGATTGTCCAATGTATGTGTGTACATTGATTGTCCAATGTATGTGTGTACATTGATTGTCCAATGTATGTGTGTACATTGTATGTTGTGTGTATGTTGTGTGTATTGTCCAATGTATGTGTGTACATTGCCCAATGTATGTGTGTACATTGATTGTCCAATGTATGTGTGTACATTGCCCAATGTATGTGTGTACAGTGTCCAATGTATGTGTGTACATTGATTGTCCAATGTATGTGTGTACATTGATTGTCCAATGTATGTGTGTACATTGAGGTCCAATGTATGTGTGTACATTGCCCAATGTATGTGTGTACATTGTCCAATGTATGTGTGTACATTGATTGTCCAATGTATGTGTGTACATTGCCCAATGTATGTGTGTACATTGCCCAATGTATGTGTGTACATTGTCCAATGTATGTGTGTACATTGTCCAATGTATGTGTGTACATTGATTGTCCAATGTATGTGTGTACATTGATTGTCCAATGTATGTGTGTACATTGATTGTCCAATGTCTGTGTGTACATTGATTGTCCAATGTATGTGTGTACATTGATTGTCCAATGTATGTGTGTACATGATGTCCAATGTATGTGTGTACATTGATTGTCCAATGTATGTGTGTACATTGATTGTCCAATGTATGTGTGTACATTGATTGTCCAATGTATGTGTGTACATTGATTGTCCAATGTATGTGTGTACATTGATTGTCCAATGTATGTGTGTACATTGATGTCCAATGTATGTGTGTACATTGTCAATGTATGTGTGTGTCCAATGTATGTGTGTACATTGTCCAATGTATGTGTGTACATTGTCCAATGTATGTGTGTACATTGATTGTCCAATGTATGTGTGTACATTGTCCAATGTATGTGTGTACAGTCCAATGTATGTGTGTACATTGATTGTCCAATGTATGTGTGTACATTGATTGTCCAATGTATGTGTGTACATTGATTGTCCAATGTATGTGTGTACATTGACCAATGTATGTGTGTACATTGTCCAATGTATGTGTGTACATTGATTGTCCAATGTATGTGTGTACATTGCCAATGTATGTGTGTACATTGTCCAATGTATGTGTGTACATTGTCCAATGTATGTGTGTACATTGTCCAATGTATGTGTGTACATTGATTGTCCAATGTATGTGTGTACATTGATTGTCCAATGTATGTGTGTACATTGATTGTCCAATGTATGTGTGTACATTGATTGTCCAATGTATGTGTGTACATTGAGTGTCCAATGTATGTGTGTACATTGAGTGTCCAATGTCTGTGTGTACATTGATTGTCCAATGTATGTGTGTACATTGATTGTCCAATGTATGTGTGTACATTGTCCAATGTATGTGTGTACATTGCCCAATGTATGTGTGTACATTGTCCAATTTATGTGTGTACATTGATTGTCCAATGTATGTGTGTACATTGAGTGTCCAATGTCTGTGTGTACATTGATTGTCCAATGTATGTGTGTACATTGTCCAATGTATGTGTGTACATTGATTGTCCAATGTATGTGTGTACATTGATTGTCCAATGTATGTGTGTACATTGTCCAATGTCTGTGTGTACATTGTCCAATGTATGTGTGTACATTGATTGTCCAATGTATGTGTGTACATTGATTGTCCAATGTCTGTGTGTACATTGATTGTCCAATGTATGTGTGTACATTGATTGTCCAATGTATGTGTGTACATTGATTGTCCAATGTATGTGTGTACATTGATTGTCCAATGTATGTGTGTACATTGATTGTCCAATGTATGTGTGTACATTGAGTGTCCAATGTATGTGTGTACATTGATTGTCCAATGTATGTGTGTACATTGATTGTCCAATGTATGTGTGTACATTGAGTGTCCAATGTATGTGTGTACATTGATTGTCCAATGTATGTGTGTACATTGTCCAATGTATGTGTGTACATTGATTGTCCAATGTCTGTGTGTACATCGAGTGTCCAATGTCTGTGTGTACATTGATTGTCCAATGTATGTGTGTACATTGAGTGTCCAATGTATGTGTGTACATTGATTGTCCAATGTATGTGTGTACATTGATTGTCCAATGTATGTGTGTACATTGAGTGTCCAATGTATGTGTGTACATTGATTGTCCAATGTATGTGTGTACATTGAGTGTCCAATGTATGTGTGTACATTGATTGTCCAATGTATGTGTGTACATTGTCCAATGTATGTGTGTGTCCAATGTATGTGTGTACATTGTCCAATGTATGTGTGTACATTGCCCAATGTATGTGTGTACATTGATTGTCCAATGTGTGTGTGTACATTGCCCAATGTATGTGTGTACAGTGTCCAATGTATGTGTGTACATTGATTGTCCAATGTATGTGTGTACATTGATTGTCCAATGTATGTGTGTACATTGAGTGTCCAATGTATGTGTGTACATTGCCCAATGTATGTGTGTACATTGTCCAATGTATGTGTGTACATTGATTGTCCAATGTATGTGTGTACATTGATTGTCCAATGTATGTGTGTACATTGCCCAATGTATGTGTGTACATTGTCCAATGTATGTGTGTACATTGTCCAATGTATGTGTGTACATTGATTGTCCAATGTATGTGTGTACATTGATTGTCCAATGTATGTGTGTACATTGAGTGTCCAATGTCTGTGTGTACATTGATTGTCCAATGTATGTGTGTACATTGAGTGTCCAATGTATGTGTGTACATTGATTGTCCAATGTATGTGTGTACATTGATTGTCCAATGTATGTATGTACATTGATTGTCCAATGTATGTGTGTACATTGATTGTCCAATGTATGTGTGTACATTGATTGTCCAATGTATGTGTGTACATTGAGTGTCCAATGTATGTGTGTACATTGATTGTCCAATGTATGTGTGTACATTGTCCAATGTATGTGTGTGTCCAATGTATGTGTGTACATTGTCCAATGTATGTGTGTACATTGCCCAATGTATGTGTGTACATTGATTGTCCAATGTGTGTGTGTACATTGCCCAATGTATGTGTGTACAGTGTCCAATGTATGTGTGTACATTGATTGTCCAATGTATGTGTGTACATTGATTGTCCAATGTATGTGTGTACATTGAGTGTCCAATGTATGTGTGTACATTGCCCAATGTATGTGTGTACATTGTCCAATGTATGTGTGTACATTGATTGTCCAATGTATGTGTGTACATTGCCCAATGTATGTGTGTACATTGCCCAATGTATGTGTGTACATTGTCCAATGTATGTGTGTACATTGTCCAATGTCTGTGTGTACATTGATTGTCCAATGTATGTGTGTACATTGATTGTCCAATGTATGTGTGTACATTGAGTGTCAAATGTCTGTGTGTACATTGATTGTCCAATGTATGTGTGTACATTGAGTGTCAAATGTATGTGTGTACATTGATTGTCCAATGTATGTGTGTACATTGATTGTCCAATGTATGTGTGTACATTGATTGTCCAATGTATGTGTGTACATTGATTGTCCAATGTATGTGTGTACATTGATTGTCCAATGTATGTGTGTACATTGAGTGTCCAATGTATGTGTGTACATTGATTGTCCAATGTATGTGTGTACATTGATTGTCCAATGTATGTGTGTACATTGTCCAATGTATGTGTGTACATTGCCCAATGTATGTGTGTACATTGTCCAATGTATGTGTGTACATTGAGTGTCCAATGTATGTGTGTACATTGATTGTCCAATGTATGTGTGTACATTGATTGTTCAATGTATGTGTGTACATTGAGTGTCCAATGTCTGTGTGTACATTGATTGTCCAATGTATGTGTGTACATTGATTGTCCAATGTATGTGTGTACATTGATTGTCCAATGTATGTGTGTACATTGATTGTCCAATGTATGTGTGTACATTGATTGTCCAATGTATGTGTGTACATTGAGTGTCCAATGTATGTGTGTACATTGATTGTCCAATGTATGTGTGTACATTGATTGTCCAATGTATGTGTGTACATTGTCCAATGTCTGTGTGTACATTGATTGTCCAATGTATGTGTGTACATTGATTGTCCAATGTATGTGTGTCATTGTCCAATGTATGTGTGTACATTGTCCAATGTATGTGTGTACATTGTCCAATGTCTGTGTGTACATTGATTGTCCAATGTCTGTGTTTACATTGATTGTTCAATGTCTGTGTGTGTACATTGATTGTCCAATGTATGTGTGTACATTGATTGTCCAATGTATGTGTGTGTACATTGATTGCCCAATGTATGTGTGTACATTGATTGTTCAATGTCTGTGTGTACATTGATTGTCCAATGTATGTGTGTACATTGATTGTCCAATGTATGTGTGTACATTGATTGCCCAATGTCTGTGTGTACATTGATTGTCCAATGTATGTGTGTACATTGATTGCCCAATGTATGTGTGTACATTGATTGCCCAATGTATGTGTGTACATTGATTGTCCAATGTATGTGTGTACATTGATTGTCCAATGTATGCGTGTACATTGAGTGTCCAATGTATGTGTGTACATTGATTGCCTAATGTCTGTGTGTACATTGATTGTCCAATGTATGTGTGTACATTGATTGCCCAATGTCTGTGTGTACATTGATTGTCCAATGTATGTGTGTACATTGATTGCTCAATGTCTGTGTGTACATTGATTGTCCAATGTCTGTGTGTACATTGATTGCCCAATGTCTGTGTGTACATTGATTGTCCAATGTATGTGTGTACATTGATTGCTCAATGTCTGTGTGTACATTGATTGCCCAATGTCTGTGTGTACATTGAGTGTCCAATGTCTGTGTGTACATTGATTGCTCAATGTCTGTGTGTACATTGATTGTCCAATGTCTGTGTGGACATTGATTGCTCAATGTCTGTGTGTACATTGATTGCTCAATGTATGTGTGTACATTGATTGTCCAATGTCTGTGTGTACATTGATTGCTCAATGTATGTGTGTACATTGATTGCTCTGTACATTGATTGTCCAATGCATGTATGTACATTGATTGTCCAATGTCTGTGTGTAAGGTGATTGCTCTGTACATTGATTGTCCAATGCATGTGTGTACATTGATTGTCCAATGTCTGTGTGTACAGTGATTGCTCTGTACATTGATTGTCCAATGCATGTGTGTACATTGATTGTCCAATGTCTGTGTGTACAGTGATTGCTCAATGTATGTGTGTACATTGATTGCTCTGTACATTGATTGTCCAATGCATGTGTGTACATTGATTGTCCAATGCATGTATGTACATTGATTGTCCAATGTCTGTGTGTACATTGATTGCTCTGTACATTGATTGTCCAATGCATGTGTGTACATTGATTGTCCAATGTCTGTGTGTACAGTGATTGCTCTGTACATTGATTGTCCAATGCATGTGTGTACATTGATTGTCCAATGTCTGTGTGTACAGTGATTGCTCAATGTATGTGTGTACATTGATTGCTCTGTACATTGATTGTCCAATGCATGTGTGTACATTGATTGTCCAATGCATGTATGTACATTGATTGTCCAATGTCTGTGTGTACATTGATTGCTCTGTACATTGATTGTCCAATGCATGTGTGTACATTGATTGTCCAATGTCTGTGTGTACAGTGATTGCTCTGTACATTGATTGTCCAATGCATGTGTGTACATTGATTGTCCAATGTCTGTGTGTACAGTGATTGCTCTGTACATTGCCAAACATCCAAAGAACACTTTGATACACTATAGACTTGAGGTTGTAAAACAACAAATAAATTGCCTATTAAATACATAGTAAAATGTAATAACATACAATCTGTTCATTTATATTTCCAATCTTTCATTTCTTCTGATACCACATCCACCGTGAAGAGGTATTCACATCAGCCTGATAAACAGCACAAATATTACAAGTGCAATGGTAAACATTGACACTGGTTGCGAATGACATCACTGTATTTACACACTGTATTCTTCCGCCAAATATCACAGTATACCCCACCAATAGTGAGCATTTCCTGACTTCTTATATCACATCTTTTATCTACATCAACGATAGTCTGTAGTCTTCTCAAGTCACATAATTTCTCAAAACACACAAACATTATACACTACCTGTCATGAAAATGTATTTTTTGCCAAAAAAGAACTATATTAGTTATCTGGACTGCATTCCAGAACCTTGGATGCATATCCTCCTATTTACGTATAATAATACAACCATGACACTATGCATATTTTTTAGGCCATTCCAAGCACCCCTTGATAGTGATGGGGTATCATTTGTAAACTTGCTTGGAATGGCCTAAAATGTATTTATTACGTAATTAAAATATAGGCCTATTTGACACTTTCAGGAATAACACGGCTCGAGCGATGGAACAGAGCAGAGAAGCATGGCCTGAATCCGTCAGCAGAAGTTAAACAGCTTGTAATGGAAAATTCAAATGATGAAAGATATACACAATGGTATGTTGCTTGTTGAGGTTTTAATAACCACTTTGCTACGGAGACCACAACACCAATGGTAGGAGCCTACCGTATCAAGTTCATATGCCTGTGTAGTATACAAATATATAAAATCACAGTATGGCATTTAAATTCCACTTTGCCTTTTATCTCTCCCTCGTGGCAGTGGATACCATCAGGAATGAGGTCTCGAGAGTGATTAATATAACTTGTAATAACTTGTTTCGCAATCAAGCTAAAATAAAGTTGTATAAACTAATGAGAAACATTAGTCAGTTACTGCCCCTGAATACTCCTAATAGTATATTGGTACTTTTAATTGGTTTCCTCTGTTTTTATCATTGTTTCCTTTGCACCACATGTTTTCCATTCTCATCCGTATTCTCGTCTTATAATTATGAAATTATTAAATCTCGACAGATATCCTTCATCATGTCCAATGTAAAAATGGGTTCAATTAATTGACACGATTTTGATAAAATTACATTTATCCTAATGCAACATCTGTTTAGACAACAGTAAAAACAAAGGATTTCAACTAAAATGACCAATATACATTTAGGGATAAATCTGACTTTATCCATCAAGGGAGGTAATAGAAAAACAAGTAATGGCTCTCATTTTTATGTCGTTTTCTACCAGAAATTGGCATGGGGACATTTATTATAATGGATATGTTATGACTGTATATCTAAATTAGCTCATTTGAATGTTTTATTTATGCTGGTATGTATGTATGTATGTATGTATGTATGTATGTATGTATGTATGTATGTATGTATGTATGTATGTTCCATTAATGTAAACCCCTTGCGGGGACCTAGACATGTGTTCCTGGGCAAGCTTAGCCGACCTAAGTGGTTAACCAGTACTAAGCAATGTGTGTGAGGTGCCTTGCTCAATGACACTACATACGTGGCCTGACCGAGTATCGAACCCGGGACCGTTCGATTCCAAATCCGACGCTCTACCACTGGACCACGGACGCCACACTGGTTCAAACAGCTTTTAGTAATTACCATAATACAAGTGTCAAAAATAGTTTTATTATTTCAATAGTAACACAGCAGCTATGGGGTTTTGTTTTCTTTTTTCCAGTTTGTGGAATGAATACAAGAATATTATGTGAAACAGATATTGCAAGATACGATGGACCAGTTTGACCAGCTTTAACTCGTTGCATGCTAGCGGCGAAAATAACAATCAAATGTGTCATGAATTTCCACGATATATTTCCCCATGCAATTTTCAGACCAAATATCTTAATTTAGGAGATGGGAATAACATGGGTTATTAACTAAGTTGGCTCAGCGGTTATTAACTAAGTTGGCTCAGTGGTTATTAACTAAGTTGGCTCGGCGGTTATTAACTAAGTTGGCTCAGCGGTTATTAACTAAGTTGGCTCGGCGGTTATTAACTAAGTTGGCTCGGCGGTTATTAACTAAGTTGGCTCGGCGGTTATTAACTAAGTTGGCTCGGCGGTTATTAACTAAGTTGGCTCGGCGGTTATTAACTAAGTTGGCTCGGCGGTTATTAACTAAGTTGGCTCGAGCGGTTATTAACTAAGTATATACTTGTTCCGAGTACTGAGATAAACATATTCCTAGAAAAATGTATCTTTCACAATGAGAGACATTGGTCAGTTACTGCCCCTGAATACTCCCTAAAAGTAGGTAGGTCCTATTAAGTGTTTTCCTCTGTTTTTATCGTTGTTTCCTTTGCATAACATGCTAGCAATTTTATTCCACTTTCGCTTCTTACGAGTATTAAATTATTATATCTCGACAGATCTCCTACAGTATATGCAATGGGTACTTATTTGTAAAACAATGTTATCAGTTAATTAACACGATTTTGATAAAATCACATTAATCATACCGCAACATCTGGTTAGGACACAACAGTAAAAACAAAGGATTCTAACTAAAAGGACCTATTCACATTTTGGAATAAATCAGACTTTATCTGCCAAGGGAGGTAATTATAAAATTAGAGATGTCTCTCATTGCTTCAAACGACATTGCTTTCCTCTGTGAAACTGAACTGAACTGGAACTGATTGCAAAATATATATTTTTTATTAAATTTTTTCCGCCACCGTGGTCGCTGACTTGTATATCATTGTAACCTATCATCACTGATGGTTATGCGTTCGAGCCACGCTCCAGCCGTGTCTGTTTATATGTAAAAGTTGGCAGTTTCTTACGGAGGTTGGTGCAACCAAGTACTGGTTAACCGCTGGAGCCTGCCCAGGAAAAGCGTTGTTAGGTAAACTGCCCGTCGCTCAAATGGGCAACCGGTAGCGACGTTAAATAAACTTAATATTTAAACTTAATTTTTTATAATTTTTAAATACATGCATTATATGCATGTATTTATGTTATTTCAGTGCTTGCTCTTTTATAAATTAGTTATTTATTGTTTGTTTTATCTTATTGCTATTAATATTTATATATGTTGTTTCCCTTTTCTTTGTTTATGAACATTTTATTCAGTTGTACAATATTATCTATTTTCTACTACATTGCTTTTTGTTAATGCATACATTTTTTTTTTTAAACTTTATTTATTTTACAACGATTGCGAAGCAAGTTTTAACAACTTATATTTACTCAGCATGCAAAGTGTTACTCCCTCTCATTGGTACAAATGAAAGCGTATATGTTGTCCTTCATGCACTAGGAAACTGGAGCACCCGGAGAAACCATCTCTCATACAAGATCCAAGGATCAAACTATTGTTGCATTGGCGAGAAGCGAGCTATCCGATACCATGTTGGCATAGAATTACACAATGACTTCACTTCCTGGTGGTTGAAAGCACAGACAATTCTAATTCTGTATATATCAGATTCATTTTGTTTCTTCATGTGTTTATGCATTTTTTAAACATGTAATGCTTGTTCCACTGTTATAGCTCTTATTGTTGCTCTCTTTTAAAACATTTTAAAGCAATTGTATGCATGCAAATAAAACAGTAAATGATATTTTGTAGCATTATTGTACGTTTAATGATTTATTCCCATCCTTCGCTGTAGATGAACCTCTCAGCCACTCCTACATGGAAAACCCCTCAGGTCATTCCTTCCTTGACCCCCCAAGTTACTCCTTCCTCAAAAACCCTTCAGCCACTCCCACATGGAGAACCCCTCAGGTCATTCCTACCGTGACCTCCCCCCCCAAGTTACTCCTTCCTCAAAAACCCTTCAGCCACTCCTACATGGAGAACCCCTCAGGTCATTCCTACCTTGACCCCCCCCAAGTTACTCCTTCCTCAGCCACTCCTTCCTTGCGACCCCCCAGCCATTCGTGCCGTAAGAACCACCCAGCCACTAATTAAGAACCCCCGGCGGCCACTCAGGCTTTGACAACCCTCCGACCACTCCTTGATAACCCCCCAGTCACTCCTTTCTTGTGGCCGGCCATTCATGCCTTAAGAACCACCCAGCCACTCAGGCTTTGAGAACCCTCCGACCACTCCTTGATACCCCCCCCCAGTCACTCCTTCCTTGTGATTTAAATGCCTTAATGGGCACAATCGTAATGGCTCCAACTGGGCGTGAAATCCAGGTCTGAAGCGGATGCACAAGCACTGTGCTATCACGACTTCCAGAAGGGTTTACATCTATGACGGATGGAAGATACATAATAAACCAGGGGAGATGTTAGAAGGGTTTACATCTATGACGGATGGAAGATACATAATAAACCAGCGGAGATGTTAGAAGGGTTTACATCTATGACGGATGGAAGATACATAATAAACAGGGGAGATGTTAGAAGGGTTTACATCTATGACGGATGGAAGATACATAATAAACCAGGGGAGATGTTAGAAGGGTTTACATCTATGACGGATGGAAGATACATAATAAACCAGGGGAGATGTTAGAAGGGTTTACATCTATGACGGATGGAAGATACATAATAAACCAGGGGAGATGTTAGAAGGGTTTACATCTATGACGGATGGAAGATACATAATAAACCAGGGGAGATGTTAGAAGGGTTTACATCTATGACGGATGGAAGATACATAATAAACCAGGGGAGATGTTAGAAGGGTTTACATCTATGACGGATGGAAGATACATAATAAACCAGGGGAGATGTTAGAAGGGTTTACATCTATGACGGATGGAAGATACATAATAAACCAGGGGAGATGTTAGAAGGGTTTACATCTATGACGGATGGAAGATACATAATAAACCAGGGGAGATGTTAGAAGGGTTTACATCTATGACGGATGGAAGATACATAATAAACCAGGGGAGATGTTAGAAGGGTTTACATCTATGACGGATGGAAGATACATAATAAACCAGGGGAGATGTTAGAAGGGTTTACATCTATGACGGATGGAAGATACATAATAAACCAGGGGAGATGTTAGAAGGGTTTACATCTATGACGGATGGAAGATACATAATAAACCAGGGGAGATGTTAGAAGGGTTTACATCTATGACGGATGGAAGATACATAATAAACCAGGGGAGATGTTAGAAGGGTTTACATCTATGACGGATGGAAGATACATAATAAACCAGGGGAGATGTTAGAAGGGTTTACATCTATGACGGATGGAAGATACATAATAAACCAGGGGAGATGTTCTTCCTTTTGTCTGGTAATTCAAATCACAAGACAACACACATGAACAGTTTATAATTTTATGAAGAAATGTCATTCCCCGAAATAAGGCTAAATAATCAATAACATTTTCAAATATGTTTCATCCACAAAAGTGCATAGCACAAAAATAGAAAAAACCTTCATATTTACAATCGTGTGGAACAGTAAAATCTAAATTACACATATGTGTACATGTAATTACACATATTTGAATAAAATTACACAAATTTGTACTAGTATTTAATTACACATATTTGTATATAATTACACATATAAACCACAAAGAAAATTCTATCAGATCTTCTAACATAAAACAAGGAGAAAATCCTAGATCAGAAAACCATATCAGATCTTGTAAACCATACAGCAAACCATATCAGATCTTGTAAACCATACAGCAAACCATATCAGATCTTGTAAACCATACAGCAAACCATATCAGATCTTGTAAACCATACAGCAAACCATATCAGATCTTGTAAACCATACAGCACACCATATCAGATCTTGTAAACCATACAGCACACCATATCAGATCTTGTAAACCATACAGCACACCATATCAGATCTTGTAAACCATACAGCAAACCATATCAGATCTTGTAAACCATACAGCAAACCATATCAGATCTTGTAAACCATACAGCAAACCATATCAGATCTTGTAAACCATACAGCACACCATATCAGATCTTGTAAACCATACAGCACACCATATCAGATCTTGTAAACCATACAGCACACCATATCAGATCTTGTAAACCATACAGCACACCATATCAGATCTTGTAAACCATACAGCACACCATATCAGATCTTGTAAACCATACAGCAAACCATATCAGATCTTGTAAACCATACAGCACACCATATCAGATCTTGTAAACCATACAGCAAACCATATCAGATCGTGTAAACCATACACAAAACCATATCTGATCTTGTAAACCATACACAAAACCATATCTGATCGTGTAAACCATACAGCACACCATATCTGATCGTGTAAACCATACAGCACACCATATCAGATCTTGTAAACCATACAGCACACCATATCAGATCTTGTAAACCATACAGCACACCATATCAGATCTTGTAAACCATACAGCACACCATATCAGATCTTGTAAACCATACAGCACACCATATCAGATCTTGTAAACCATACAGCACACCATATCAGACTTTTGAACAATACAGAAAATCCTATCAAATTCTATCTGATCTAATATTAAACATATAGAAAATCCTATCGGGGTGTTGTATGCGTCAAGTAAATCCAATCGTATCTAACTGACCTATGGTTATAGTTGAAGCGCTAAATATTGATGTATATGAAGGGAGACAGAAAATACAGCTGTTATTGGGAGATGGTCGTTGTTGAAGATTAATTATAAATGTTGGGAGACAGAAAATACAGCTGTTATTGGGAGATGGTCGTTGTTGAAGATTAATTATAAATGTTGGGAGACAGAAAATACAGCTGTTATTGGGAGATGGTTGTTGTTAAAGATTATTTATAAATATATATGCAGGGAGACAGAAAATACAGCTGTTATTGGGAGATGGTCGTTGTTGAAGATTAATTATAAATGTTGGGAGACAGAAAATACAGCTGTTATTGGGAGATGGTCGTTGTTGAAGATTAATTATAAATGTTGGGAGACAGAAAATGCAGCTGTTATTGGGAGATGGTCGTTGTTGAAGATTAATTATAAATGTTGGGAGACAGAAAATACAGCTGTTATTGGGAGATGGTCGTTGTTGAAGATTAATTATATATGCAGGGAGACAGAAAATACAGCTGTTATTGGGAGATGGTCGTTGTTGAAGATTAATTATATATGCAGGGAGACAGAAAATACAGCTGTTAGTGGGAGATGGTCGTGTTGAGAACTATCTCTTTGAAAGTATAATCAATCAAGATAAGTTTTAGCTGTCACGCAAAATGCGCACCAGAGCCACCCCAGATCTACAAATGCACAAGAACAATACATAGACACAGGTGGGATTTCTCCGGGTACTCCGGTTTCCTCCCACACAAATTACCACATTTACGCTTTCATCCGCACCAACGAGAGTGATTAATACATATAGTTGTTAGAACTTGCTTCGCAATCGTTGTAAAATAAATAAAGTTTAAACTTTAGGTCTGCGATACAACACATGCGTTACTGTTCCAATACAGTACATATAAAGGGCACACAGATCTATACTTTACATTTGTATATTTCGTACAAGATACAAGGAAATAATATAGCACCATTTGTAAGTCTCACAAACATAGCCATAACATGGGACCATATTCATTAACAAACCATCGAAATATATGCATCGTTTGTACAAATTTATTTCAGCTTGATTGCGACACAAATTTCTACAACATTAGAGATTAACTGCTGTCGAAACCTCATTCCTGATGGAATCCACCGCCATGAGAGAGAAATAAAGGACAATATGGATTTAAAGCGACATTACATCGCAAAAAAGCAATAAAATGGATTTTTTCAGGTATAAATGCGTTGCTATTAAAAATTCTTCCGAATACATTCGAACACTAACATTGAATCAATAAACAGTGTGTTTGTGGTCTACAAACTTTCAAAATTGAAAGTAGGATTTCATACAATGGTCATCCATGCTCCTGAATGGTTTTTCTTCGGAGTAATACTAAATTAATAATAATTAATATAATGTTGTAGGAACTTGTTTCGCAATCAAGCTAAAATAAATTGGTTTAAATGGTCACAGTGAAATATCCATATGTAGATACTGTAGGAAATCTGTCGTGGGGGGGGGATTAATAATTTAATAATTATCACATAAATGGAAATTGATAGTATGTTATGCAAAGGAATCCACGATCAAAATAGAGGAAACCAATTAACCCATTCAACACCAAGTAACTCACATGGACTGGTCCATGATATTCATAAACCAATAAATGAATCAGAAAATCACATTTGGACAAGTTCATTTATCAAAATGGGTAATTATGTCTAAAAATAGTCATATCACTGGCAAAATGTGCAGATCCTGATGAGACGGCTCGTCACGAGCCGGCTCGTCACGAGCCGGCTCATCTGGATCTACACTTTTTGTAAGCCTATTTAGAGGTCTGTGGTGTTGAAAGGGTTAAGACCTATCCTCCTTAAAGAGTACTCAGGGGCAGTAACTCACCACTGTCTGTTTCTCATTCTACATAATCCGGATGTTCCGGAATCACAAGTGTTTGATCTCAATATAACATGATCTCTGATCTATATATCATATCGAAAAACAACATTGCAACTGGCCAAGATGTGGTCACATTGTCCACTTATGCTGGCAAGCATGCGGGCATATGTACATGTAATATAAATCTATAATCCTCCGAAGAAAGGCAATACAAGCATAGGTACTGTCGTAGAAACACTCTAGAATAGTATATACTGTTTCCAAATCTCTGGAATAGTACACACTGTTTCCAAATCTCCGGAATAGTACACACTGTTTCCAAATCTCCAGAATAGTACATACTCTCTCCAAATCTCCGGAATAGTACACACTGTTTCCAAATCTCTGGAATAGTACATACTCTCTCCAAATCTCTGGAATAGTATACACTGTTTCCCAATCTCTGGAATAGTACACACTGTTTCCCAATCTCTGGAATAGTACATACTGTTTCCCAATCTCTGGAATAGTACATACTGTTTCCAAATCTCTGGAATAGTATATACTGTTTCCAAATCTCTGGAATAGTATACACTGTTTCCAAATCTCTGGAATTTAGTACATACTGTTTCCAAACTCCGGAATAGTATACACTGTTTTTAAACCTCCGGAATAGTACATACTGTCTCCAAGTCTCTGGAATAGTACACACTGTCTCCAAATCTCCAGAATAGTACACACTGTCTCCAAATCTCCGGAATAGTACACACTGTTTCCAAATCTCTGGAATAGTATACACTGTTTCTAAATCTCCGGAATAGTACACACTGTTTCCAAATCTCTGGAATAGTATACACTGTTTCCAAATCTCTGGAATAGTATACACTGTTTCCAAATCTCTGGAATAGTACACACTGTTTCCAAATCTCTGGAATAGTATACACTGTTTCCAAATCTCCGGAATAGTATACACTGTTTCCAAATCTCCGGAATAGTACACACTGTTTCCAAATCTCCGGAATAGTACACACTGTTTCCAAATCTCCGGAATAGTACATACTGTTTCCAAATCTCTGGAATAGTATACACTGTTTCCAAATCTCCGGAATAGCACATACTGTCTCCAAATCTCCGGAATAGCACATACTGTTTCCAAATCTCCAGAATAGCACATACTGTTTCCAAACTCCGGAATAGTACATACTGTTTCCAAATCTCTGGAATAGTACACACTGTTTCCAAATCTCCGGAATAGTACACACTGTTTCAAAATCTCCGGAATAGTATACACTGTCTCCAAATCTCTGGAATAGTACATACTGTCTCCAAATTCTCCGGAATAGTACATACTGTTTCCACTACACCAGAATAATAAACACTGTCTCCAAAACTCCAGAATAACACACACCATCTCCAATACTCCGGTATCATACACACTATCTCCAATACTCCAGTATCATACACACTATCGCCGACACTCCGGCATATTACACACTACATCGCTTGTCTTGCACTTTCCTTGATCATGTATTTGCTATTCTGCAATTGTTAACACTGTCGGTCCACTATAACTTTTCCATCTTTATCTTGTCTTGCACTTTCCTTGATCATGTATTTGCTATTCTGCAATTGTTAACACTGGCGGTCCACTATAACAGTTCCATCTTTATCTTGTCTTGCACACTGTCAGTCCACTATAACAGTTCCATCTTTATCTTGTCTTGCACACTGTCGGTCCACTATAACAGTTCCATCTTTATCTTGTCTTGCACACTGTCAGTCCACTATAACAGTTCCATCTTTATCTTGTCTTGCACACTGTCAGTCCACTATAACAGTTCCATCTTTATCTTGTCTTGCACACTGTCGGTCCACTATAACAGTTCCATCTTTATCTTGTCTTGCACACTGTCAGTCCACTATAACAGTTCCATCTTTATCTTGTCTTGCACACTGTCAGTCCACTATAACAGTTCCATCTTTATCTTGTCTTGCACACTGTCAGTCCACTATAACAGTTCCATCTTTATCTTGTCTTGCACACTGTCAGTCCACTATAACAGTTCCATCTTTACCTTGTCTTGCACACTGTCGGTCCACTATAACAGTTCCATCTTTACCTTGTCTTGCACACTGTCAGTCCACTATAACAGTTCCATCTTTATCTTGTCTTGCACACTGTCAGTCCACTATAACAGTTCCATCTTTATCTTGTCTTGCACACTGTCAGTCCACTATAACAGTTCCATCTTTATATTGTCTTGCACACTGTCAGTCCACTATAACAGTTCCATCTTTATCTTGTCTTGCACACTGTCAGTCCACTATAACAGTTCCATCTTTATCTTGTCTTGCACACTGTCGGTCCACTATAACAGTTCCATCTTTATCTTGTCTTGCACACTGTCGGTCCACTATAACAGTTCCATCTTTATCTTGTCTTGCACACTGTCGGTCCACTATAACAGTTCCATCTTTATCTTGTCTTGCACTTTCCTTGATCATGTATTTGCTATTCTGCAAATGTTAACACTGTCGGTCCACTATAACGTTTCCATCTTTATCTTTAACACGTAATCTTCCGTTAGAATACCTAGTCTCCTGCCGGCCATCCGGATACACAGATTTCACTGTACCATCAGGATATTCTCGTTTCTGTAATAAAGCAGATAAGTTAATATAAACGTTAATTATCACATAACTTTGATTGTATTCAGTGTAAACAGTCATCTCATAAATTCTTATATGACCACACGTTTAATAACACCTGGAATGATTCTGATTGGTCACGGCATGACACTGACAGCTTGCAATAGACAGTACATGATATTTTTGTTCATGCTTTATTTGTTGAAAATCAATAAAATGCTAAATATGAACTAGCGGATATATAGTGATTAAATATATTGTGGCGATGATATGCGTGAAGTTGTTCGATTATCAGGGACTATTTACTACGGCGTTCGGATCCACCTTAATGTAATAAGGCTCCAAAATATACTAGCAAACAGAAACGTATTTTTTTCTTCAAATTTGTGGGTGTTGCTACTATGGTAATGTGATAAAAAGGAGCTTACATTCGTGGTGATTTCATGCCATATTTTGTGAAACTCGTTTTGGAATTTTGCTATTAAGCTCGCCCCAAAAGGCTAATATTCATTTGTACTGTAAATATTTCTAATTACACCTAATATTCATATGTACCATAAATATTTCTAATTACACCTAATATTCATATGTACCATAAATATTTCTAATTACACCTAATATTCATTTGTACCATAAATATTTCTAATTACACCTAATATTCATATGTACCATAAATATTTCTAATTACACCTAATATTCATTTGTACCATAAATAATCCTAATTACACCTAATATTCATTTGTACCATAAATAATCCTAATTACACCTAATATTCATTTGTACCATACATATTTCTCACTAAACCTAATATTCATATGTACCATAAATATTTCTAATTACACCTAATATTCATATGTACCATAAATATTTCTAATTACACCTAATATTCATTTGTACCATAACTATTCCTAATTAAACCTAATATTCATTTGTACCATAAATATTTCTAATTACACCTAATATTCATTTGTACCATAAATATTTCTCATTAAACCTACCTTATATTCCTGGGTGTGTATTTCTCTCTGCCCGTTGGGAAACTCCATTGTTTTATCTCCATTTTTCTCCAACCTTATCACAGTACCATCAGCGAATATACTTTCTTCGGAGCCGTTTGGGAAGATATATTTGATTGTCTGATCAGGAAATGTAATCTCCTTGGTACCGTCTGGATATAACTTCTCTGTCTGTTGACTGCAAATAAAAACACTTACCGTATAACCTGCTCTTTGATATACCGTATATCCGAGCTTATAAAACGTTACTCAGATCTCAAACTCCAGGGATCGCAGGTTCGATCCCCCGTCTGACCCTAATAAAATTAACAGTCTTTCAGATGGGACGTTAAACCGAGGTCTCGTGTCGGTGCTTTACACCGTGCACATAAAAAAACCAGAGGAGACACTGGAATGGGTCTCTGTCTGTATCATGCACTATCCTCCAAAAATCTAAAATGACTAATCTCTTCAGGAGGCGTCACTCATATGGGCAACCGGTAGCGACGATAAATAAACGTAAAACACACACAGTGCTATATATCGTGCATGTAAAATAACCAGGCATGATTCTGGAATTGGAGCGTTTTCTGTATCTTGTACCATCCTCCAAAAAAATAAAATAACTAAATAAACTTTTGGAGGCATCGCCTGATAAATAACCATATCAAACGAATAAAGATTGCTTAGCCCTTTCAACACCACAGACCTCTAAATTGGCTTACAAAAAAGTGTAGATCCAGATGAGCCGGCTCGTGACGAGCCGTCTCATCAGGATCTGCACTTTTTTCAAGTAATATAACTATTTTTAGAAAGAAAATTACCCATTTTGATAAATGAACTGATCCAAATGTAATTTTGTTATTAATTTATTGGTCTAAAAATATCATGGACCAGTCCATGTCAGTTACTTGGTGTTGAATGGGTTAGAATTCATGAGCTTACTTTGGGAACTGTATGATTTCCAGGCCATCAGGATAGTTGGTATGCGTTGTCTGGTTCTCTGCATAGTAATATATCTGAAATTAAACACAGGAGAGGATTAATGTCTGAAAGTTAAAAAATAAAACACAGAAAAGATTTTTTGTCTGAAATTAAACACAGAAAAGATACTTGTCTGAAATTAAATATTAAACACAGAAAAGATGATTGTCTGAAGTTAAACACAGAAAAGATACTTGTCTGAAATTATTCACAGAAAGGATTCTTGTCTGAAATTAAATATTAAACACAGAAAAGATGATTGTCTGAAGATAAAACACACAAAACATCCTTGTCCGATACTAAACACAGAAAACATTCTGTCAGCTTTGTAGCATTAGACTGGATATTTTCGCCAAGTTATTGACCAAACTTTTATAACAAGACTTTACTAACAACAACTTACCACTCTCTGATCCGGCATGATCTGTTTCATGTCTCCATTGAAGAAAGATACTACAATGGATTTGCCATCGGGCGAGATTTCTTTCCTGGTTCCATTGGAAAATAATATCTCCCGGGCACCGTTCTTGTACGTCCTCTCAACCTGCGGAGAACAACAGTCTTAATCAATGTAATTACTATATCGACACCCTCAGTGGGATTCGAACGTACAGCACTGAGGGGCAAGTCAACGACTTTAACCACTCCGCCATGGAGGTCCCTCGTGTATTTTACTGTTATTTAATGACTTTAACCACTCCACCATGGACGCCCCTCGTGTATTTTACTGTTATTCAACGACTTTAACCACTCCACCATGGACACCCCTCATGTATTTTACTGTTATTCAACGACTTTAACCACTCCACCATGGACGCCCCTCGTGTATTTTACTGTTATTCAACGACTTTAACCACTCCACCATGGACGCCCCTCGTGTATTTTATGGTTATTCAACGACTTTAACCACTCCACCATGGACACCCCTCGTGTATTTTACTGTTATTCAACGACTTTTAACCACTCCACCATGGATGCCCCTCGTGTATTTTACTGTTATTCAACGACTTTAACCACTCCACCATGGAGGCCCCTCGTGTATTTTACTGTTATTCAATGACTTTAACCACTCCACCATGAACGCCCCTCGTGTATTTTACTGTTATTCAACGACTTTAACCACTCCACCATGGAGGCCCCTCGTGTATTTTACTGTTATTCAACGACTTTAACCACTCCACCATGGAGGCCCCTCGTGTATTTTACTGTTATTCAACGACTTTAACCACTCCACCATGGATGCCCCTCGTGTATTTTACTGTTATTCAATGACTTTAACCACTCCACCATGGATGCCCCTCGTGTATTTTACTGTTATTTAATGACTTTAACCACTCCGCCATGGAGGCCCCTCGTGTATTATACTGATATGCTTGCTGTTGTACATGTCTCATTAAATGAAATTGAATGTTGAAATACTAATTATGTTCAACACAATGATCACCATTGTGGACAAGCCTGATTAATTAAGAAGGGATGTGAATGAAAAATCGTGAAGAAGAAATCTGCCAAAATACTGAAAAATACTGAAAAAAGGGGATCTCCCACACATAAAAAGTGAAGAAATATATTTTCTGAACAGCTTAGACAATATGTGACAAGGCCATCTGACAATATTTCTTTTTTCAAGATTTTTATCAAAAAAAGACCAAAACTCTGGGAAACATGGCCTGTAGCAAGTTGTGGAAGTCGTGATAGCGCAGTGGATGCGATGCGCGGTCGCTTCAGAGGTCCGATGTTTGAGCCCCGCTGAAGCTATTACGAATGTGCCCTTAGGCAAGGCATTTAAATTCCATGTTGCCTCTACTCTCTCCCTCGTGGCGATGGATTACATCAGGAATGAGGTCTTGAGAGTGATTAATATAAGTTGAAAGAACTTGTTTCGCAATCGAGCTAAAATAAATTTGTATAAACTGTAGAAAGTTGTTGCATCTAGTATTCAAATAAACGTATTCACTTTTATTTCATTGCGAAACAAGCTTTAACAACTTATATTAATCACTCTCGTTGGCGCAGATGAAAGCGTATATGTTGTCATTCGTGTGAGAGAAAACCGGAGTACCCGGAGAAAACCACCTGTCCTATTTTGCTAACCACTACGCTAATCGGACAGTATCTAGTATTGACCACCATTTGACCAGTATGCAAACCAAACCTTTCCACAAGTGCTATATGCAATCATTCTGCAAATCAAAAGTGCTATATGTTTGCTTTTTCTGCATAAATTAAGTGTAACCAATGAATGTGCATTTATTAATCTGTTTGCTAAATGTCTACGGTTTCTTATCGCCCGAGTTTTCAATATTATGACAGAAACGATTATGAAAGTTTCGCTCTTCAAAGTTGGAGTTGTGGAGAGAATTACCTTCACACATTGCACTATTTACTCAATATTTCGCACAATTTTGATACCAAATTTGCCTATATTTTTCCTAAAAGGATATAAATGTTACCTCCAAATCAAGTGCGTGGAGAGAATTACCATAAGTCCTGTAGCTTTCAATTCAATCCACTTGTCTTGATAGTTGTATTGTATGGATGTTATATGTACAGATGTTATATGTCATGTTTATCTTGATAAATAAAATATGTTTAAATCAAAGTTTAGCGAATACATGGATATGCCTGTAAAGCGAAAATTAGGTATGTGTGGAAAAGGTGATATATATATCACATTCTAACCTTTCCGTCGCTATGTTGAATTTCTTCAAATTCCTCATTATCCCCCTTGTCTATGACAGATTTATCTACCCCTGGTCTCGAGGCAAACTTTCTTGGGAGATTAGACGGTGCTGATAAACCATCGCCATCTGTTTCCGAGTACATGCTTAAACTGAAAATAATAATAAACATAATTCTAACAAATATTTTTAAAACACCTACTGTTCAAGACACTACAAATTCAATATCCACATGTACTTGCCTTATGGCCTGGATTTTGCTTGTTTGTTTTTGAGAATTACAGTCGCATCAATACCTTAGGACGGTTATATGACGACTCTCCAGCTATTATTGATGGAGGAAGACCCCTGGGTGCCCCTCCAGGTATTGTTGGTGGAGGAAGACCCTGGGTGCCCCTCCAGCTATTGTTGGTGGAGGAAGACCCCTGGGTGCCCCTCCAGCTATTGTTGATGGAGGAAGACCCATGGGTGCCCCTCCAGCTATTGTTGATGGAGGAAGACCCAGGGTGCAACTCTCCAGCTATTGTTGGTGGAGGAAGACCCCGGGTGCCCCTCCAGCTATTGTTGATGAGGAAGACTGGTGCCAGCTATTATTGATGGAGGAAGACCCCTGGGTTCCAGCTATTGTTGGTGGAGGAAGACCCTGGTGCAACTCTCCAGCTATTGTTGGTGGAGGAAGACCCCGGGTGCCCCTCCAGCTGATTGTTCAGCTATCGTTGGTGGAGGAAGACCCCGGGTGCCCCTCCAGCTATTGTTGGTGGAGGAAGACCCCGGGTGCAACTCTCCAGCTATTGTTGGTGGAGGAAGACCTGGGTGCAACTCTCCAGCTATTGTTGGTGGAGGAAGACCCCTGGGTGCCCCTCCAGCTATTGTTGGTGGAGGAAGACCCCTGGGTGCCCCTCTCAGCTAGTGTTGGTGGAGGAAGACCCTGGGTGCCCCTCCAGCTATTGTTGATGGAGGAAGACTCTCCAGCTATGTTGGTGGAGGAAGACCCCGGGTGCCCTCTCCAGCTATTGTTGGTGGAGGAAGACCCATGGGTGCAACTCTCCAGCTATTGTTGGTGGAGGAAGACCCCTGGGTGCAACTCTCCAGCTATTGTTGGTGGAGGAAGACACTGGGTGCAACTCTCCAGCTATTGTTGGTGGAGGAAGACCCCCGGGTGCAACTCTCCAGCTATTGTTGGTGGAGGAAGATACTGGGTGCCCCTCCAGCTATTGTTGGTGGAGGAAGACCCCGGGTGCAACTCTCCAGCTATTGTTGGTGGAGGAAGACCCCTGGGTGCAACTCTCCAGCTATTGTTGTGGAGGAAGACCCCTGGGTGCAACTCTCCAGCTATTGTTGGTGGAGGAAGACCCTGGGTGCCCTCTCCAGCTATTGTTGGTGGAGGAAGACCCCCCTCCAGCTATTGTTGGTGGAGGAAGGCGACTCTCCAGCTATTGTTGGTGGAGGAAGACCCCCTCCAGCTATTGTTGGTGGAGGAAGACCCTGGGTGCCCCTCCAGCTATTGTTGGTGGAGGAAGACCCCGGGTGCAGCTGTTGGTGCCCCTCTCCAGCTATTGTTGGTGGAGGCCCCTCCAGCTATTGTTGGTGGAGGAAGACCCCTGGTGCCAGCTATTGTTGGTGGGGAGGAGACCCCAGGTGCTCTCCAGCTATTATTGGTGGAGGAAGACCCCGGGTGCAAACTCTCCAGCTATATTGGTGGAGGAGACCCCTGCTATTGTTGGTGGAGGAAGACCCCTCCAGCTATTGTTGGTGGATGGGTGAGCTGTTGGTGGAGGAAGACCCCGGGTGCAACTCTCCAGCTATTGTTGGTGGAGGAAGACCCCTAGCTAGTGTTGGTGGAGGAAGACCCCTCCAGCTATTGTTGGTGGAGGAAGACCCCGGAGCTATTGTTGGTGGAGGAGACCCTGGGTGCAACTCTCCAGCTATTATTGGTGGAGGAAGACCCCGCTATTGTTGGTGTCAACTCTCCAGCTATTGTTGTGTGGAGGAAGGACCTGTTGGTGGAGGGACCTCCCCTCCAGCTATTGTTGGTGTCAACTCTCCAGCTATGTGTTGGTGGAGGAAGAAGGTGCCCGGGTGCAACTCTCCAGCTATTGTTGGTGGAGGAAGACACCGGTGGTGTCCAGCTATTGTTGATGGAGAAGACTGCCCCTCCAGCTATGTTGGTGGAGGAAGACTGGGTGCCGACCTCCAGCTATTGTTGGTGGAGGAAGACCCCGGTGCTCCCTCCAGCTATTGTTGGTGGAGGAAGACCGGGTGCCCTCCAGCTAGTTGGTGGAGGAAGACCCGGGTGTCCAGCTATGGATGGAGGAAGACCCCTGGGTGCTCCAGCTAGTGTTGGTGGAGGAAGACCCCGGGTGCCCCTCCAGTAGTGTTGGTGGAGGAAGACCCCGGGTGCAACCTCCAGCTATTGTTGGTGGAGGAAGACCCCGGGTGCCCTCTCCAGCTATTGTTGGTGGAGGAAGACCCCTGGGTGCCCTCCAGCTAGTTTGGTGGAGGAAGACCCCGGGTGTGCCTGTTTGTTGGTGGGGGGGGTGTCCTCCAGCTATTGTTGGTGGAGGAAGACCCCTGGGTGCCCCTCCAGCTATTGTTGGTGTAGGAAGACCCCGGGTGTCCCTCCAGCTAGTGTTGGTGGAGGAAGACCCCTGGGTGCCCCTCCAGCTATTGTTGGTGGAGGAAGACCCCGGGTGTCCCTCTGAGCAGTATTTCAGACACGGACATGCATCCAGGTAGAACCACCAACCTTCCACAAGCTAGCTGGACAGCTTCATCACATGAAAGAATCTGACACCTCCAGTGGGATTCGAACCTATAGCGGTGAGGGTAAATGATTTGAAGTCAATGACCGTAACCACTCGACCCCAGATGCCTGGATTATAGTGGACTTTACAACTTAAATGGGGATGTTTGTCTTAAATTTTTTACCAAATTTAAGCATTCCAAAGATGCTAATGGACCATTCACCAAATGTCTGTGATATGAACTACAGGGTACATGGAGTAGTGTCAAGTTAATAATGAAAACTAAACCCATCCTCTGATTCACAAGTTACAAAAGGTCACAAGCATCTTATGCCAATGTGGAGCGTTTGCGACAAAAATATTATTGAGTGCGAATATCAGTCAAAACTGAAACTAGTTTTAGAATCGAAATAATACAAATTTGTATTCCGTGTTATTTATAGTCGAATAAAACATGGTTTTCGGATCAAAGTCCTGTCTCAGACACTATCATGTTACTTAAAAAACTTGATCAAACCTTGAGAAAGGTGGGTTTTTTGCCACCGAAACGTCGGTACAACTGTGTTAACTGTTAAAGAGTTTTTTTAAAAATAATACCATTTATTTTTGTGCTTTTTAGATATTTTGGTCATTTTAGAATCGAAATAATACAAATTAGTATTCGCGTTATTTATAGTCGAATAAAACATGGTTTGTCATTCTCAGCGCCGGAATTAACATGTGGTTAATTTCTATGTGTCAGAAGAACTCCATTCTAGAGGGCGATGTGAGTGAAATAGTTGCCCTAGGGACCCTGACTTTGCCCTCTGGGGGCCCCACTTCTCCCTAAAAAAAATGTAAACAATTTTTTTTTTGGTTTTTACAATTTTCAAAGAAAATTTTGTCTAGTAAGATACACTGGCCCATTAATAGGCATTATAAAGCACTCTTTCTATTCAAATGTTGTATTTAATGGTTGTACTGTGCATTTTAACCCTATTTTGCAGAAGTATATTAAAGAACACCATTTAAGGAAGCGATCACGCGCTTTCTCCAAAAATTCTGACCTAGAATGAACCTTGCAAACCATGTTTTATTCGCCAATAAATAACTGAAAGACAAATATTATTTCTTAATTTAATTATAAAATAGTCTACTAAATGAACAAATAGTTACTTACTCCTGCGGCTCGGCGATTGTACCAAGTTCTCTCCTCGGTAAATCCTCCGCTAGTGAATTACGGAGCACATTTTTATTGTCGTTATAATTTGAACTTTTCCCTGAAGCAACATTGCTATTAGTTCTACCAGTGGACTTCTGCCCAAGTTTATTTCCATGAGACTGCACTGAATGACCCTGCTTGGCATTATGGGTAACAGTTTTCTTAGACTGGTTCAATTTGGAATTAGTATGAGTCACACTGGATTTTACAGACTGGTTTGTATTTGATTGTTTATTCTGCTCAGACTGTGCGTGCGATATCTGTTTATTTGGTGGAGGGAATGATGAGCGAATGTTCACTTTCGGTGGCAGCTGCGACGACTTTAGACTATTATTTGAATGCATGGTTGTCGATGCGGATAAATCTGGAAAGAGATTTAAAATATGTTTAAAATTAGTTTATACAAATTTGTTTTAGCTCGATTGCAAAACAAGTTCTTACAACTTATATTAATCACTCTCGAGACCTCATTCCTGATGGAATCCATCGCCACGAGGGAGTGAGAAGAGGCAACGTGGAATTTAAATGCCTTGCCTAAGGGCACAATCGTAACGGCTCCAGCGGGGCTCGAACTCCGGACCTTTCGCACCTGAAGCGAACGTGCATCCACTGCGCTATCACGACTTCCATGTTTAAAATTGTTGCAATGATCTCCTCTGAGATATCTCGTATAAAATATTCTGCAACAAAGGTGTAGCGACGTCTCGACCTTTCTCAAGATTTAATCAAGTTTTATTCAGCAATATGAAAATCTGAAGTTAAAGGTTAGAGGTCAAACGTGATTTAACCTTGAGAACGGTGGCTTTATGCCACGGAAATGTCGGTACAACTGTGTTACAGAGTGTTTTACAGAAAAGAATTTTACATGGTGTAAAACAACATAGCAATTGTGTCACCCGAAAGTTACACTGAAAAACAACAGATTAATTGTATCAAATGAAAGTTACATGGAGACTAACAGATTAATTGTATCAAATGAAAGTTACATGGAGACTAACAGATTAATTGTGTCAAATGAAAGTTACATGGAGAAACAACAGATAAATTGTGTCAAATGAAAGTTACATGGAGAAACAACAGATACATTGTATCAAATGAAAGTTACATGGAGAAACAACAGATAAATTGTGTCAAATGAAAGTTACATGGAGAAACAACAGATTAATTGTATCAAATGAAAGTTACATGGAGACCAACATATATTAATTGTATCACATGAAAGTTACATGGAGACTAACAGATTAATTGTATCAAATGAAAGTTACATGGAGACCAACATATATTAATTGTATCACATGAAAGTTACATGGAGACCAACATATATTAATTGTATCAAATGAAAGTTACATGGAGACTAACAGATTAATTGTATCACATGAAAGTTACATGGAGACTAACAGATTAATTGTATCACATGAAAGTTACATGGAGACTAACAGATTAATTGTATCAAATGAAAGTTACATGGAGACTAACAGATTAATTGTATCAAATGAAAGTTACATGGAGACTAACAGATTAATTGTATCAAATGAAAGTTACATGGAGACTAACAGATTAATTGTATCAAATGAAAGTTACATGGAGACTAACAGATTAATTGTATCACATGAAAGTTACATGGAGACTAACAGATTAATTGTATCAAATGAAAGTTACATGGAGACTAACAGATTAATTGTATCAAATGAAAGTTACATGGAGACTAACAGATTAATTGTATCAAATGTGTATACCAAAGTTAAAATGTGTCAAACCAAATGAAAATTAACTGGTGCTAAACCAAATGTTATGCCAAAGGTGTAAAATAAACTTGACACTGTTTAAACCAAAGAAATAGAGGATAGTTGTGTTTATTAGTGTGTGTTTACGTTTATTTATTACAGACTTTCCACAAGTCAGCCAGCTATCCAGCTTCCTCACATGAAAGAATTTGACGCACCCCAGTGGGATTTCAACCTGCGGCGGCGAGGGGCAAGCATTTTGAAGAGAGTGATCGTAACCAATAGTCAACTGACACACACAAATCCATTAGATTACGCCGAATAGAATGGAAATATCAGGGATCTGTAGTCCAGTGGTTAACACGCTGGACTGGTAACCCAGGGATCGCAGGTTCGATCCCTCGTCTGACCCTAATAAAATTAACAGTCTTTCAGATGGGACTTTAAACAGAGGTCTCGTGTCGGTGCTGTACACCGTGCACGTAAAAGAACCAGAGGAGACTCTGTATCATTGCACTATCCTCCAAAAATCTAAAATGACTACTCTCTTCAGGAGGCGTCGCTCATATGAGTAACCGGTAGCGACGATAAATAAACTTAAAACACACAAATCAGGGAACAACTATAAAGTTGTGAACGCTATCTGTTGTTTTTTGGGGTTAAAAGAAGCACCAACAGTTGAGGTCGTATGGCGACTCTCCAGCTATTACTGGTGGAGGACGACCCCGGGTGCCCCTCCGAACAGTATTTAATGCACGGGATGGGCACCTGGGTGGAACCACTGACCTTCCACAAGTGAACACTCTCTACATTGTATGTTACCATTATATACGGGTTCAGCATGGCCATTAGCTAGTTGATCCAGCTCCTCTGTTGGAGTACTGCTCCTCAACAATGACTGTCCACCACTCCTACCTTTGTTCTGAAAATAGATAGATTGATAATTATTTTATGATAGCGACGTATGCTATTAATAATTGTACAAATATAAACATACTACATATTACAAACAAGTCAACCTTCTCACCAATGCAACCTGGTGGAAGTCGTGATAGCGCAGTGGATGCGCGTTCGCTTCAGGTGCGAAAGGTCCGGAGTTCGAGCCCCACTGGAGCCGTTACGATTGTGCCCTTAGGCAAGGCATTTAAATTCCACATTGCCTCTTCTCTCTCCCTCGTGGCGATGGATTCCATCAGGAATGAGGTCTCGAGAGTGATTTATATAAGTTGAAATAACTTGTTTCACAATCGAGCTAAAATAAATTTGTATAAACTAACCTGGGTTCAATCCTTGGACTGCGGTTTCCTCCCATACAAATGACATCATTTACGCTTTCATCCGCGCAAACAAGAGTGGTTAATATAAGCTGTTAAAACTTGCTTCGCAATCGTTGTAAAACAAATAGAGTTTTAAAAAACCTCTCCATGGTTGTCTAGCAACACACAATGGACTGTATAAGTGCTGCTAGTTTTAGCTTCCTACTTGATCGTTTGCATTATGTATGTCGTTGTATGTTATATGTGATATATGTCGTGCAATAAATACTGTTTAACCCTTTCAACCCCAAGTAACTGACATGGACTGGTGCATGCTATTTTTAGACCAATAAATTAATAAGAAAATTACCTTTGGACCAGTTCATTTATCAAAATGGGTAAATTTATCTAAAAATAGTAATAATTATTACTGGCAAAAAAGTGCAGATCCTGATGAGACGGCTCGTCACGAGCCGGCTCATCTGGATCTACACTTTTCATAAGCCTATTTAGAGGCCTGTGGGGTTGAAAGGGTTAAACAAAGTGCTGGTTCAGTAATTTAAAATAAAGAATTGCCAAGTTTCAAGTTCAAGGTCAGTGGTAGGGTTCATGTTGAGGGATTAGTCCTAGAATGTGTACATGACGTTTCAAAGCAATACCGCTGATGTTTTTTACAGAAATATTAGTCTTCTATTGTCTTTTGGTGCATAATTAATTTCTCAAATCCGACTAATTTTGGCCAAAGTTCAAGGTCACTGGTAGGAAGGGGACTTGTATATGTATGCGAAGTTTCAAAGCAATATCTTTGATGGTGTTTGAGAAATTATAATATTGAGGCCTTTTTTAAGCATAAATAATTTCCGGAATAGGACTATGTAGGGCTAAATTTCAAGTTCAAGGCCATTTTTGGGGGTGGGGGGGGGGGGGGGGCTTATTGTGGGTGTAGATGATTTTGTTGGATGTGTATGCATAGTTTCAAAGCAATTGCTTTGATGATTTTGAGAAATGACAATGTTTGACATTTTTTTGGAGGCACAAAGAATTTCTGAAGTCGTTATAACGTTATTACGATTTGAAGGAGACTAAATTCTGATACCTTTTGATCTTTTTGCATCCATTCAAGTCGTTTCATTTCCAGAAGTTTAATTTCATCCTTTAGTTCTTCATTTTCCTGTTCCACATGATCGATCTTGTCACGTAATCGTGAGTTATTGGCCGTCCAGCGGCTCTCCTTGCGCTTCATCTCTTCTTGCACATCGGTCAACTGTAACACAAGCACTGAACAATAACACAAGCACTGAACAATAACACAAGCACTGAACAATAACACAAGCACTGAACAATAACACAAGCACTGAACAATAACACAAGCACTGAACAATAACACAAGCACTGAACAACAACAACAACAACAACACAAGCACTGAACAATAATACAAGCACTGAACAACAACAATAACACAAGCACTGAACAACAACAACAACACAAGCACTGAACAATAACACAAGCACTGAACAACAACAACAACAACACAAGCACTGAACAATAACACAAGCACTGAACAACAACAACAACACACAAGCACTGAACAATAACACAAGCACTGAACAACAACACAAGCACTGAACAACAACAACAACACAAGCACTGAACAACAACAACAACACAAGCACTGAACAACAACACAAGCACTGAACAACAACAACAACACAAGCACTTAACAATAACACAAGCACTGAACAATAACACAAGCACTGAACAATAACAATAACACAAGCACTGAACAACAACAATAACACAAGCACTGAACAATAACACAAGCACTGAACTATAACAATAACACAAGCACTGAACAATAACACAAGCACTGAACAACAACAATAAACACAAGCACTGAACAACAACAATAACACAAGCACTGAACAATAATAACACAAGCACTGAACAATAACAATAACACAAGCACTGAACAATAACACAAGCACTGAACAATAACAATAACACAAGCACTGAACAACAACAATAACACAAGCACTGAACAATAACACAAGCACTGAACAACAACAATAACACAAGCACTGAACAATAATAACACAAGCACTGAACAACAACAATAACACAAGCACTGAACAATAATAACACAAGCACTGAACAACAACAATAACACAAGCACTGAACAATAACACAAGCACTGAACAATAACACAAGCACTGAACAATAACAACACAAGCACTGAACAACAACAACAACAACACAAGCACTGAACAATAATAACACAAGCACTGAACAACAACAATAACACAAGCACTGAACAATAACACAAGCACTGAACAATAACACAAGCACTGAACAACAACACAAGCACTGAACAACAACACACAGCACTGAACAATAACAACACAAGCACTGAACAATAACAACACAAACACTGAACAAAACAATAACAACACAAGCACTGAACAACAACAATAACACAAGCACTGAACAATAACAACAAGCACTGAACAATAACAACACAAGCACTGAACAACAACAATAACACAAGCACTGAACAATAACACAATCACTGAACAATAACAATAACACAAGCACTGAACAACAACAATAACACAAGCACTGAACAATAACACAAGCACTGAACAATAACACAAGCACTGAACAATAACAATAACACAAGCACTGAACAATAACACAAGCACTGAACAATAACACAAGCACTGAACAACAACACAAGCACTGAACAATAACACAAGCACTGAACAATAATACAAGCACTGAACAATAACAACACAAGCACTGAACAATAACACAAGCACTGAACAATAACACAAGCACTTAACAACAACAACACAAGCACTGAACAATAACACAAGCACTGAACAATAACACAAGCACTGAACAACAACACAAGCACTGAACAACAACACAAGCACTGAACAATAACACAAGCACTGAACAATAACACAAGCACTGAACAACAACACAAGCACTGAACAACAACACAAGTACTTAACAACAACACAAGCACTGAACAATAACACAAGCACTGAACAACAATTCTACAACCTTCGCTAGTACGTGAACAACAATTCTACAACCTTCGCTAGTACCTGAACAACAATTCTACAACCTTCGCTAGTATGTGAACAACAATTCTACAACCTTCACTAGTACGTGAACAACAATTCTACAACCTTCGTTAGTAACTGAACAACAATTCTACAACCGTCGCTAGTACGTGAACAACAATTCTACAACCTTCGCTAGTACCTGAGCAACAATTCTACAACCTTCACTAGTACGTGAACAACAATTCTACAACCTTCGCTAGTACCTGACCAACAATTCTACAACCTTCGCTAGTACCTGAACAACAATTCTACAACCTTCACTAGTACCTGAACAACAATTCTACAACCTTCGCTAGTACCTGACCAACAATTCTACAACCTTTGCTAGTACCTGAACAACAATTCTACAACCTACGCTAGTACCTGACCAACAATTCTACAACCTCTGCTAGTACCTGAACAACAATTCTACAACCTTCGCTAGTACCTGACCAACAATTCTACAACCTTCACTAGTACCTGAACAACAATTCTACAACCTTCGCTAGTACCTGACCAACAATTCTACAACCTTTGCTAGTACCTGAACAACAATTCTACAACCTTCGCTAGTATGTGAACAACAATTCTACAACCTTCGCTAGTACCTGACCAACAATTCTACAACCTTCGTTAGTACCTGAACAACAATTCTACAACCTTCATTAGTACCTGAACAACAATTCTACAACTGTCGCTAGTACCTGAACAACAATTCTACAACCTTCACTAGTACCTGAACAACAATTCTACAACCTTCGCTGGCCCATTATAAAGCACTCTTATTCAAATGTTGTATTTAATGGTCATACTGTGCATTTTAACAATATTCTGTTGCAATTTATTAAGTAACACCATTTAAGGGTGTGATTGCGTGCTTTCTCACTTTTCCCCAAAATTCTGACCTCGAACGAACCCTGCAGTAACACAGGTTTGACTGTATATAATTATAAGAAGGGCTACAATATATTTCAAATTTAATAAATTTATTTCTCCGTTCACCTGTGATCTTAGATTCTCTATTTCCTCCCTTTCCTTCTTGTCGGGACCAGCCCGGGCAGCTTTCTGATACTTCTCAAACATCTTCTTCTCATGCCTGCATACAATAAAAAGAAAATTCAACTTTGTTACAAAAGACAACCAGTAGTGCCAAGCAGATATATGAACGGTTGACATGGCGATATAATCTTTCTTTCTCTTTTCTAGTATTAACTCTTTCAACACCAAGTAACTGACATGGACTGGTCCATGATATTCTTAGACCAATAAATGAATAAGAAAATTACATCCGGACCAGTTCATTTATCAAGATGGGTAATTTTGGCTAAAATTAGTAATACTACTTGCAAAAAGTGCAGATCCTGATGAGACGGCTCGTCACGAGCCGGCTCATCTGGATCTACACTTTTTGTAAGCCTATAAATAGAGGTCTGTGGTGTTGAAAGGGTTAAATCAAACAAATTTTATTGCATGCTAAATATTTAAAGCGACATTACATCGCAAAAGTAAATAAAATGCATTTTTTCACGTATAAATGCATTGCTACTACAAATTCTTCTGAATACATCGAACACTAACATTGAATCAATTTAACAATGTTTTTGTGATATACAAAACTTTCAAACGTGAAAGTAGGATTTCATATAACGGTCACTCAGGCTCCTGAATTGACGTTTGTTGTCATTGAAGACAATACTAAACACTCGATACTTTCGCTTAGAGATAATTTAATTAAGATTAGTCTACAAATAAATATGCATAGGCACCACATGTCAGATATAACGCTAAATATGTAGCATACGTTTGTATTACGCATGAATGTCGACCCTATTTACATTATTTTGTTATGTCAACAAACCGCATATACGACGTTTGTTTATTTGTTGAAATACTCAGTTTTTGAGGCAAAATGTGGACAAAAATTATACCATATAATAGCATATTACATTCTGCAGACATTTGCGTTTTCACCGATGTAGTGTCGCTTTAATGTACAAAACAAATGAACAAATTTGCATAATTCTGAACAATATACGATTCATGGCATTGTTAGCACAAGAATTGTCAATATAAGTTTCAATATATTTTCGTGGAAGTCGTGATAGCGCAGTGGATGCGCGTTCGCTTCAGGTGTGAAAGGTCCAGAGTTCAAGACCTGCTGGAGCCATTACGATTGTGTCCTTAGGCAAGGCATTTAAATTCCACGCTGCCTCTTCTCTCTCCCTCGTGGCGATGGATTCCATTAGGAATGAGGTCTCCAGAGTGATTAATATAAGTTGTAAGAAGTTGTAAGAACTTGTTTCGTAATCGAGCTAAAATAAATTTGTACAAACTAATATATTTTGAAGCAGATAGGTTGCAACAAGATTAGTTCCCAATTTCCGATGATTATTGTGAGGTCAGTCTGTTTGAGTCTGTTTGAGTCTGAGAGTAAACCACCCACATGTCCTGGGTGGGAACCAGTACTCAGTCTGTTTAGTCTGAGAGTAAACCACCCACATGTCCTGGGTAGGAACCAGTACTCAACTCTCCAACATCCGTAAACGACTGAAAACGTTCTTACATAAAACAGTATATTCCTATACACAGTTAATATGGATAGGTAACTTGTCTTGCTAATCAAACGACATACTTTAATTTTTTCATTTCCTCATTTCTAAACTCTTCAATTCTCTTCAGCTCCATCGATTTTTCCTTCTCAAACTCGGATATCTCTTTTTTCAACATGGTCAAGCCCTGTGAACAAAATGTTTGATTCATTAGAAGAAATTATTTGTTTCTTTGTTTTTGTGGTTTTACGTCACATCAACAGTTTACGATAGGTGATAAGGCGACTCTCCCGCTATGATTGGTGGAGGAAGACCCTGGTGCCCCTCCGAGCAGTACTTCAGGCATGGCGGGCACCCAGGTAGAACCCACTGACCTTCGAGTTTGATAGCTTCCTCACACTTCCTCACATTGAAATATTTTGAAGCCCAAGCAGGGTTCATTCTAGGTCAGAATTTTTGGGAGAAGTGAGAAAGCGCGTGATCGCTTCCTTAAATGGTGTTCTTTAATATACTTCTGCAAAATAGGGTTAAAATGCACAGTACAACCATTAAATACAACATTTGAATAGAAGGAGTGCTTTATACTGGGCCAATGTATCTTACTACACAAAAATATTTATTTGAAAATCGTAAAAACTAAAAATAAAATTTTATTTTTTATTTATTAGGGAGAAGTGGGGCCCCCCAGAGGCGAAGTCAGGGTCCCTAGGGCGACAATTTCGCCCACATCGCCCTCTATAATGATCCCTGCCAAGTGGGATTCGAACCAGCAGCAGTGAGGGGCTAAAAGAAGTGGAAGTCGTGATAGTGCAGTGGTGCAAAAGGACCGTAGTTCGAGCCCTGCTGGAGCCGTTACGATTGTGCCCTTAGGCAAGGGATTTAAATTCCACATTGCCTCTTCTCTCCCCCTCGTGGCGATGGATTCCATCAGGAATGAGGTCTCGAGAGTGATTAATATAAGCTGTAAGAACTTGTTTCGCAATCGAGCTAAAATAAATTAGTATAAAAGAAAAGAAAACAGATCCACTTATTTACTAATTAAAAATAAGATATTACCAATCACACAAGTAGTAACCGTCAATCTTTTTATAAGTCTACATTCATTCATGTCTTACAATGGTTGTCCATTATCAACAAACAGATCGGACAGGTGGGTTTTCTCCCGGTACTCCGGTTTCCTCCCACACGAATGACCACATATACGCTTTCATCCGCGCCAACGAGAGTGATTAATATAAGTTGTTAAAACTTGCTTCGCAATCGTTGTAAAATAAATAAAGTTTAGACTTAACAAACACAACGCAGTGAACATTAGATACAAGTATAATGAAAATTTCGTGCAGGCATTTAGAAAATATGGACCGTACAACACACAGACGGATGGACGGACATGCATGACTACTGTATAGCCCCACCTACATCATACATCTGGGGGTATAACGATACATAATATTCTATGGACCGTACAACACACAGACGGATGGACGGACATGCATGACTACTGTATAGCCCCACCTACATCATACATCTGGGGGTATAACGATACATAATATTTTATGGACCGTACAACACACAGACGGATGGACGGACATGCATGACTACTGTGTAGCCCCACCTACATCATACATCTGGGGGTATAACGATACATAATATTCTATGGACCGTACAACACACAGACGGATGGACGGACATGCATGACTACTGTGTAGCCCCACCTACATCATACATCTGGGGGTATAACGATACATAATATTCCCCTCAACATGCATAACTTTTATACGGTCAGACGGTATGTGGATAAGTATTTATCTGGAAACTGGCTGCTTAACCCTTTCAACACCACAGACCTCTAAATAGGCTTACAAAAAGTGTAGATCCAGATGAGCCGGCTCGTGACGAGCCGTCTCATCAGGATCTGCACTTTTTGCCAGTGATATGACTATTTTAGGACATAATTACCCATTTGATAAATGAACTTGTCCAAATGTGATTTTCTGATTCATTTATTGGTTTATGAATATCATGGACCAGTCCATGTGAGTTACTTGGTGTTGAATGGGTTAAAACTGGTTAGATATATAAAGGAAATTACTGAAATTTGGAAAAGAACAAAAAATAATCTGTGAAGATCTGTGTTATCACCGACATATTTGTACTAAATAAAATTAAATTCCACTTTTTTAGCGAAATCATAGGCAATAACTTTGGTAAAAATGAATGAATGGTGTTTTACGGCGCATCGACATCTAAGGTCATGTAGCGCGCATTCTTCTATAACTTTGGTACCAAAAGTTAAACTTTATTTATTTTAGACGATTGCGAAGCAAGTTCTAACAACTTATATTAATCACTCTCGTTGGTGCAGATGAAAGCGTATATGTGGTCATTCGTGTGGGAGGAAACCGGAGTACCTGGAGAAAACCCACCTGTCTGATCCGGCGACCACCGTGCCATCTCATATACTTCCCGGTCCGAGGATCGAACATGGGGTTGCATTGATGAGAAGCGAGCGTGCTAACCATTGCGCTAATCGGACAGCCAAACAGAACTCTGGTACCAAGTGGATTGGGAAAAGTTTGTATAAGGGGTGTGGTGTGGTGGGGGGTCATATTCCAGAGTATATTCAGTAACTATCAAACAAGTTAGCATACCTGTTCTCGATCTGTTCGCAGAGTGGACAGGTGTTTGTTCTCGTTGCGAAATTTCTCAATCTCTCTCTCCAGTTCTGTCAGTTTATCCCGCAAGACTTTAGACTGGATCCCATCTCCAGCCCCAGACTGGGACGCACATTGTATCTTCTCTAAATCCTGTAAATATCGCATCATACAAGAATAAGTATCCCAAGTGACACATAATATCAGGGTTCATTCTAGGTCAGAATTTTTGGGAGAAGTGAGAAAGTGCATGATCGCTTCCTTAAATGGTGTTCTTTAATATACTTCTGCAAAATAGGGTTAAAATGCACAGTACAACCATTAAATACAACATTTGAATAGGAGTGCCAGTGTATCTCACTAGACAACATTTTGTTTGAATTTTTTTTTTTATTATTAGGGAGAAGTGGGGTCCCCAGAGGGCGAAGTCAGGGTCACTAGGGCGACAATTTCGCCCACATCGCCCTCTAGAATGATCCCTGGCAGTCAAACCTGGGTTAGTGGTCACCTCTATTGTACAGTAAAACCAGTGTTAGTGGTCACCTCTATTGTACAGTAAAACCAGTGTTAGTGGTCACCTCCATTCTACAGTAAAACCAGTGTTAGCGGTCACATCTATTGTACAGTAAAACATGTGTTAATGGTCACCTCTATTGTACAGTAAAACCAGTGTTAGTGGTCACCTCTATTGTACAGTAAAACCAGTGTTAGTTGTCACCTCTATTGTACAGTAAAACCAGTGTTAGTGGTCACCTCTATTGTACAGTAAAACCAGTGTTAGTGGTCACCTCTATTGTACAGTAAAACCAGTGTTAGTGGTCACCTCCATTCTACAGTAAAACCAGTGTTAGCGGTCACATCTATTGTACAGTAAAACATGTGTTAATGGTCACCTCTATTGTACAGTAAAACATGTGTTAATGGTCACCTCTATTGTACAGTAAAACCAGTGTTAGTGGTCACCTCTATTGTACAGTAAAACCAGTGTTAGTGGTCACCTCTATTGTACAGTAAAACCAGTGTTAGTGGTCATCTCTATTGTACAGTAAAACCAGTGTTAGTGGTCACCTCTATTGTACAGTAAAACCAGTGTTAGTGGTCATCTCTATTAAGCAGCCACCTTTGCTAGGCAGCCACTTTTGACAGAGAAGGTGCAGCATTTAATAAGTCACGAGTCCGCACGCACATGGCTTCTCATATACACGTGTTGTAAGCCTACCTGCTCATCTTGTTTCCTTTGAGGAGGTTTCAGGCTGGGGAACAATTTCGAAACCAATTTCGAGGTGGGTGGAGTATCTTCACTCTCCCTCTCAAACATTGCAACTTTCATGTGAGCTGAAATACAACAAGAAGTAATAAACCACCATGTATATCAATGTAATACCAGGCATAAACCACCATGTATATCAATGTAATACCAGGCATAAACCACCATGTGTATCAATGTAATACCAGGCATAAACCATCATGTATATCAATGTAATACCAGGCATAAACCACCATGTGTATCAATGTAATACCAGGCATAAACCACCATGTATATCAATGTAATACCGATCCAGGCATAAACCACCATGTATATCAATGTAATACCAGGCATAAACCACCATGTATATCAATGTAATACCAGGCATAAACCACCATGTGTATCAATGTAATACCAGGCATAAACCACCATGTATATCAATGTAATACCGATCCAGGCATAAACCACCATGTGTATCAATGTAATACCAGGCATAAACCATCATGTATATCAATGTAATACCAGGCATAAACCACCATGTATATCAATGTAATACCAGGCATAAACCACCATGTATATCAATGTAATACCGATCCAGGCATAAACCACCATGTATATCAATGTAATACCAGGCATAAACCACCATGTATATCAATGTAATACCAGGCATAAACCACCATGTGTATCAATGTAATACCAGGCATAAACCACCATGTATATCAATGTAATACCGATCCAGGCATAAACCACCATGTATATCAATGTAATACCAGGCATAAACCACCATGTATATCAATGTAATACTGATCCAGGCATAAACCACCATGTATATCAATGTAATACTGATCCAGGCATAAACCACCATGTATATCAATGTAATACTGATCCAGGCATAAACCACCATGTATATCAATGTAATACTGATCCAGGCATAAACCACCATGTATATCAATGTAATGATCCAGGCATAAACCACCATGTATATCAATGTAATACTGATCCAGGCATAAACCACCATGTATATCAATGTAATACTGATCCAGGCATAAACCACCATGTATATCAATGTAATACTGATCCAGGCATAAACCACCATGTGTATCAATGTAATACCAGGCATAAACCACCATGTATATCAATGTAATACCAGGCATAAACCATCATGTATATCAATGTAATACTGATCCAGGCATAAACCACCATGTATATCAATGTAATATCAGACATAAACCACCATGTATATCAATGTAATACCAGGCATAAACCATCATGTGTATCAATGTAATACCAGACATAAACCATCATGTGTATCAATGTAATACCAGGTATAAACCATCATGTGTATCAATGTAATACCAGGCATAAACCACCATGTATATCAATGTAATACCAGGCATAAACCATCATGTATATCAATGTAATACTGATCCAGGCATAAACCATCATGTATATCAATGTAATACTGATCCAGGCATAAACCATCATGTGTATCAATGTAATACCAGGTATAAACCATCATGTATATCAATGTAATACTGATCCAGGCATAAACCACCATGTGTATCAATGTAATACCAGGTATAAACCATCATGTGTATCAATGTAATACCAGGTATAAACCATCATGTATATCAATGTAATACCAGGCATAAACCACCATGTATATCAATGTAATACCAGGCATAAACCACCATGTATATCAATGTAATACCAGGCATAAACCACCATGTATATCAATGTAATACTGATCCAGGCATAAACCACCATGTATATCAATGTAATACCAGGTATAAACCACCATGTATATCAATGTAATACCGATCCAGGCATAAACCACCATGTATATCAATGTAATACCAGGCATAAACCACCATGTATATCAATGTAATACCGATCCAGGCATAAACCACCATGTATATCAATGTAATACTGATCCAGGCATAAACCACCATGTATATCAATGTAATACCAGGCATAAACCACCATGTATATCAATGTAATACCGATCCAGGCATAAACCACCATGTATATCAATGTAATACCAGGCATAAACCACCATGTATATCAATGTAATACCGATCCAGGCATAAACCACCATGTATATCAATGTAATACTGATCCAGGCATAAACCACCATGTATATCAATGTAATACCAGGCATAAACCACCATGTATATCAATGTAATACCGATCCAGGCATAAACCACCATGTATATCAATGTAATACCAGGCATAAACCACCATGTGTATCAATGTAATACCGATCCAGGCATAAACCACTACAGCAGTCGTGGAAGTCGTGATAGCGCAGTGGATGCGCGTTCGCTTCAGGTGCGAAAGGTCTGGAGTTCGAGCCCCACTGGAGCCATTACGATTGTGCCCTTAGGCAAGGCATTTAAATTCCACGTTGCCTCTTCTCTCTCCCTCATGGCGATGGATTCCATCAGGAATGAGGTCTCGAGAGTGATTTATATAAGTTGAAATAACTTGTTTTGCTATCGAGCTAAAATAAATTTGTATAAACTAAACCACTACAGCAGCATATAGACAGCATATAGACGCATGACCTTAGTTTATATTTGACACAAGAACAAATGCACGATTTTTCATCAGTACAAGCCAATGTGAGTGGACACATCACTGACCACCATGGCAACAGGCCGTGACCGATTTATCGCAAGATCGAATCACCTCCTGCTAGATCATACCTCCATATATCCACAAAGTTTCATTAAAATCCACCAATAACATTTTGAGTTATCCTGGCCACCGACAGACACACAGATACAGCCAAAAACAATAACCCACGTTCCTAATGGTGGGGTGTAAGTTCATCATTAACATAAATTACAGCTTAAACAATATTTTTTTTGTTTTTTTTTTTGTTTTTTTTTACATTACAGCTTAAACAAATATCACTAATCATTAACATACATTACAGCTTAAACAAATATCACTAATCATTAACATACATTACAGCTTAAACAAATATCACTAATCATTAACATCATTATCCAAATATTTATGCATTGGAAACATTAGCCACAATGCAGATACCAACACTCATTTTATTTAGTTTATACAAATTTAATTTAGCTCTATTGCGAAACAAATCCTTACAACTTATATTAATCACTCTCGAGACCTCATTCCTGATGGAATTCATCGCCACGAGGAAGAGAGAAGAGCAATGTGGAGTTTATATGTCTTGCCTAAGGGTACAATCGTAATGACTCCAGCGGAGCGCAAACTCTGGGCCAATCGCACCTGAAGCGAACGCCCTACCACTGCGCTATCACGACTTCCACGATTAGAGGTATTGCAGGAGCAATATGTGCATAAAATAATTTTATTACATTATAATCACTGCATCTTTATCATAATTCATTTTCTCAATTTGTTTTTTAGATTTTTCAAACAGGGTAACTAGATTCAAACATACATGATGATAGCAATTTTAAACAGGGCGACCCTGCTCTGCATCGTTGATGTAGGGAGAGGTGGTATTTATATATTTAAGTTTATTTAATGTCGCCACCGATTGACCATTTGAGCGACAGGCAGTTTATCTAACAACACCTTTCTTGGGCAGGCTCCAGCAGTTAACAAGTACTTGGTGCACCAACCTCCGTAAGAAACTGCCAACTTTTTCATATAAAGAGACACAGTCTGAGCGGGGCTCGAACCCATGACCACCAATGATGATAGGTTACAGCGGTATGCAAGCCAGCGACAGTAACCACTCGACAACGGAGTCAGACAAGGGCACAACCGTAACAGTTACAGCTTTTATTTGCTTGTTCATCAAGCAGACTTAAGTTCAATACCTGATGCAGTCATCTCTTTATCGCTGTCATCGATCAATGTCTTGTCATGATCACCTTCCGAGTCTTTTCGTCTTCGTGACTTTAGAACTTTTGGTGTCAGTTCTCCCCATTCATCATCGTCATCAAACTGCAGAGCTTTCTTCTCACCAAAATTCTTCCGAGTTTCCTTATTGCCATTACTCATGTGTTCATCATCTTCTTCACTAAAACTCTCATTTCGTTTATTTCCGATGGAATCCGAATCGGAATGATACGAAAACTGTGTCTCCTTGCCGAGTACTTCATGCATTACACTACCGACATTATCCTGCATGGAGACCTGTTCCTTTGAGATCAGAATAGGTGACTTAGCTTTCGGTGCAAATGCACTTATGTTTAAACTAGATTGCAACAACTCGGTATCAGACGGTAGGTTCTGAAACGGGAATTTATTCTTGTCATCCCTTCCTGCAACTTTTCGTGTCAATATTTTAGAAGGCGACTTGTTTTCTATGGCACAATAACCAACTGCAGAGAAATCATACTCGTCATCATCGTCTGAATCAACTACTTGTTCTGATTCAGATGCTTGCGAGGCGCTACCAGATTCAGTAAAGCCAGTATAACTTAAAACTCTCTCAATTCTCTTACCAGTTGAACAAACGGAATCGTTCTTTGATTTGCTATGACAGTCAGCAACAGATAAAGTTTTCAAATTGAAATCATCGTTAATGTAATGTTTCAAATCATTCTGATTACTTCCTTGAACAGCTTTGGTGACTTTATCATCATCATCATTATCATCATCACCATCAGAATCATCACTTGAATAATCACTACTATCACTCACTGATTCATACTCATCATCTTCATCATTATTATCACTGCCATCACTTGTAGTCTTTTGAGTCACTCTTGTAGGATCAGATATCTGTTTTATATCTTTGTGATCATCTCTGACTACCGGTTTTGCTAGTGCTGTCCCTACACCGAATGTGACTCCAGCACCAGTGTCAGTCTTTAAGGGCCCTGGTTTTATATTTGCTTGCTGTTCCAGTTGATGCTTGTGTTTTGCTTGTTTTTCCAGTTTCAGCTTCCGTATCAAGGCGGCTCTTGGGCTAGCAGCTCTCCCAATGTCCCGACTCTGAAATGGAACAGAACATACAAATCTTTAACTTCAGAACACTCTCGTTTATACAAATTCAAGATCTCTTAAAATTCTGTTTTCTTAAAAAAAACAGGCACTGATTTATCCAAGGTACGATAATTATATTAAACATATGAGTCTCATTTCACTACTTGTGTGTGTGTGTGTATGTGTGTGTTTTACGTTTATTTATCGTCGCTACCGGCTACCCATATGAGTGACGACTCCTGAAGAGATTAGTCATTTTAGATTTGTGGAGGATAGTGCAATGACACAGACAGAGACCCATTCCAGAGTCTCCTCTGGTTCTTTTACGTGCTCGGTGTAAAGCACCGACACAAGACCTCGGTTTAATGTCCCATCTGAAAGACTGTTAATTTTATTAGGGTCAGACGGGGGGATAGAACCTGCGATCCCTGGATTACAGTGGAAAATGGAGTTTTCTCTTTTATCATTCATTGGAAAACCATTCACTATAACCACAAAGTCACTGTAACCATATCACTGTAACCACATAGTCACTGTAACCACAAAGTCACTGTAACCATGTCACGGTAACTAAGGCAGCACTTCTTTCTCAGAGGTGTGAGCATCAATGCACTAATGTCCCATTATGAATTCCAATAAGTCGTGCAAAGTGGTTAAACCACAAACAATAAGTCATGCAAAGCGGATAAACCACAAACAATAGGTCATTCAAAGCGGATAAACCACAAACAATAAGTCATGCAAAGCAGATAAGCCACAAACAATAATCATGCAAAGTGGATAAACCACAAACAATAAGTCATGCAAAGTGAACAAACCACAAAAAACAAGTCATGCAAAGCGGATAAACCACAAACAATAAGTCATTCAAAGTGGATAAACCACAAACAATAAGTCATGCAAAGCGAATAAACCACAAAAACAAGTCATGCAAAGCGAATAAACCACAAACAATAAGTCATGCAAAGCGGATAAACCACAAACAATAAGTCACTCAAAGCGGATAAACCACAAACAATAATCATGCAAAGTGGATAAACCACAAACAATAAGTCATGCAAAGTGAACAAACCACAAAAAACCAGTCATGCAAAGCGGATAAACCACAAACAATAAGTCATTCAAAGCGGATAAACCACAAATAAGTCATGCAAAGCGAATAAACCACAAAAACAAGTCATTCAAAGCGGATAAACCACAAACAATAAGTCATGCAAAGCGAATAAACCACAAAAACAAGTCATGCAAAGCGAATAAACCACAAACAATAAGTCATGCAAAGCGGATAAACCACAAACAATAGGTCATTCAAAGCGGATAAACCACAAACAATAAGTCATGCAAAGCAGATAAGCCACAAACAATAATCATGCAAAGTGGATAAACCACAAACAATAAGTCATGCAAAGTGAACAAACCACAAAAAACAAGTCATGCAAAGCGGATAAACCACAAACAATAAGTCACGCAAAGCGGATAAACCACAAACAATGTCACTCAAAGCGGATAAACCACAAACAATAAGTCATGCAAAGCTGATAAACCACAAACAAGAAGTCATGCAAAGTGAATAAACCACAAACAATAAGTCACGCAAAGTGGATAAACCACAAACAATAAGTCATGCAAAGCAGATAAACCACAAATAATATTAAGTCATGCAAAGCAGATAAACCACAAGTCACGCAAAGCGAATAAACCACAAACAATAAGTCATGCAAAGCGATTAAACCATAAACATTAAGTTATGAAAAGTGAATAAACCACAAACAAAAACATTTAAAGCAAACTATTTGTGGTAGTAATTAAGTCATATTGGATTGAAGACAGAAATGTGTACAGGACGATTTACATGAATTTACAAATAAATAGACTAGTTGGGTTGGGTAGCCTTGACACCCGGGAAGCCAGTTAGTTGGCGTGTAATGCACAAGTTACCTTAGGTATAATTCCAGTGAGTATTCTGTCATTCTGTAAGCCACGCAATCCCTTTGTTACAATTGATGAGTTACTACAGAAGGACATATTATCAGCAAACTCTTCCAGAATCTCAAACTCATCCAAGTCTTCCAGATCTCGCTGTAAATACAAGAACAGATGGGGACTCGCTGTAAATAAAAGAACAGATGGGGACTCGCTGTAAATACAAGAACAGATGGGGATCTCACTGTAAATGCAAGAACAAATGGGGACTCGCTGTAAATACAAGAACAAATGGGGACTCGCTATAAATACAAGAACAAATGGGGACTCGCTGTAAATACAAGAACAAATGGGAACTCGCTGTAAATACAAGAACAGATGGGGACTCACTGTAAATACAAGAACAAATGGGACTCGCTATAAATACAAGAACAAATGGGAACTTGCTGTAAATACAAGAACAAATGGGGACTCGCTGTAACTACAAGAACAGATGGGGACTCGTAAATACAAGAACAAATGGGGACTCGCTGTAAATACAAGAACAGATGGGGACTCGCTGTAAATACAGAACAGATGGGGACTCGCTGTAAATACAAGAACAAATGGGGACTCGCTATAAATACAAGAACAAATGGGAACTCGCTGTAAATACAAGAACAGATGGGGACTCACTGTAAATACAAGAACAAATGGGGACTCGCTGTAAATACAAGAACAGATGGGGACTCACTGTAAATACAAGAACAAATGGGGATCTTGCTGTAAATACAAGAACAGATGGGGACTCACTGTAAATACAAGAACAGATGGGGACTTGCTGTAAATACAAGAACAAATGGGGACTCGCTGTAAATACAAGAACAGATGGGGACTCACTGTAAATACAAGAACAGATGGGGACTCGCTGTAAATACAAGAACAAATGGGGACTCGCAGTAAATACAAGAACAGATGGGGACTCGCTATAAATACAAGAACAGCTGGGGATTCACTGTAAATACAAGAACAAATGGGGACTCACTGTAAATACAAGAACAAATGGGGACTTGCTGTAAATACAAGAACAAATGGGGACTTGTTGTAAATACATGAACAAATGGGAACTCGCTGTAAATACAAGAACAAATGGGGACTCGCTGTAAATACAAGAACAGATGGGATCTCGCTGTAAATACAAGAACAGATGGGATCTTGCTGTAAATACAAGAACAAATGGGATCTCGCTGTAAATACAAGAACAAATGGGATCTTGCTGTAAATACAAGAACAGATGGGATCTCGCTGTAAATACAAGAACAAATGGGGACTCGCTGTAAATACAAGAACAGATGGGGACTCGCTGTAAATACAAGAACAGATGGGGACTCGCAGTAAATACAAGAACAGATGGGATCTTGCTGTAAATACAAGAACAGATGGGGACTCGCTGTAAATACAAGAACAGATGGGATCTTGCTGTAAATACAAGAACAGATGGGGACTCGCTGTAAATACAAGAACAGATGGGATCTTGCTGTAAATACAAGAACAGATGGGGACTCGCTGTAAATACAAAGAACAGATGGGATCTTGCTGTAAATACAAGAACAAATGGGATCTTGCTGTAAATACAAGAACAAATGGGACTCGCAGTAAATACAAGAACAGATGGGGACTCGCTGTAAATACAAAAACAGATGGGGACTCGCAGTAAATACAAGAACAGATGGGGACGCTGTAAATACAAGAAGAAATGGGGACTCGCTGTAAATACAAGAACAGATAGGGACTCACTATAAATACAAGAACAGATGGGGACTCGCTGTAAATACAAGAACAGATGGGGGACTCGCTGTAAATATAAGAACAGATAGGGACTCACTGTAAATACAAGAACAGATGGGGACTCGCACTAAATACAAGAACAGATGGGATCTCGCTGTAAATACAAGAAGAAATGGGGACTCGCTGTAAATACAAGAACAGATGGGGACTCGCTGTAAATATAAGAAGAAATGGGGACTCGCTGTAAATACAAGAATAGATAGGGACTCACTGTAAATACATGAACAGACGGGGACTCGCTGTAAATACAAGAACAAATGGGGACTCAATGTAAATACAAGAACAAATGGGGACTCGCTGTAAATACAAGAACAAATGGGGACTCAATGTAAATACAAGAACAGATGGGGACTCACTGTAAATACAAGAACAAATGGGGACTTGCTGTAAATACAAGAACAGATGGGGACTCACTGTAAATACAAGAACAGATGGGGACTCACTGTAAATACAAGAACAGATGGGGACTCACTGTAAATACAAGAACAAATGTGGACTTGCTGTAAATACAAGAACAGATGGGGACTCACTGTAAATACAAGAACAGATGGGGACTCGCAGTAAATACAAGAACAAATGGGAACTCGCTGTAAATACAAGAACAGATGGGATCTTGCTGTAAATACAAGAACAGATGGGGACTCGCTGTAAATACAAGAACAGATGGGATCTTGCTGTAAATACAAAAACAGATGGGGACTCGCTGTAAATACAAGAACAGATGGGATCTTGCTGTAAATACAAGAACAGATGGGGACTCGCTGTAAATACAAGAACAGATGGGATCTCACTGTAAATACAAGAACAAATGGGATCTTGCTGTAAATACAAGAACAAATGGGAACTCGCTGTAAATACAAGAACAAATGGGGACTCGCAGTAAACACAAGAACAGATAGGGGCTCGCTGTAAATACAAGAACAGATGGGGACTCGCAGTAAATACAAGAACAGATGGGGACTCGCTGTAAATACAAGAACAGATAGGGACTCGCTGTAAATACAAGAACAGATGGGGACTCGCTGTAAATACAAGTACATTTGAGGAACCGATGGCTTTATTTCTTTGTTTTGGGGGATTGAAGGTGCACCAAACATCTTAGGTCATATGGCGTCTCTCAGGCTATTGTTGGTGGAGGAAATACACTGGATGCCCCTTCAAACAGTATTTCAGGCATTGGGTAGAACCACCGACGTTCGGCAAGTCAGTTGGATAATTTCATCACCTGAAGGAATTGGACATCCCCATTAGGGTTTGAACCTATAGCATTGAGGGGCAAGTGATGTGAAGCCGACGATCGAATCCATTTGGTGTTGAAGCCCCTAGGAACTGATTTCTGCTCCCTGAAACAGGTGCTAGATAGACACATTTATCCTAGGATTAGTTTATACAAATTTCTTTTTAGCTCGATTGCGAAACAAGTTCTTACAACTTATATTAATCACTTTCAAGACCTTATTCCTGATGGAATCCATCGCCACGAGGAAGAGGCAACATGGAATTTAAATGCCTTGCCTAAGGGCACAATGTATATTGTATATTAATGTTACAACATGATGTAAATATTGATAAAATAAAATATGTTTAAACTAAGGGCACAATCGTAACGGCTCCAGCGGGGCTCGAACTCCGGACATTTCGCACCTGAAGCGAACACCCATCCACTTCGCTATCATGACTTCTACAATCCTCTCCTAGGATTATGAGTACCATATCTATCTATGTCTTTGAACATCCTCATTTTCTGTAAAACATTCTCATATAACCATGCAGCTTAAACAAATTCCCTTCATTAGATTCCGAGTGCATGCGCTAAATACAATTTATTTGTATGTGTAACTGACACTTTTGTCCTTTCACTGTAAAGCTTGACCTTGCCCTTTGAGTCATTGACCAAACTTGGCCGTCTCATTGTGCTAAGTACGTACCTTGTATATGATACGATATACAAAAATAAATTCTTATATTTTCTCCAGTACAAAGCAAGCTATGACTCAAACAAGTTTTGACCTTGAGCTGAAGTGTGACCTTGACCCTAATTTGTGCACAATGAATAGTCTGATTGTTCTGAACACTTTCGTCATGTTTTATGATATTCTCTCGAGACATAATTTGAGACATGAATGGCTTATGATTGCTACATGTGTGTGACCTTGACCTTTAACTGCCACTTGTATGACCCTTGACTGCTTCACATGTGACCTTGACCATTGACTGACAAATGTGTGACCTTTGACTGCTACATGTGTGACCTTTGACTGATACATATGTAACCTTCACCTCTATGGCTGCCACATGTCTGGCCGGTGAGTACAACATAAGTCACAACATTTAGTATCTATTTATAGCCATGGTTCAAATAACGTGTTCTCAAATAGTGCTTGTTAATTTCAAGTTCGTTGAAGCTCTTAATATATGTAGGCACAAAAGATTTATGAAACAGACACAAATTTAGGCCGCTACAGAGAAAGATGTACATAATTTGATTCATACCTCGGATTCTTTCTGTCTTTCTTTCAAGTTAGCTATGAAAGAGGCATCGTCCGGGAAAGACTCTGCTCTTTTCATGGTGGCTTTTGTCTCAACAGCCTGTCCTGCTGAAGTTTCATATGGCTTCATTTGTTTCCCAGAATCTCTGACTGGGGATTTTGTTCGTTTCCCAGAATCTCTGACTGGGGATTTTGTTCGTTTCCCAGAATCTCTGACTGGGGATTTTGTTCGTTTCCCAGAATCTCTGACTGGGGATTTTGTGATGGCTTTTTTACCCTAGAAAGATAAACAAGTTTAAATCAATTTGCATTGTTAATTAATAGGAAAAGTAATAAGTAATAACCATTATGATACAAAGAAACAATTTTATTTTCACACGTTTACGACTATGAATAGTGCAAACAATTTAAGTTTAAACTTTATATATTTTACAACGATTGCGAAGCAAGTTCAAACAACTTATATTAATCACTCTTGTTGGCGTGGAATAAAGCGTAAATGTGGTCATTTGTGTGGGAGGAAACCGGAGTACCTGGAGAAAACCCACCTGTCCGATCTGGCGACCACCGTACCATCTCACATACTTTCCGGTGTGAGGATCGAACCCAGGTTGCATTGGTGAGAAGCGAGCGTGCTAACCACTGCGATAATCGGACAGTGCAAACTGTGCAAACCATTGAGTACCATTGCATACTCAGTGGCTAGTCAATACTGTCAACAAGTTAGCAAACCATTGAGTACCATTGCATACTCAGTGGCTAGTCAATACTGTCAACAAGTTAGCAAACCATTGAGTACCATTGTATACTCAGTGGCTAGTCAATACTGTCAACAAGTTAGCAAACCATTGAGTACCATTGCATACTCAGTGGCTAGTCAATACTGTCAACAAGTTAGCAAACCATTGAGTACCATTGTATACTCAGTGGCTAGTCAATACTGTCAACAAGTTAGCAAACCATTGAGTACCATTGTATACTCAGTGGCTAGTCAATACTGTCAACAAGTTAGCAAACCATTGAGCACAATTGTATACTCAGTGGCTAGTCAATACTGTCAACTAGTTAGCAAACAAACCCGAGATTATTACCGATTCCTTTGTGAAATCCGGACTGTAGGAACATGTATTATAGTAGGCTACATACTTGTACAACCGTGTAGTGTGACGTATGATAATATTACAGTCAAACCTGTGCTAAAGTCCACCTCCGAATAAAGGCCGCATATGAAAAACCTGTCTCTAAAGACCACCATTTTTCTCTCCCGTCGAGCCATTTTCAATGCATTTTAACCCTCTATTGAGAGGCCACCTGCCAACAAAGGTCACTTTTTGACTTTCCCGAGGGTGGCCTTTATAGACAGGTTTGACTGTACTCATATAGGAACAACGACATATTACTACTATCTTTTTATGAGTTAATACCTATATATTAACTACATAGCTATATGCATATATAAATAAAATAACAAATTCCAGTTTCTTCGTTTATATTCGGAACGCTATTTATCTGGGATTTAGATGTAACCGTCAAATTGACCTCCATTTTGAAAACTACGGATTTGCTTTCGCTTTGTTTATATTGACGGCAACATAGCATGCAATACATCGGCGAGGATTAGATTTGGTAGAATCGTTACTGATCGCCAATATAGCCAAATTAAACCTCCCCGAATAAATCTACGTATACAGTACAGCAAATTTATTGAAAAATGCTATCCCAGGGATCATTCTAGAGGGCGATGTGGGCGAAATTGTTGCCCTAGGGACCCTCACTTCTCCCTCTGGGGGCCCCACTTCTCCCTAAAAAAATTAATTATTTTTTGGTTTTTACGATTTTCAACCAAAATTTGTCTAGTAAGATACACTGGCCCATTATAAAGCACTCCTTCTGTTCAAATGTTGTATTTAATGGTTGTACTGTGCATTTTAACCCTATTTTGCAGAAGTATATTAAAGAACCATTTAAGGAAGCGATCACGCGCTTTCTGACTTCTCCCTTTAATTCTGACCTAGAATGAACCCTGCAGTATCCAATACTATATTCATACACAGTCCAGTGTAGGAGTCCCCATAAATATATTTTAGCAAGTTCCTACAGCAGCTTAATTGCCCTCCAGATGTTATTCCTGATGGAATCCATAGTCATGTGGGAGAGAGAAAAGGCAATGTGGATTGAAGAATCTTTCCTAAGGATAACAATACAATGGTTCTGGAGTGTTTCAAGCTCACAAACGCTCAACTACAAGCCGGACACCGTAGCAATTTCACTATTGAAGCATTCTCACAGTATATGATGTGCAGGGGACGAAAAATCAACTCGTCCGCTCGTATTGACGGGTGAGATTTCCGATCGGGCGAGTAGAAAATCTATGTCGGTCGTCGTAGAAAGTACTGACTATTGTCCGAAAATCTGGGTCCGAAACTTCCATTCGGTGACGAGTTTACATCAGGCCAAGTTACTTTTTTTAGTTGTTGTATCGTAATAAATGTAATCCCTACATTGTCGGAGTCGGGTTATTCGATAATATTCGTGTGTTTCAGTACAAGTCCGTATGATAGACCATATGAGTAGGAAAACTATATTTCCAGTTGGGTAATTATATATTATATATAAATAATTGGAAATACATGTTTTCAACAAATACTTCCGTCCAGTTAGTCCATGATGGTCACAAGAGTATAATAGTATAGACCTATTTACTTGTTCTGCATATATGTTGAAGCAATATATATATTTTATAACGTATATGCAGGACTAGTGATACTTGGCGCAGGGCGAGTGGATATTTTTGGGTACTCATCCTGCGACACGAGTGAGAAATTTGAAAACTTTCGTCCCCTGATGTACACTTACCTTATGATCATGTTTTTGCTGTTTTAAAGTCTGATGAGAGGATTTATGACGGGGCTGGTTCCCTGATGTACACGTACCTTATGATCATGTTTTTGCCGTTTTAAATTCTGATGAGAGGATTTCTGACCGGGCTGGTTCCCTGCTTTACTATGAGCCAGAGGTTTACCCGAGCCTTTAGATGCTGAAACAAGAACGGCTTTTTAATATAATTAGTTTAAACATATTTTATTCGGATCAAATACATATATACATATATAAACACAATTTTTATACATTGGAACCGATATGGGGCGAGAAACAAGCTTAAAGCTTATATGAATCCCTTCCAATGTTGGAGTATGCTTAAATGGTAATATAATTATATATGTTTACCGTAACTCTTTGCAAGCTAGCGGCGAAAAATAACATTAACATAGTCCTGGAATTTCATTAGAATTGTCTCGACACAATTCTAATGAAATCCTCATCACATATTTCCAGAGATTTCAGCTAAAAATAAGAAAAGAACATTAATGAATTGTCGTGATAGCGCAGTGGATGCGCGTTCACTTCAGGTGCATTTAAATTCCACATTGCCTCTTCTCTCTCCTTCATGGCGATGGATTCCATCAGGAATGAGGTCTGGAGAGTGATTAATATAAGTTGAAAGAACTTGTTTCGCAATCGAGCTAAAATAAATTTGTATAAACTAAACTAATGAATTGTCGTCTGCTACAATTATTTGATCTATTTATAGCCTTTATTTTACCCAGCATGCAAACTTTAAACATTATTTATTTTACAGGATAGCTGCTACTGGTGTCTGCTGCTGTGGGATGGCCCATGTGGAAGATGTGGCGCTAAAAATCCACCGTTCAGAAGAAAAGAGGTACTTTGGATGTTATGTGACAACTATTAGAGGAATGAAGAACATCTCCTACCATCTACGTAGACAACATAATATTATATACATAATAGGGCTGTCCGATTAGCGCAGTGGTTAGCGCGCTCACTTCTCACCAATGCAACCCGGGTTCGATCATCGGACCAGGAATATTATATTTATATTTCGGGTTTTACACCTGCATCAGCACCATTTTGGGCTATATCGCATGTGGGCACTTTACCTAACAACACCTTTCCTGGGCAGGCTCCAACGGTTAACCAGTACTTGGGTGCACCAACCTCCGTAAGAAACTGCCAACTTTTTCATATAAATGAGACATCGGACCGAGAAGTATGTGAGATGGTACGGTGGTTGCCAGATCGGACAGGTGGCGACAATAATTAAAACTACAGGAATGAGGATAAAAACTTGGTCGTCCATGGCGATGTTGCTAGATTTTGATGAAACATGCTCTAGTGGTGTATAAAATCACTTTTGCAAACAGCATAGAGCGAGATTAGACGGCAGGCTCTATGCTGTTTGCTATTCGAATAGTGGAGCTAAAACATTTGAACTGAATATTTGTGTACACCACTTCTGGCACCAATTGAACACCTTGGAGCCAACTAAGAGACATATAAATACACAGATAAATATTTGAAGCCATGTATTTGACATAACTTGTGCCAAAAATTAAAAAATCGCCAATTTACAAAATTTAGCGCTATTATTATTTTTTTTGTTGCAACTGGTGCCATTGGCGACCGACAGTGGGTACCGTAACTACAACCTACCATGTTTTGCTTGCCCGTCACTACCTGCTGATTTCTGTACAGACTGTTTATGTGATGACTGGCTGGCTCCCAAACTCTTGGATTTCTTGGTTCGGTGTTGTTTCTCGCATGGCTTCGACTCAAACCTTGCAATTCCTTCTCCCTTTTTAAGAAAACTCCTCTTGGGGTGACTGGGAGAATCCTGGCTGGCATTAGCCTGTCTTAACTGCAACATCAAAATATTGCTTATATACGTTAATTACATAAGGTTGTATATACGTAAATAGGCATCTGCGGTCCATACGAATGTAGTCCTGATAACTAATATAGTTCATTTTTCTTTTTGGTAAAAATGCATTTTCATGGCATGCAGTGTATAGTTTTTGTGTTTTTTGAGAAATTATGTGACTTGATAAGACTTCAGACTAGTTGATGTGTAGAAAAGATGTGGTATAAGAATTCAGGCCATTGCAAACTGAAGGTTGGTATACTGTATTATTTGGTGGGGGAATAGTGTGTAAACAAAGTGACATTATTCACAGGTGAGCACTGGCTATGCAAATCATTACAGTTGTGATATTTTTGCTGTTTTTCAGTTTGATTTGAATACTTTTAACAGTGGATGTCGCATCAGAAGAAATGAAAGATTGGAAATATAAATGAACAAACTATGTTTTTCCTGTTTACTATGTATTTAATAGGCAATTTATTTGTTGTTTTACAACCATAAATATAAGTATATTGTTTGGTAATCTGGGAGAGCAGCCATTAAGGTCAGTATACCAAAGGGAACATTGTGTTTATTTTTTGGGGTTCAACTTCGCTCCCACGGCTGAGGTCATATGGTGACTAATCACCTATTATTGGTGGAGGAAGACCCCTCTGAGCAGTATGTCAAGCACTGACGGGCACCCGGGTAGAACCATGACCTACAAGCCATCTGGGTAGCTTCCTAACTTGAAAGAATTTGATATCCCCAGCAGGGTTCGAACCTACAGCGTGAGGGGCAAGTGATTGGAAGTCAGCGATGTTAACCACTTGGCCACAGAGTCCCCCACAACAAGAATACAAATAGCAATTACAAGAGTAATCGCCAAGAAGGGTCTATTGTTGCCAAGAACAGTGACTGTGATTACCAAGGAACATTAGGTGTTATGGACAGCAGCTGCCAAGCACATCACATAAACAATGGTTGCAAAGGTCATATATATGCTATGGTAAGTGAGCAGGTGCCGTGGACAGTGGTTGCCAAGAACATGTATATGAGATATAGGGAGAGCAGTTGCAATGCATAGTGGTCACCAGGAACCAGTATATACAAAAGACAGTAGCTGTCACCTCTATTAAGCAGATTCCCAATATGTTACTTTATTATACTCTCTATTAAGCAGCCACCTATGCTAGGCAGCCACTTTCAGTGATTCGCATGGTTGGCTGCTTAAGACATGTTTGACTTGATATATAAAATAGAGCAGCTGCCATGGATAGTGGTCACCAAGAACAAGTATACACATAAGACAATAATTGCCATGGAATTCGATCGCCAGGAACCAGTATATACAAAAGACAGTAGCTGCTATGGATGTTAGCTGCCAGCCTGCCATGGATTTTGATCACCAGGAACCAGCATATACAAAAGACAATAGCTGCCATGGATTTTGGTTTAAACATATTTATTCGATAATAATGTACATTACATATACATTGTATACAAAACGAAAATGGATTAAATCGGAAGCTTAAAGCTTATTGAGATTTTCTCCATGGATTTTGATCACCAGGAACCAGTATATACAAAAGACAATAGCTGCCATGGATTTTGATCGCCAGGAACCAGCATATACAAAAGACAGTAGCTGCCATGGATGTTAGCTGCCATGGATTTTGATCGCCAGGAACCAGTATATACAAAAGACAATAGCTGCCATGGATTTTGATCGCCAGGAACCAGCATATACAAAAGACAGTAGCTGCCATGGATTTTGATCGCCAGGAACCAGTATATACAAAAGACAATAGCTGCCATGGATTTTGATCGCCAGGAACCAGCATATACAAAAGACAGTAGCTGCCATGGATGTTAGCTGCCATGGATTTTGATCGCCAGGAACAAGTATATACAAAAGACAATAGCTGCCATGGATTTTGATCGCCAGGAACCAGCATATACAAAAGAATTACTGCCATGGTTTTGATCGCAGGAACCAGTATATACAAAAGACAATAGCTGCCATGGATTTTGATCGCCAGGAACCAGCATATACAAAAGACAATAGCTGCCATGGATTTTGATCGCCAGGAACCAGTATATACAAAAGACAATAGCTGCCATGGATTTTGATCGCCAGGAACCAGCATATACAAAAGACATTAGCTGCCATGGATGTTAGCTGCCATGGATTTTGATCGCCAGGAACCAGCATATACAAAAGACAATAGCTGCCATGGATTTTGATTGCCAGGAACCAGCATATACAAAATATAGCAGCTGCCATGGATAGTGGGCACCAAGTATACACATAAGTCAATAGCTGTCATGGATTTTGATCGCCAGGAACCAGTATATACACAAGACAGCAGCTGCCATGGATTTTGATCGCCAGGAACCAGTATATACACAAGACAGCAGCTGCCATGGATTTTGATCGCCAGGAACCAGTATATACACAAGACAGCAGCTGCCATGGATTTTGATCGCCAGGAACCAGTATATACACAAGACAGCAGCTGCCATGGATAGTCTCTTGCCCAAAGACACCATACTGTGGTTCTGACGGGGCTCAAACCCTCAACCTCTCGGCTACATGGCAGACACAGTATTCATTACACCACGGAGGCTCCACTTAGATATGCTTACCCTTTCCTCCTCAGCTTTGAGTTGCTCTTCAAGGAGTTGTTCAAATGTTTTCCCACCTTCTATCCCCAACTTGATAGGAACTTCATCGATGTTCTTGCCATCTGTAACCTAGAAACAAGCACAAGTATGGACTATAAGCCTAAAACGATCCAATATCTAAAATATTGGACTGTGTGATGCATGTAGCGCCGAACACTGTGCCAATATTTTACATATTGGATCCGTTTGGGGCTTATATTTTACTTACAACACACAAATATATAACAAGATCAGGGATCATTCTAGAGGGCGATGTGGGCGAAATAGTCGCCCTAGGGACCCTGACTTCGCCCTCTGGGGGCCCCATTTCTCCCTAAAAAATAATATTTTTGGTTTTTACGATTTTCAAACAAAATTTTGTCTAGTAAGATACACTGGCCCATTATAAAGCACTCCTTCTATTCAAATGTTGTATTTAATGGTTGTACTGTGCATTTAAACCTTATTTTGCAGAAGTATATTAAAGAACACCATTTAAGGAAGCGATCATGTGACATTTAGTAAATAACACCATTTAAGGGCGCGATTGCGCGCTTTCTCACTTCTTCCAAAAATTCTAACCTAGAATGAACCCTGAAGATCCTACTAATGTACAAAATTATAATTTCGAACATTTGGGTGTAGTATATAATATATTACTCTGGCATTTTGACACCAGTCCAATATTAATAATAATGGACAAAGGTAAGACGTCACGACGGTGTTTTAACTAGAGGATAGCACTCAGATATGCAAACCTGTGTTGATATTTGCAGGGTTCATTCTACGTCAGAATTTTTGGGAGAAATGAGAAAGCGCGTCTTTAAATGGTGTTAATTTAATAAATGTCAACAAAATATTGTGAAAATGCACAGGATGACCATTAAATAGTGGGGCCCCCAGAGGGCGAATTCAGGGTCCCTAGGGCGTCCAGTTCGCTCTCTAGAATGATCCTTAGTATAGTATAGTAATATTTTATAGTCAATGGGAGTGGACACTGGACGCTGACCACAGGCATTGACCAATTTATATCTCCATATACCCACAAAATTTCCTCCATATATCCACAAAATTCCATCCATATACCCACAAAATTTCCTCCATATACCCACAAAATTTCCTCCATATACCCACAAAATTCCCTCCCCACAAAATTCCCTCTGTATACCCACAAAATTCCCTCCATATACCCACAAAATTCCCTCCCCACAAAATTCCCTCTGTATACCCACAAAATTCCCTCCATATACCCACAAAATTCACTCAAATACTAGTTTCTGATAATTTTTATTTTCCAGGCTGATCTGGTTGCAGCCAAGACACACCTTGGTCCAGAGGTTATAATATAGTCAGGAAAACGCTACATTTACGGAAAGTACCAACATGCATATTGACTCTTGAAAAATCCAGCTTGACTCTTGAAAAATCCAGCTAGACTCTTGAAAAATCCAGCTTGACTTGAAACATCCAGCTTGACACTTGAGATTTTGACCTCAAGGGTCATTGACCCGTAACCTTCAGTCTAGTAAACTGGATTTTTCAAGAGTCTAGCTGGCTATTCTGTTAAAAATATTTATGTCCACACAGTAATATTTTTATCTGTCCCAATGTAGATAATCCAAATTAAAATTCACATTTTAATAAATGCAGTTAGTCTAACCTCTATTTGTGTATCCTCTTGACTATCTTCACTTTCATCATCATCATCATCATCATCATTGGTGTCATCCTCGGTATCATCTGACAGTTCATCCTCTTCTTCTATTCTAGTCCTGTAACAAAAGTGGAGACATTTCTCCATATTGCAATACTTTCATTTGATCATAATTCTTCATAACTTTCACTATAGTAGGGATGTCATGATATGCCTGAAGCTCACCAAGATGTATTGCAATACTTTCTCAACATATTGCAATACATACCACAATATATTGCAATACTTTCTCAACATATTGCAATACATACCACGATATATTGCAATACTTTCTCAACATATTGCAATATGTACCACGATATATTGCAATACTTTCTCAACATATTGCAATATGTACCACGATATATTGCAATACTTTCTCATCATATTGCAATATGTACCATGATATATTGCAATACTTTCTCAACATATTGCAATATGTACCACGATATATTGCAATACTTTCTCAACATATTGCAATATGTACCACGATATATTGCATTTTACTTTTTATGGTAATAATTTATTATTGAAAAATGAAAATATAAGACAATAATCACAATATCTAATCATCCATATCTCTGCGTGCAGCACATTCTAAGTAAACGCATGATAGCCTTAGGGCTTTAAACAAAACATACATCAAACTCTGTTTAGTTTTTGACTAGTAATATCACTAGAAACATTGCTAATATGAGGCACATGTGAGCATGATGATTTATTCGATTAAAGTTTAGAACTAAATTATTTAATTCCACACACAAATTTCTTTTAATCAAACAAAGCATAATAAAAAGGATAGTGGAAATATGAAATGTACACAGACGGATCTGTAGTCCAGTGGTAACACGCTGGACTGGTAATCCAGGGATCGCAGGTTCGATCCCCCGTCTGACCCTAATAAAATTAACAGTCTTTCAGATGGGACGTTAAACCGAGGTCTTGTGTCGGTGCTTTACACTGTGCACGTAAAAGAACCAGAGGAGACTCTGGAATGGGTCTCTGTCTGTATCATGCACTATCCTCCAAAATCTAAAATAACTAATCTCTTCAAGAGGCGTCGCTCATATGGGCAACCGGTAGCGACGATAAATAAACGTAAAAACACAAACATGAAATGTACAATACAGTCTGGCAACATACAGGCAAATCTGTGTTAGCGGTCACCTCTATTAAGCAGCCAACCTGTATTAAGCAACAAGTTTCCAGATTTCCAAAATGTTGTTTTATTATACATTTGACCTCTATTAAGCAGCCACATGTGCTAAGCAGCCACTTTCATACTTTACCTTGATTCTGCTGGTTTCGCATGCTGCATGTCGAGGAAGGTTGGCGACTGCGAGGACAGATTCATGAACTCAGCATCGTTCTCAAGCTCCGCGAATGATCTGTGGAGCTTCTTTGGGGCCTAAAACAAACACCAGAACTCGTCAATCCTGTTACATGTAGTGTAGATACGAATATGCATTGTATATGTCTGGACTAAACTAAAGTTATGTGAAAAGTTGACAGCGCGTGTGTGTGTGTGTGCACATTCCATTAACCACATTATAGTATTTTGTTGGCAAAAACAAGTGCGTGTTTTAGATTCACAATTATAGCCAGAAAGCGACGATATATATTTTAGTTGTTATTTATAAAAATTTAATTTAACTTCTTTGCAAAACAAATTCTTACAACTTATATTAATCACTCTCGACACACCATTCCTGATGGAATCCATCGCCACGAGGGAGATAGATGAGGCAATGTGGAATTTAAATGCCTTGCCTAAGGATACAATCATAATGGCTATAGAGGGCGCGACCTCTCACCATTTCGCACTTGAAACCGAATGCGCTACAAACGCGCTATCACGACTTCCACATGTTGTTAGTTGTTATAACAAAATTCGGATTCAATTTTTTGCTTCAGAATCTACTTATCGTCAATCATAATATTTTCGTTTCCCCCCATTTGTTTACGAATGACGTCATCACTGTCAGTAACAGGTGCTTGGTTTATATTGTACACACTAGATACTGTCAAACAGCAAAATAATCCGCATAAAGATATAAATTAAATTTGCGAAAATATGTAAATGTTGATGTTTTCATTAATCTCATTCATATAAAGAAATATCAAAATGGTAATTATGTCTAAAAATAGTCATATCACTGGCAAAAAGTGCAGATCCTGATGAGACGGCTCGTCACGAGCCGGCTCATCTGGATCTACACTTTTTTTAAGCCTATTTAGAGGTCTGTGGTGTTGAAAGGGTTAATATACTACAGGGTTCATTCTAGGTCAGAATGTTTGGGAGAAGTGAGAAAGCGCGTGATCGCTTCCTTAAATGGTGTTCTTTAATATACTTCTGCAAAATAGGGTTAAAATGCACAGAACAATCATTAAATACCACATTTGAATAGAAGGAGTGCCAGTGTATCTTACTAGACAAAATTTTGTTTGAAAATCGTAAAAACAATTTTTAAATTTTTTTTTAGGGAGAAGTGGAATTTCGCCCACATCGCCCTCTAGAATGATCCCTGAATATATGATTGTTTTTGAAACGGGTGAACCAGCATGGTTTACTTTGCACGGTCACATGCCAATCGTGTGAAAATGCCAGAAAACACATTTATGGTACTTAAATCAGCTGAAAATATACCCGTCTTATAGGCGAGTAAGTACGGTACATGAAATTTGATTGTTGTACCGAAAACATGTGCTTTTTTGACGCCATGTTGAATTGTTGTTTTATTTTAAAGTATGTTATGCAGCATCCCCAAAGATCTACTGTACGGTCAACTTGAACAAGGATCACGTCCAACTGGTCGCCCCCACCTAAGATACAGGGACGCTTGTAAGAGGGACCTGCGTTCAGCGCAAATCAACATAGAGTCTTGGGAGGACACAGCATCAAACCGGTCATCATGGAGACACGTTGTGAAAGCTGGGGTCAGACGAGCCGAGGCTGAGCGAACTCGGCTTCGTGAGCAGAAACGACAGAAGCGAAAGGCATCAACCAAACTGGATGACTCGATCTTCACCTGCGATGACTGCAACAGAGACTGCCACTCAAGAATAGGCCTACTCAGTCACCGCAGAAGATGTTCCTCAACAAGAGCGCAATCCATCGTCTCATAAGACGGACGGAGGCTGATGAGTATGCAGCCTAAGTTTAGTGAAGCACATTAAATGCAAGAACGATCATTTCACAAAGTAATATTCTTTCATATGCTATCAAAGAGACTGAATACAAGTTATTCACCGACAAAACTTAGAGGACCGGAATCCGGTACAGTCACAATACATAGCTGACATTATAACCGTCTCTGTGGCCTAGTGGTTAAGGTGTCTGCCTATGGAGCGGGAGGTCGAATGTTCGAATCACGTAATCGTCAGGGGTTCATTCTGATATGGCTGGTTGGTGAGCCACATGCTAGTTAAATAATGGTTACCGATTTCCTATCAGTCAGGCACCTGGCCCACAAGGATAGGATTCGGGAAGTACTAATGTCCATAAAAGGTGTCTAAGTCAGTAATGGCTGGTCTATTCAATAGGAGTGACACTATAATAAACAAACACTTTACTTTACTTTTTATAACTTACATCAAGTTCATGAGGATTGAACCTCTGTCTGAAGTGTGCCGAGTTTGTCTGTCCCATGTGATGTATACCCACGTCGACACTGGCCTCTGAGGCTGAATCTGGTATAGGAAACATCCCCTCATCTATGGCAGCCTGGCTGCCACGGTTTGAGTTTGTGTCGCTGAATAAGTCTGGATTGGTTGAAATTTCATCTTCGTCTTCTTTAGGGTGAACGTATATCACTGGCTTTGGTAGAGTGTGCTGGCCCTACAAGTAGAATAGAAGTTGTACTACAAGTTGTGCAAGAAGTGATAAAACTTTAATAAAAGTATGGGTTTTTTTTAGATCGGAATGGCCTTGCCCTTTTTAGTCCCACCCTTCTTGCCCATTAGTACTGCCTTTGCCTTTTCAAAAAAAAATTTTTATTTATTATTTTTACAGGTGCCTTCGGACGGGCAGACATATGTAACTTGTCTATATAGCACTTGTCTGCCAATATGTACTGCCTTACTGTCTCTTTGATCAATCGCTGTAGCAAAATGTTCAAGGGGCTAACCCCAAAATACCAACTCACACACCTCATTGTGATTCAAAATGCACCATGCCTCTTTTCTGACCAACCCTGCCCCTTTTCTGACCCACCCTGCACCTTTTCTGACCCACCCTGCCTCTGTTTTCCACTCTAGAATAAACACTAAAAAGTCAACTATACAAAGAAAAAGTATTCTTTTTGTGACAAAGTGATGAATAAAATGTGAAGCCAACATGGGGCTAAACCCGGAACCTTTTGCTTACAGAATGAATGCTCTACTCACTGAGCTACCCGGGCCGCATACACACATAATACCCATAATGATGACTAAGTCTGTACCGTGACTTATGAAGTGTACGATCGACAAAAGAAATTACACAACTGATAGAAGTAACATAGGGTTTATTCTAGAGTGGAAAAATGGGCAGGGTGGGTCAGAAAACGGGAAGCGTTGGTCAGACAAGGGGCAGGGTTGGTCAAAAAGGGGCAGGGTTGGTCAGAAAAGAGGCAGGGTTGGTCAGAAAAGGGGCAGGGTTGGTCAGAAAAGAGGCAGGGTTGGTCAGAAATTGGGCATGGTGGGTCAGAAAAGGGGCAGGGTTGGTCAGAAAATGGGCATGGTTGGTCAGAAAAGGGGCAGGGTTGGTCAGAAATTGGGCATGGTGGGTCAGAAAAAGGGCAGGGTTGGTCAGAAAATGGGCAATAGAGTCAAAAAAGGGGCAGGGTTGGTCAGAAAAGTGGCAGGGTGGGTCAGAAAAGGGGCAGGGTGGGTCAGAAAAGGGGCAGGGTTGGTCAGAAAAGAGGCAGGGTTGGTCAGAAAAAGGGCAGGGTTGGTCAGAAAATGGGCAGGGTTGGTTAGAAAAGAGGCAGGGTGGGTCAGAAAAGAGGCAGGGTGCAGTTTGAGCCATGATGAGGTGGGAGGGGTATTTTCGGGGTTAGCCCCTAGAAAATTATGCTAAACTGGTTTATGTTAAAAGGTTAATGTACATGTATATAACTTGAATTAATGTGAAAGCAGGATTTCACCTCATTTGCTGTATCAACAAATTGTGATATGTCAGTCCCTGGATGTACTTGATGCCTAGGTGGGGTCTCCGTGCTTCCATAGTAATTTGGATGTCCACCTGCAATATCAATGAGAAACATCCAGTTACTTCCACTGAATACTCTTTAAAGAACTTTGGTCATCTTAATTGGTTTCCTTTGTTTTTATCGTTGTTTCCTTTACACCACATGCTATCTATTTTCATCCGTTTTCTCATCTTATAATTATTAAATTATTAAATCTTGTGGACGTCGTTATAGCGCAGTGGATGCGCGTTCGCTTCAGGTGTGAAAGTTCCGGAGTTCGAACCCCACTGGAGCCGTTACGATTGTGCCCTTAGGCAATGCATTTCAATTCCACGATGCCTCTTCTCTCTCCCTCGTGGCGATGGATTCCATCAGGAATGAGGTCTCGAGAGTGATTAATACAAGTTGTAAGAACTTGTTTCGCAATCGAGCTAAAATAAATTTGTATAAAATAAATCTCGAAAGATATCCTATAGCATATTCAATGGATATTTTCAATAAAAATTGGTTATCAATTTATTAACATGGCTTTATTTAAATTACAGTTATCATACAACAACTGGTTAGGGAACAACAGTAAAAACCAATGGATTCCAAATAAAAGGATCAATCAGATTTTATCTTACCAGGGAGGTAATAGAGAAAAAAAAACAGTGTTTCTCAATCTATCAAGGGAGGTAATATAGAAAAAAACAACAAGTGTTTCTCAATCTATCAAGGGAGGTAATAGAAAAAGCAGCACTGTTTCTCAATATATCAAGGGAGGTAATAGAAAAAAACAGCACTGTTTCTCAATCTATCAAGGGGGGTAATAGAAAAAACAGCAGTGTTTCTCAATCTATCAAGGGAGGTAATAGTAAAAACAGCAGTGTTTCTCAATCTATCAAGGGAGGTAATAGAAAAAACAGCAGTGTTTCTCAATCTATCAAGGGAGGTAACAGAAAAAACAACAGTGTTTCTCAATCTATCAAGGGAGGTAATAGAAAAAGCACAACAGTGTTTCTCAATCTATCAAGGGAGGTAATAGAAAAAATAGCAGTGTTTCTCAATCTATCAAGGGAGGTAATAGAAAAAACAAGTGTTTCTCAATCTATCAAGGGAGGTAACAGAAAAAATAGCAGTGTTTCTCATTAATTTGGTTAGATCATGATGACAATTGGCAAAAAAGAGCTGTGTATTATCTGGATAGACAACATAAATGTTGAATACCTTTCTATGGGTTATCTCCCTTAATTGGAGTATACCTTCCTACATGGTATCTCCCTTAATTATAGAATACCTTTCTACGGGTTATCTTCTTTAATTGTAGAATACATTCCAACAGGTTATCTCCCTTAATTGGAGTATACCTTCCTACAGGTTATCTCCCTTAATTGGAGTATACCTTCCAACAGGTTATCTCCCTTAATTGGAGTATACCTTCCTACAGGTTATCTCCCTTAATTGGAGTATACCTTCCTACAGGTTATCTCCCTTAATTGGAGTATACCTTCCTACAGGCTATCTCCCTTAATTTGAGTATACCTTCCTACAGGTTATCTCCCTTAATTTGAGTATACCTTCCTACAGGCCATCTCCCTTAATTGGAGTATACCTTCCTACAGGTTATCTCCCTTAATTGGAGTATACCTTCTTACAGGTTATCTCCCTTAATTGTAGAATACCTTCCTACAGGTTATCTCCCTTAATTGGAGTATACCTTCTTACAGGTTATCTCCCTTAATTGGAGTATACCTTCCTACAGGTTATCTCCCTTAATTGGAGTATACCTTCCTACAGGCCATCTCCCTTAATTGGAGTATACTTTCCTACAGGTTATCTCCCTTAATTGGAGTATACCTTCCTACAGGCCATCTCCCTTAATTGGAGTATACCTTCCTACAGGTTATCTCCCTTAATTGGAGTATACCTTCCTACAGGTTATCTCCCTTAATTGGAGTATACCTTCTTACAGGTTATCTCCCTTAATTGTAGAATACATTCCTACAGGTTATCTCCCTTAATTGGAGTATACCTTCCTACAGGTTATCTCCTTAATTGGAGTATACCTTCCTACAGGTTATCTCCCATAATTGGAGTATACCTTCCTACAGGTTATCTCCCTTAATTGGAGTATACCTTCCTACAGGCTATCTCCCTTAATTGGAGTATACCTTCCTACAGGTTATCTCCCTTAATTGGAGTATACCTTCCTACAGGTTATCTCCCTTAATTGGAGTATACCTTCCTACAGGCCATCTCCCTTAATTGGAGTATACCTTCCTACAGGCCATCTCCCTTAATTGTAGAATACCTTCCTACAGGCTATCTCCCTTAATTGGAGTATACCTTCCTACAGGTTATCTCCCTTAATTGGAGTATACTTTCCTACAGGCCATCTCCCTTAATTGTAGAATACCTTCCTACAGGCTATCTCCCTTAATTGGAGTATACCTTCCTACAGGTTATCTCCCCTTAATTGGAGTATCGTTCATAACATAAACTGGTGTTGAACAAGGATATTCCACCAGAGAGAATATGTCACCAGAAACGAGGCTCCATTCTTAGTGTAATAAGTCATCACGTGTGTGCGTATGTATAAAATAGACCAATTGTCAACCAACCAATTCATGAGTGTACGTATGTATAAAATAGACCAATCGTCATCCAACCAATTCACGAGTGTACGTATGTATAAAATAGACAAATCGTCATCCAACCAATTCACGAGTGTACGTATGTATAAAATAGACAAATCGTCATCCAACCAATTCACGAGTGTGCGTATGTATAAAATAGACAAATCGTCATCCAACCAATTCACGAGTGTACGTATGTATAAAATAGACCAATTGTCAACCAACCAATTCACGAGTGTACGTATGTATAAAATAGACCAATCGTCAATCAACCAATTCATGAGTGTGCGTATGTATAAAATAGACAAATCGTCATCCAACCAATTCACGAGTGTACGTATGTATAAAATAGACCAATCGTCATCCAACCAATTCACGAGTGTACGTATGTATAAAATAGACCAATCGTCTGGCGAAAATGGTATACCGAGTAAATGTTGAAAGTATGTTCTTGCTATACATTTCTGGTTAAATCAGATTTTATAAGCCAAGGGAGGTAATAGAAAAGCCAGCAAGGTCCCTCATTGAGATTACATCTCTTTACTTGGAGAGTATTACATGTATGAATGAGAATAGATAACAGAAAGAAATGTGCATTACCTCCCCACTGGTTACCTCCCCACTGATTACCTCCCCACAGGTTATCTCCCCATTGATTACCTCCCCACTGGTTATCTCTCTGCTTGGACATCATTCCTTGCATCCGTTCTTGCTCATTCCTCAGAACACTCAGTTGTTGTTGTTGTTGAGACATGAGCACTTCCTGTTGTTGCTGCTGCCATTGACGCAACTCCTTAAATCTCTGTAACAGCCGCGCCTGCTCAACCGCCTGCTGCTGCTCTATCAGATCTCGGCCGGCTTCTGGAAATGCAACATGTTCCATAAACTGTGTTAATTTACATTAAATGGACACCCAATGTGATGAGTAATCTACATATGTACGGAAGTCGTGATAGCGCAGTGGATGCGCATTCGCTTCAGGTGCGAACAGTCCGGAGTTTGAACCCTGCTGGAGCTGTTACGATTGTACCCTTAGGCAAGGCATTTAAATTCTCTCTCCCTCGTGGCGATGGATTCCATCAGGAAAGATCTCAAGTGATTAATATAAGTTGTAAGAACTTGTTTTGCAATCAAGCTAAAATAAATTTGTATAAATTACATTATGTATGTAGGCTACTTATTTTTTTCAAAACAATGCTAAGTACAGTCAATCCTATGTTAGTGGTCACCTCCATTAATCAGTCAACCTGTATTAAGCAGCTAATTTCTAGATTCCCAATATGTTGCTTTATTAAATAATATTATACATTTAACCTCTATTAAGCAGCCACCTGTACTAAACATCCACTTCCTGTGATTCCCTTGGCTGGTTTCTTAACACAGGTTTGACTGTACTTCAGGTGTTAATTTTCAGCATAATCAGTTTTTGAGCACGACTTTATTTTCGTATTATTGCAATAGTATTTGATGCAAGTAGTCCAGAACTGAGAATCAATTCATTATTTCATACATATCGTGGTGCGGTGGTACAATATCGTGGTACGGTGGTACAGACGTAGTCATCATTTGTCTAGCACAGTCGGTAGAGTGGTTGACCTGTAAGCAAAAGGTTCCGGGACTGAGCCATCAAGATCATATAAATTATATGTATATTACATTTACATGTATGTCAAACCAATTTCAAGGTCCCTAGGGCGTCTATTTGCCCATGTTGTCCTCTAGCATTAGCCCTTGGACACATGCTGTATTTATTACTAACCAGATCTATGAGAGGGATCTTCAGCCGTTCTGTTTGACACAGTACTTGCACTAACTGCAGAATCTGTTAGACCCTGTTGCTGCATCATACGGTCAAAGTTTACCGCCTGCATGAACATCTGGCTTGGAATGTCCATGTCCCACATTGGATAACCTCCACCCACGGAGCTTGGTGTAGAAATTACTGGGGCAGGGCGTAGGCCACTATAACCATTCATCATTGATGCCCTGCTCTGTATTGATCGATCTGTCCCATATCTTGGATTGACCGCAGGTAGCATGTTACCGGTGTAACCTTGTGGAGGCATCCCAGCAGGTCTTCCAGACCATGGCGGCCGTGATCCAAATGAATTATCCATGACAGATAGAGAACTCTCAGGAATGAAGTAATATCATTTCAAGTATATTATATGTTTTGTCTATACTTTATTTGTTTATAAATTATTGACAAATTATTTTGATAATTTCTTATAAATAATTAAAATCGGGAGCTGCCAGAACACGTGAAATTTATATGCATAGATCTATAGTCACAGTGCAGTGATCGATTGTAAAATTTGGCAATCAAAGTCAATAGCTTCAATAATTTTTAATATCCGATTTATAATTCCATTTAATTTCGACTTCTCTAAATAATATTGAGCGCCCCATTGTAAACATGTCCTTTCTTGAGAAAACAACACACATCGGATTTACGTTTGTCGGTAGTATTTAGCATGCTAGCAATACATTTATTCAATACAAATCAAGCCCTATCATATATGACCAATTAACACAGCAGTCTCTGTATAAATAGGCAGAGTATTAACGTATAATACATATAAACATTCCGTAACAACAATTATGTTTACAAATATTCGCCATTTTCAAAACAAATGTGCGCGTAAAAGTAAGCTCATCATATAAATCGCAAACTTTGTATTTTGTATTAAGATGCAATGGATAATTAACCTCCGAAATATGGATAAAATGAGCCATTGGACAGAACGAAACATATCATAGTGTGTGTGTTTTACGTTTATCGATCTGTTTGTATCATTGCACTATCCTCCAAAATCTAAAATGACTAATCTCTTCAGGAGGCGTCAATCAAATGGCCAACCGGTATTGACAATAAATAAACACAAAATATACACACAACGAAACACATCTTAGAACAGAACAGACAACCCATCTGGACATTAGTTTATACAAATTTATTTTAGCTCGATTGCGAAACAAGTTCTTACAACTGATATTAATCACTCTCGAGACCTCATTCCTGATGGAATCCATCGCCAGGAGGGAGAGAGAAGAAGCGATGTGGACTTTAAATGCATTGCCTAAGGGCACAATAGTAACGGCTCCAGCGGGGCTCGAACTCCGGACCTAGGATAAGATCAGATACATTTTATTTTGAGTCGGTAAGATATGAACAGTACAACACAAGCCCTGAGTGAGGATGTGAACCGACTATATAACATGCAGTATAATGGTAACAATTGTAGACGGATATGTAGTCCAGTGGTAACACGCTGGACTGGTAATCCAGTGATCGCAGGTTCCATCCCCTGTCTGACCCTAATACAATTAACAGTCTTTCAGGTGGGACGTTAAACCGAGGTCTCGTGTCGGTGCTTTACACCATGCACGTAAAAGAACCAGAGGAGATTCTGGAATGGGTCTCTGTCTGTATCATGCATTATCCTCCAAAAATCTAAAATAACTAATCTCTTCAGGAGGCGTCGCTCATATGGCCAACCGGTAGCGACGATAAATAAACGTAAACACACACACATAAAAATTGTATATCAGCTATAAAATTAGAATCACGGATAATGAATAATATGCATATTTGTTAATTTTATTTCTAATATAAATGCTGAAAAAAATTAAAACAGAACTAAGTTTTGTAGGTAAGACCAATGTGCTTGTTAGCCATAAATGTATATGGATTAATCAAACATCTCTTACAGGAACATCAATTTGTTTTAAAATATATAATATTCATCACCCGGATCTATAGGTACACCATAAAACATATACATTGTACTGGCACATTGCCAAATAGGATAAAAAGTTAATATCTAGATTGAATTGAAATTCATTGAAACATGAACATAATTTATCATTTGTATGACATGACTAAAATGGACAAAATTGAATCAGACAATTAAAAAAATAGCAAGCATACTAGCATAAAACATACATATTAACACATAGCACATTATTTCACTGGCCCAGTAGTGTGGATATGTTCACTAAACAGATTAAAAGGTGGCTCAATCCTTACATTTACAACTGTTCCCATCCCTTTCGCACATGAAGCGAATTCGCTAGTACTGCGCTATCTGGAAGTGTCCACGTACATCTGGACCAATTTTGAAAATCATATATTTATATCAGAATTTATATGACTGTGAGGCTGTGAGCTATGGAGACCGACCTGAATGGATGATAAAACCTCGGATATAGGAACCAGTCATTATAGTATATATATATATAATATCATTTAATGGTACCCGAAATATAGGAACCAGTCATTATAGTATAGATATATATCATTTAATGGTACCCGAAATATAGGAACCAGTCATTATAGTATATATATATATATATATCATTTAATGGTACCCGAAATATAGGAACCAGTCATTATAGTATATATATATATATATATCATTTAATGGTACCCGAAATATAGGAATCAGTCATTATAGTATATATATATATCATTTAATGGTACCCGAAATATAGGAACCAGTCATTATAGTATATATATATATATCATTTAATGGTACCCGAAATATAGGAACCAGTCATTATAGTATATATATTTTCATTTAATGGTACCGTTGGGTTTTTTTTTCATTTAATGGTACCTGGAATATAGGAACCAGTCATTATAGTAGATATATATCATTTAATGGTACCCGAAATATAGGAACCAGTCATTATAGTATATATATATCTATATATCATTTAATGGTACCCGAAATATAGGAACCAGTCATTATAGTATATATATATATATATATCATTTAATGGTACCCGAAATATAGGAATCAGTCATTATAGTATATATATATATCATTTAATGGTACCCGAAATATAGGAACCAGTCATTATAGTATATATATATATATCATTTAATGGTACCCGAAATATAGGAACCAGTCATTATAGTATATATATCATTTAATGGTACCTGGAATATAGGAACCAGTCATTATAGTAGATATATATCATTTAATGGTACCCGAAATATAGGAACCAGTCATTATAGTATATATATATCACTACTACCTCTCCAGATCTAGCATTCTGCACAGAGGACATCCAGAAAGGTACGGTTAGAGAAGTTGGCGATCAACTTGGTGGAAGTGACCACAAACCAGTGTTCCTCACACTCAGCAGTGAAGTGATACAGACAGACCATCCCTACCCTAGATGGAACTACAAGAAAGCCAAGTGGAGTCTCTTTGCTATTCGGTCCAATTCTCTTACTCGAGGCATACAGGTATAAGGAAGAGATGTTAACAACGTGGTGAAAGAGTTCAACAGCTGCATACTCAAAGCTGCCCATGAAACCATACCTAGAGGTGCGAGAAGAGAATACAAGCCCTACTGGACCAATCAGTTGCAGACCCTCCAAGATGAACTCACTGAAGCAAGGAACAGAGCAGAAGAACAGCCATCACAAGAAAACCATGAACAACTTCAGAAAGCAAAGGCACAGTTTCAAAAATCTAAACTGGAAGCTACACGACGAAGTTGGAGGGAGAAAACTGCTGCCCTGAACCTTGAGAAGGACGGGGGGAAGTTGTGGAGGCTCACGAAACAGCTAAATGATGAAGAAAATAACAGACAGAAAATCACGTTGGATGAGGATGGGAAACTGTGGACCGGCAAAGAGACTGCAGACTGTCTCGCCAAAGCCTACCAGAAAGAGGGCAACATCAAAGTCACACGCCAACAGCAAAGAGAGGCACGGAAAGAACAGAAGGATAGAAGTAAAAGGCATACGGAACAAGACTCCATGAAACTTCCACTTACATACCAGGAACTGTACACAGCGCTCAGACAACTGAAAACGAGGAAGTCACCTGGACCAGATGGAATCTCCAATGAGATGCTAACTCATCTTGGATGCTCAGCCATGCTGAAACTTCTTGACATCTTCAATCTTAGCTGGAAAGAAGGCATAGTTCCGCAGATCTGGTAGGAAGCCAATGTTATCCCAATCTACAAGAACGGCAAGGATAGAAAGAAAGCTTCCAGCTATCGCCATATTAGTCTCACTAGCTGTGTGGTCAAGACAATGGAGAGGATAGTTAACAAGAGACTCATGTGGTACCTTGAGACAGAAAACCTCCTATCCAAGGAACAAGCAGGATTCCGACAGTTCAGATGCACAGAGGACCAGGCAACATACCTCGCTCAGGAAGTTGAGGATGCATTCCAATGCCAGAAGGTAGTTTTTGCAACCTGGATAGACCTCCCGAAGGCTTTTGACAACGTCTGGACTGATGGGCTGCTGGTCAAGATGCAACGATGCGGAATTGCCGACAAGATGCTCCGATGGACCAAATCCTTCCTACACAATCGCAGAGCCAGAGTACTTGTTGACAATCAGAAGAGCAAGAAAGTCCTCATCCGACACGGTGTTCCTCAAGAAGGAGTGATCTCACCTACGCTGTTCCTCATCTTCATCGATGACTTGCTTGCAGAGCTCCCAACAGGTATCAAAGCAGCACTCTATGCTGACGACTTGGTCATGTGGTGTGTTGAAGAACATGCAACGACTGCCACATACAGAATGCAGATGGCCGCAGATAAGCTCACAGCATGGGCAGAAGACTGTTGCATCTCTATTAATAAGGAGAGGTCGTCAACCACACTATTCACACTTTCCACCAAACAGAAAGCTGGAACCATCAAAGTCGGTGGAACTGCCTTGAAGACGGACAACGAGCCAACATACTTGGGGGTGACATTTGACAGACGGCATACATGGAAGCCACATATCCAGAAAGCAGAGGCCAAAGCCAAGCGCAAGCTTGCAATCCTTCGGAAGCTTGCTGGCACCACATGGGGTGCCAATGATCACATCCTGAAGACTATATACCAAGGTGTGGACAGGCCTCACCTGGAATATGGATCCACCGCATGGACATCATCAGCCAAGACTAACCAACAGACACTCGACAAGATTCCGAACAAGGCTCTCAGGCTGATCACAGGTGCAATGAAGAGCACTCCAATCAAGGCCCTGGAGAAAATTACTTCCATCCAGCCACTGCAAGAACGTCGCGACACAAGAATTCTTCTACAGACAGAGAAGTTTCGATGTCAGGAAGAACAACCGATGAAGCAGAGAGTTGAGGCACTAACGAATAATCGTCTAAAGCGAAGCAGTTTCATCCACCAGTCCAAGAAGCTTGCTCGAAAGCACACCAGCCATCTCCCAGCCAAGACATTGCCTCCAACGCCATTTCTATCCAAGCCATGGTTGACTAGCAATGAATCCAAGGTTACCATCATTCTGCAGTACAATCCCATACATGACATCCAGAGATAGACAACATGATGACGTCAAACGTGCCCTCACACTAGCACACATCGACAAGAGTTATCCTGGAGAAGCATGGCTACAAGTCTACACAGATGGTTCAGCCACAAGAGCAGTAGCAAACGGAGGAGCAGTCGTGTATGTCCGACACCCAGATGGACACACACAGTCAGTTGCTCTACCTACTGGAGTACACTGCAGCAACTATGGGGCAGAAGTACAGGCCCTTGAAACAGCAGCATCTCTAGTACACAACACTGTAGAGTGTGTCCAGGTTGTCTTCCTGACTGATGCGCTCTCAGTTCTGGATGCCCTGTCTAACAACAAAGAACCCCACCTGATGGAAGCCCTTCGAACAGTCAGCGTAACTAAAAGAACTGTCCTCCAGTGGGTACCTGCACACATAGGCATTCCTGGCAATGAAGCCGCTGACCAGCTTGCCAAGCAAGGTTCTACCGAGAGGCAACCAGACAAAGATTTGACTTACAAGGAGAAATGCAAATCTGCATCAAAGCCAACAGTCGATAAGGATGACCACCACCTTCTCACCAGACAGGAGCAAGTCACGATATTCCGGCTTAGAACAGGGCATAACCGCCTGAACTTCCATATGTATCGGAAGCTTGGACTAGCTCCATCAACTGCCTGCAGCTGCAAAATAGGGGACCAGACTGCAGAACACATCCTCCAGGAGTGTCCCAATCTTCATGGACTGAGGAAAACAACCTGGGCAACAGATACTTCTCTCCAGACGAAGTTACATGGCTGCCGGGAGGATCTGAGGAGGACGGCCCATTTCGTGTTTGCTGCCGGCTTGTCCATGTGATTCGCGAACGACAAGAAGAAGAAGTATATATATATCATTTAATGGTACCTGGAATATAGGAACCAGTCATTATAGTAGATATATATCATTTAATGGTACCCGAAATATAGGAACCAGTCATTATAGTGTATATATATATCATTTAATGGTACCCGAAATATAGGAACCAGTCATTATAGTATATATATATATATAGATATCATTTAATGTTACCCGAAATATAGGAACCAGTCATTATAGTAGATATATATCATTTAATGGTACCCGAAATATAGGAACCAGTCATTATAGTAGATATATATCATTTAATGGTACCCGAAATATAGGAACCAGTCATTATAGTAGATATATATCATTTAATGGTACCTGAAATATAGGAACCAGTCATTTTAGTATATATATATATATATATCATTTAATGGTACCCGAAATATAGGAACCAGTCAATATAGTAGATATATATCATTTAATGGTACCCGAAATATAGGAACCAGTCATTATAGTAGATATATATCATTTAATGGTACCCGAAATATAGGAACCAGTCATTATAGTAGATATATATCATTTAATGGTACCTGAAATATAGGAACCAGTCATTTTAGTATATATATATATATATATCATTTAATGGTACCCGAAATATAGGAACCAGTCAATATAGTAGATATATATCATTTAATGGTACCCGAAATATAGGAACCAGTCATTATAGTAGATATATATCATTTAATGGTACCCGAAATATAGGAACCAGTCATTATAGTAGATATATATCATTTAATGGTACCCGAAATATAGGACCAGTCAGTATAGTGTATATATATATATATATATCATTTAATGTTACCCGAAATATAGGAACCAGTCATTATAGTAGATATATATCATTTAATGGTACCCGAAATATAGGAACCAGTCATTATAGTATATATATATCATTTAATGGTACCCGAAATATAGGAACCAGTCATTATAGTATATATATATATATCATTTAATGTTACCCGAAATATAGGAACCAGTCATTATAGTAGATATATATCATTTAATGGTACCCAAAATATAGGAACCAGTCAGTATAGTGTATATATATATATATATATATCATTTAATGGTACCCGAAATATAGGAACCAGTCATTATATAGTATATATATATTATATTTAATGGTACCCGAAATATAGGAACCAGTCATTAGAGTATATATATATATCATTTAATGGTACCCGAAATATAGGAATCAGTCATTATAGTATATATATATATCATTTAATGGTACCCGAAATATAGGAACCAGTCATTATAGTATATATATATATATATCATTTAATGGTACCCGAAATATAGGAACCAGTCATTATAGTATATATATATCATTTAATGGTACCCGAAATATAGGAACCAGTCATTATAGTATATATATATCATTTAATGGTACCTGAAATATAGGAACCAGTCATTATAGTATATATATATATATCATTTAATGGTACCCGAAATATAGGAACCAGTCATTATAGTATATATATATATCATTTAATGGTACCCGAAATATAGGAACCAGTCATTATAGTATATATATATATCATTTAATGGTACCCGAAATATAGGAACCAGTCATTATAGTATATATATATATCATTTAATGGTACCTGAAATATAGGAACCAGTCATTATAGTATATATATATATCATTTAATGGTACCCAAAATATAGGAACCAGTCATTATACTTCATATATCACCTACACCTTTACTCCACATTTCATCAAAAGTTTAAACTTTATTTATTTTACAACGATTGCGAAGCAAGTTCTAACAACTTATATTAATCACTCTCGTTGGCGCGGATGAAAGCGTAAATGTGGTCATTCGTGTGGGAGGAAAACCGGAGTACCCGGAGAAAACCCACCTGTCCGATCTGGCGACCACCATACCATCTCACATACTTCCCGGTCCGAGGATCGAACCCGGGTTGCATTGGCCAGAAGCGAGAACCTCGGACACTCAGGTATAAGCCTTAAATGTCTTTGGCAATGTATTGGCGGCAAGAGTAGTTACGGTCGTTGACGTCGCATACCTTACCCCTCGCCGTTCTAGGTTCTGATTCGACTGGGGGTTTCGAATTATCTAACGTTAGGAAGCTCAGTGGTTCTACCTGGGTACCCGTTCATGTATGAAATACATAGGGTTTCGGTTACAAATTACAGCTGGAAAGTCGCCATATGACATGAGCAATAATCTTGGCAAAATACACATAACTGAAGTGTTATATTACATTGAGTAAATGTGTACTATTAAATTTTATGACAATGATTCTGTATTAGCATCATAACAATGTAAACTTCAGAATATCACATGCAGCTACGTGTATACGATCTCCGTGTTTTAAAATGTGTAACTTTAATGCAATCTCGCAACAATAATATAGCCAAATTGACATTAAATCATTATATTTTGCACTGAGACGCACATCGCTTAAATCCATCGATTATGTAACGTGACTGTATTTATAATTATAGTAATATTTAAACTGAGTTCAACCTACTGTATAATTTATGGATTTATACAAGACACTTTAAATCAGAGTCAATATTGTCGTGTTCATATACATCGGTGAAAACACAAATACCCACAGAATGATATTTGCTATCATATGGTACATTGTATAACTTTGTTCCAAATATTTGCCTCAAAAACTGAGTTCTTTCAACCAATAAACAAACGTCGTATACGCGGTTTGTTGACATAACAAAACAATATAAATACGGTCGACATTTATCCTATAATATAACATGGGATATGCTACATATTTACCGTGATATCTCACATGAGTGCCTATGCATATTTATTTGTAGATTAATCTTGATTAAATTATCTCTCAGCGAAAGTATCGCGTGTTTACTATTGAATTCAATGACAACAAACGTCAATTCAGGAGCCTGGATGACCGTTATATGAAATGCTACTTTCACGTTTGAAAATGTGTATACCACAAAAACACTGTTAAATTGATTCAATGTTAGTGTTCGATGTATTCAGAAGAATTTGTAGTAGCAATGCATTTATATGTGAATTTTTTTAATTTTATTTGCTTTTTGTGATGTAATGTAGCTTTAAGCAATGTAGTGTTTAAAAATAATGAGAATGTAAATTATAATGTATTATATGTACAGTAGGTATTGTCAATACTGTAAATAAAGCTTAAACTAAATATAATATGCGTAATACATGTTGCTTGTCTAAATTAATAGCAACTAATTGAAATTGTTTGTGAACGATTTGTTTTTTAAACTTTATTTATTTTACAACGATTGCGGGTGCTCCAGTTTCCTCCCACACGAGTGACAACATGTACGCTTTCATCCGCACCAACGAGAGTGATTAATATAAGTTGTTAAAACTTGCTTCGCAATCGTTGTAAAATAAATAAAGTCTAAACTTTAAATCCCCACTACGTGCATGTCGCGGTCGGGGCACATCTCGCAGCAGTAACCTAGGATGGTCAGCGTGTCGCCGCCACTCTTTACCGTTGTGCGCGTTCATCGTCATGTCGACTGGACCGTCTTGGAGATGACGAGTATACGCAGACTTTATCCAACCTCATTCATCCGACAAAAAGAACGGAGGATGAGCGTTCGCTTCAGGTGCGAACAGTCCGGAGTTCGAGCCCCGCTGGAGCCGTTACGATTGTGCCCTTAGGCAAGGCATTTAAATTCCACGTAACCTCTTCTCTCTCCCTCGTGACGATGAATTCCACCAAGAATGAGGTCTCGAGAGTGATTAATATAAGTTGTAAGAACTTGTTTCGCAATCGAGTTAAAATAAATGTGTATACACTAAAAGAACAGCGAGTGCAGAACAGAAGCGACATACGACGCACTAATGTCTGATAATGATGGTTACGCTCGCCGCCAGCTAACCATGTGGGCGAGCATTCTCAGAAGATTGAATTCGTGCATTCCTAACATTCGTTTATTCGTGAAGTGTATGTAGATTGTAGAGTGTTGTCTTGTAGTGTGATGGTCATGAAGTATTCGATGATGGTGCGATAAAACGACAACTGGAGGAGGCATCTTCTTCCTCTTCAGGTAATACGTTCTGATGGCTTCTTCTTTCCGAACGGCTCTTCTTAGGGCCACCCTCCTCACTGTTGGTCATCCCGCAGGAGCATATAAACGGATCTGGTAGTTAGACATCTGGTCGTCTCTGTCGCTCCAGTGTATGTCATTACCTATAGCACCTCTTTAAAACAGCAGTGGTGAAGCATGTGTCCCTTGTTGCAAGGTCGACAACCAGAATATCCCAGTACCATACGCTGCTGCTGCGAGATGTGCCCCGACCGCGACGTGCACGCTGTGAGCGGATCAGCAGTGGGCACTGATGTCTAACTGCATGGTCGGTTTATATGTTGCTGCGGGGAGTCCAATAGTGGGAAGTGTGGCATAAAACTGATAGTGTCGTTTATAGATAATTTAAATTAGACTAGTCGTATACGACGTGTGTTTATTAGTTGAAATACTAAGAAAAATGTACAATATAATAGGAAATTACATTCCGTTGATATTTGAAGTTGTGTTGCTTTAAGACATTTAAACATACTATCTTCCTCGTGTCCGTGGTGCAGTGGTAGAGCGTCGGAATTGGAATTGAATGACTTCGTGTTCGATACTCGGTCAGGGCACGTACGTCACTGAACAAGGCACCTCACACACATTGCTTGGTACTGGTATAACCGCTTAACTAGGCTAAGCCTGGGCACGTACGTCACTGAACAAGGCACCTCACACACATTGCTTGGTACCGGTATAACCGCTTAAGTAGGCTAAGCCTGTCCAGGAAGACATGTCTAGGTCTACCTCAAGGTGTTTGAGCTTCGTGTTCGATACTCGGCAGGGCACGTACGTCACTGAACAAGGCACCTCACACACATTGCTTGGTACCGGTATAACCGCTTAAGTAGGCTAAGCCTGTCCAGGAATACATGTCTAGACCTGCGCAAGGTGTTTGGGTGTCTTCCTGATTCCCCCACTTTTAGAAAAACTGGTCAATTTATTTGTGGGGTAATCAGGTATTTGTCCAGTTTGGAGATTAGTGGTAACATAGCCTCCGGGCGTGAAAACACTATAATCTGTTTCAATTATTGAAATAGCAAACATTAATGTAAAGTGCAGTTTAACCACCTTATTACGGGGTAACTTGTAGGAATATTATTATTTTCCAATTGTTTAAGCGGGATACTAAGGGAATCTGTCGTTTTTCTTTTCTTGTTGTGTGTTTTTTTCTTATTTTCCCACTAAAACATCCATATTAATTCCTGATTAGTGGAGAAATGAGAGAAAAAAACCATTTATTATACCAGTCTATTGGGTATCTTCCCTCTGATGGCATGATGGTGTCAAGGTGTTATCGTATCATCATTTTCAATGCTTCATTTTTAATGCTTCGCTACGCCTCAATTACTTTCATTGCGCTCCACATAGCCTTTTTAAATACAAATTCACTTGTATTTGCATGTACCAAGCACACAATGAACCTTCTAGTTCATAGACCATTTCTAGTTTGATCAGAAATATTCTACCCTGCTCAGAATTGTTGTCACTGTAGTAAGTGTCACGGTGCCTTTGCTGCAATTGCTCAATTATAGCCGGATATTAACTGAATAGGGGACGCAGCAGAAGGGGATTAACCGAATAGGGGACGCAGCAGAAGGGGATTAACCGAATAGGGGACGCAGCAGAAGAGGAATAACCGAAAAGGGACGCAGCAGAAGGGGATTAACCGAATAGGGGACACAGCAGAAGGGGAGTAACCGTATAGGGGACGCAGCAGAAGGGGATTAACTGAATAGGGGACGCAGCAGAATGGGATTAACCGAATAGGTATGCAGCAAAGGGGATTAACCGTATAGGGGACGCAGCACAAGGGGATTAACCGAATAGGGGACGCAGCAGAAGGGGATTAACCGTATAGGGGACGCAGCAGAAGGGGATTAACCGAATAGGGGACGCAGCAGAAGGGGATTAACCGAAAAGGGGACACAGCAGAAGGGTATTAACCGAATAGGGGACGCAGCAGAAGGGGATTAACCGAAAAGGGGACACAGCAGAAGGGTATTAACCGAATAGGGGACACAGCAGAAGGGTATTAACCGAATAGGGGACACAGCAGAAGGGGATTAAACGAATATGGGACGCAGTAGAAGGGGATTAACTGAATAGGGGACACAGCAGAAGGGGATTAACCGAATAGGGGACGCGGCAGAAGGGGATTAACCGAATAGGGGACACAGCAGAAGGGGATTAATCGAATAGGGGACGCAGCAGAAGGGGATTAACCGAATAGGGGACGCAGTAGAAGGGGATTAACCGAATAGGGGACACAGCAGAAGGGGATTAACCGAATAGGGGACGCGGCAGAAGGGGATTAACCGAATAGGGGACGCAGCAGAAAGGGAACATATAATACCATTGATCACGACGGTAGCAACAAAGACACGATTAAAATGTCGGACGACGGGTCGGTGTCGTCTGCTAAAGGAACAAGTATCAAAGTTGCTGGAAAGAATACATATAAGTTTTCGTCGACGTTTAGTACCTACCTGACGTTACTGGGCTACTCTGTGGGGCTCTCAGACTTCTGGCGATTCCCGTTTCTAACTTACAGGAACGGCGGAGGTAGGATTTTATATAACATAGGTTGTGGGCGGGGGTCGTAGCAACTCCCCGTGCTATGGTCAGTGTATGTGTTACGTTTATTTATCGTCGCTACCGGTTGCCCATATGAGCGACGCCTCCCGAAGAGATTAGTCATTTTAGATTGTTGGAGGATAGTGCAATGATACAGACAGAGACCCATTCCAGAGTCTCCCCTGGTGCTTTTACATGCACGGTGTACAGCACCGACACGAGAACTCGGTTTAATGTCCCATCTGAAAGACTGTTAATTTTATTAGGGTCAGACGGGGAATCGAACCTGCGATCCCTGGGTTACCAGTTCAGCGTGTTAACCACTGGACTACAGATCTGTCTGCTATGGTCAGTGTCTTATCATTAATTATTATATACACTCAACATAATTCCTGGTATTTTATAAGAATTGGAGCCAATTAATAACCATACAATATAAATATATGTATTGTCATTTAATAATCCGAATAATTTTATCGGAAATGATTATGTAGAAAATTATGCATAACGATCTGTAATAAAATTAGGGATGGCAACGAATGTTCGAATATTCGAATATTCATTCGAACGTCCGAATATTCGAATATTAAAACCATATTCGAATATTAAAAAAAAAATTCAAATCAAATTTTAATCAATTGCAGTTAAATCATAACTTAAAAGGATATATATGTTTGTTTAAATTTCAATCAATTAAGTTTCGAAAACAAAGAATGACCCAATGCGTGCCCGAAGGTGCGAAATGTCATCGCGATTTGGCTCCAAATAACAAAGGAGGGTGATGACATGTTGTTCACACCTTACAGGGGTCACTAATTGATTAATGCAGTCTATTTGACGGGACACAAACTGAGAAGCATTTGTTTTACAGGTACTAACTGTAGTGGAAATCGAAAGTTGGAGAAATTTGCGAATATTCGAATATTCGTTCGGAAGATCATCCGAATATTCGAATATCACAATCACCATTCGTTGCCATCCCTAAATAAAATATAACCAATCAGATGATATGAATTTTAATATTATTTGGTTATATTTTATTTAGGGATGGCAACGAATGGTGATTGTGATATTCGAATATTCGGATGATCTTCCGAACGAATATTCGAATATTCGCAAATTTCTCCAACTTTCGATTTCCACTACTGTTATTTGGTTATTAGTTTGCTCCAAAATACTGTAAAACATCACGTGACTGGTTAGGAATTTTGTTGATGGATACCATCATATTGATGTGATGAAATGCTACTCAGTTTATCAGCCTTCTCTACACATCCTTGTTGTGGTCAGACACACTTGCGAATGGAATGGTTAAACTAATCTACAATTCTGAAATGCTTAGTTTAGACGAAATCAGATATTAGTATTACTCATAAATGACTCCCCATTCCACCAGTTGTCACGTGTGTAAATCCCGTTACATCTGTAACATGTAGTGATATACATGCTATACAAGTTTCTATTACCTCCCTTGATGGATAAAGTCAGATTTATCCCTAAATGTATATTGGTCCTTTTAGTTGGAATCCTTTGTTTTTACTATTGTCGTCTAAACAGATGTTACGTTAGGATAATTTTATCAAAATCGTGTTAATTAATTGAACCAATGTTTACAGTAAGGTATCCATTGGACACGCTAAAGGATATCTGTCGAGATTTAATCATTTATAAGATAATTATAAGACGAGAATACGGATGAGAAATGAAAACATGTGGTGCAAAGGAAACAGCGATAAAATCAGAGGAAACCAATTAAGAGGACCAATACACTATTATGAGTATTCAGGGGCAGTTACTGACTAACGTTTCTCATTAACGCTTGTTTCGTACCCGAGCAAGCTTATTATTCCATCGTGCAGACGGATCTGTAGTCCAGTGGTAACACGCTGGACTGGTAATCCATGGATCGCAGGTTCGATCCCCCGTCTGACCCTAATAAAATTAACAGTCTTTCAGATGGGACGTTAAACCGAGGTCTCGTGTCAGTGCTTTACACCGTGCACGTAAAAAACCCAGGGGAGATTCTGGAATTGGTCTCTGTCTGTATCATGCACTATCCTCCAAAATCTAAAATAACTAATCTCTTCAGGAGGCGTCGCTCATATGGGCAACCTGTAGCGACGATAAATAAACGTAAACAAAAAAATGTTATTCTATCGCGAAAGCTTACAATGGATATCTCCTCCGTGGTCGAGTGGTTAAGGTCGCTGACTTGTACATGTATACTACCTATCATCACTGATGGTCACGGGTTCGAGCCCCGCTCAGGCCGTGTCTCATTTATATGAGAACGTTGGCAGTTTATTACGGAGGTTGGTGCACCATGTACTGGTTAACCAATGGAGCCTGACCAGGAAAGGTGTTGTTAGGTAAACTGCCCGTCGCTCAAATGGGCAACCGATAGCGACGTTAAAGCGACACTACATTTAGTGAAAACGCAAATTTCTACAGAATGTATTTTCCTATTATATATGGTATAATTTGTTCCCAAATATTGCCTCAAATACCGAGTATTTCAACATATAAGCAAGAGTCGTATACGCGGTTTGTTGACATAACAAAATAATGTAAATAGTGTCGACATTCATGCTTAATACAATACGTGTATCCTGAATAACACGATTTAACGTACAGATTTACCGTCTATGCATATTTATTTGCAGATTAATCTTAGTTAAATTATCTCTAAACGAAAGTATCGCTCGTTTTGTATTGTCTCCAAGGACATACAAACGTCATTTCAGGAGCGTGGATGACCGTTATATGAAATCCTACTTTCACTTTTGAGTTTGTAGACAACAAAAACACTGTTTATTGATTCAATGTTAATGTTCGAATGTATTCGGAAGAATTTGTAGTAGTAATGCATATACGTGAACATATGCATTTCATTTGCTTTTTTGCGATGTAATGTCGCTTTAAATAAACAAAATATACAACATTTACAAATACAAGGAAACAATACAGTTGTATTGTACCACGTGATTAATAAAATAGATTTTATGTCCCATCATTATTAGTTATCACTGAACTCAGTACCGGTTTTTTTTGCTTTTGACATTTTAGCCTCAGAGTGGCTACGGGCCTGGAACTATATATTAGATGACGTCAAATGAAATGATGAAATAATGCTTTACATCTATTGAACAGTAGATGTTATATATAGATGATAAAACATTATAAGACAACCTCCCAATGACAACACATCTTTGGAAGTGCAAACTTACATTAAAAAAATCGCGTACAATTTTTTCGGCACTTCTCTTGAATTAAATATACGTTATTTGCTTGTGAGACGAGATCGTGGGTTCGGGTATTGGCGTGGTGTGGGAAACAACGTTATTTGCTTGTGAGACGGGAACGTGGGTTCGGGTATTGGTGGTGTGGGGAACAACGTTATTTGCTTGTGAGACGGGATCGTGGATTCAGGTATTGGCGGGGTGTGAGGGGACAGCGTTATTTGCTTGTGAGACGGGATCGTGGGTTCGGGTATTGGCGTGGTGTGGGAACAAGTTATTTGCTTGTGAGACGGGAACGTGGGTTCGGGTTATTTGCTTGTGAGACGGGATCGTGGATTCGGTTATTTACTTGTGTGACGGGATCGTGGGTTCGGGTTATATGCTTGTGAGACGGGATCGTGCGTTCGGGTTATTTGCTTGTGATACGGGATCGTGGGTTCAGGTATTGGCGGGGTGTGTGGGGAACAACGTTATTTGCTTGTGAGACGGGATCGTGGGTTCGGTTATTGGCGTGGTGTGTGGGAACAACGTTATTTGCTTGTGAGACGGGATCGTGGGTTCGGGTATTGGCGTGGTGTGTGGGGAACAACGTTATTTGCTTGTGAGACGGGATCGTGGGTTCGGGTATTGGCGGGGTGTGGGGGAACAGCAGGTGGAATCGTGAGGTACATGTATCAATCTAAACAATTTTTTCTTAATTTTCTTTTGATATGTTTGTCTGCTTTTCCTTTGAGTCATTTTTATTTTCATTCTATTTATATGTAAAGGTCAAATTTATACACTCTATACTAGTACGTGACGCTATGTGACGCTACGTGACGATACGTGACGCTACGTGACGCTACGTGACGCTACGTGACGCTACGTGACGCTATTCTAGTATGTGACGCTACGTGACGCTATGAACAATGGTTATCTTCTGTACATTACTCTATTCTAGTATGTGACGCTACGTGACGCTACGTGACGCTACGTGACGCTACGTGACGCTATGAACAATGGTTATCTTCTGCACATTACTCTATTCTAGTACGTGACGCTACGTGACGCTACGTGACGCTATGTGACGCTACGTGACGCTATGAACAATGGTTATCTTCTGCACATTACTCTATTCTAGTACGTGACGCTACGTGACGCTACGTGACGCTATGTGACGCTACGTGACGCTATGAACAATGGTTATCTTCTGCACATTACTCTATTCTAGTACGTGACGCTACGTGACGCTACGTGACGCTATTCTAGTATGTGCGCTATGAACAATGTATCTTCTGTACATTACTCTATTCTAGTACGTGACGCTACGTGACGCTACGTGACGCTATGAACAATGGTTATCTCTGCACATTACTCTATTCTAGTATGTGACGCTACGTGACGCTACGTGACGCTATGAACAATGGTTATCTTCTGTACATTACTCTATTCTAGTACGTGACGCTACGTGACGCTACGTGACGCTATGAACAATGGTTATCTTCTGCACATTACTCTATTCTAGTATGTGACGCTACGTGACGCTACGTGACGCTATGAACAATGTTATTTTCGGCACATTACTCTATTCTAGTACGTGACGCTACGTGACGCTACGTGACGCTACGTGACGCTATGAACAATGGTTATCTTCTGTACATTACTCTATTCTAGTACGTGACGCTACGTGACGCTACGTGACGCTATGACAATGGTTATTTTCGGCACATTACTCTATTCTAGTATGTGACGCTACGTGACGCTACGTGACGCTAGTGGTTGAACAATGGTTATTTTCGGCACATTACTCTATTCTAGTATGTGACGCTACGTGACGCTATGAACAATGGTTATTTTCGGCACATTACTCTATTCTAGTATGTGACGCTACGTGACGCTATGAACAATGGTTATTTTCGGCACATTACTCTATTCTAGTATGTGACGCTACGTGACGCTACGTGACGCTATGAACAATGGTTATTTTCGGCACATTACTCTATTCTAGTATGTGACGCTACGTGACGCTATGAACAATGGTTATTTTCGGCACATTACTCTATTCTAGTATGTGACGCTACGTGACGCTATGAACAATGGTTATTTTCGGCACATTACTCTATTCTATTACGTGACGCTATGAACAATGGTTATTTTCGGCACATTACTCTATTCTATTACGTGACGCTATGAACAATGGTTATTTTCGGCACATTACTATATTATGCTACCTTACGTGACGTTATGAACAATGGTTATCTTCTGTACATTACTATATTATGTTACGCTACGTGACGTTATGAACAATGGTTATTTTCGATGGAGTTCGAGCCCCACTGGAGCCGTTACGATTGTGCCCTTAGGCAAGGCATTTAAATTCCACGTTGCCTCTTCTCTCTCCCTCGTGGCGATGGATTCCATCAGGAATGAGGTCTCGAGAGTGATTTATATAAGTTGAAATAACTTGTTTCGCAATCGAGCTAAAATAAATTTGTATAAACTAAACTAATGGTTATTTTCGGCACATTACTATATTATGCTACCTTACGTGACGTTATGAACAATGGTTAATTTCTACTAGGGATGTCAACGAATATTCGAATATTCGCCTGGACTCCAGAATATCCGAATATCCGAATAATATTCCAGTATTCGAATAAGTATCCCAATATTCGAATATTTGGATAAAATAATATATTTGCAAAAATGAAATAAACTGTCATAAAATCCGATACTTTGTTTACGTTTGAAACCATCAAAAAACCTTCCAACATAAAAGAAATCGCTCCAGGATGTGTGAATAAATTATGTTGTGGTTGCATCCATGGCAATCGTTAATAGATACACCATGTAATCGGATAAATACAGTAGGTGTTAAGGTAGGTAGTGTTTAATTATGATGTCAAAACTGTTTAGACAGAGAATGACACTTTGCAACAACATCCACCCACACATACACGTATCGTACAATTTTAAATAACTGGTTTTATTTGTGAAAACTCCCATGAATGTATATCGTGTTCAACCACTTTTCTTTATACTAATAAATGTTTACGCAATGCTGCTACACATTCTAGCATTATAATTTGTATGCTTATGTTCGTTTGGTAAACAGTGTTTCTTTGCGATAAAACAAACTGGAAACCAAAAGTAGGACTTTTCCGAGTCGATCGGTCATGCACTTGATTACAACCGGAACGCATCGTCCGCACTTGTTTACATTCGGAATGCATCGTCCACATTTGTCCCACGTTGTCTTTTTTAATTAAATTTTTACTTGATATGTTGATTCATACCTCTGTTAGCTAAGTCTTTTAGGGACATTTCTACATCCCCGCTAGGGGTTCGACATTAGAGGAATATATATAGATAGTCTTTCATGTTCAACATATATACGTTGTTTGTTTTCTACATCCTCTGTTGTTTCACGCATGCGCGTTGTGTGTGTTTACATTTCGTGTGTTGATAAACAAATTCGCGTATACGACGGTTTAAATTTATTGGAATTTTATCGTTTCTGAGCGACTATTTCGATTTTTGTAAACACACACACACACACATTAGTATTTATATGTAACCCAAAACATCCTTTATTACGATGTAATGATGCTTTAAATTATATGTAAACTGTTAGAATAAATAATGTTTAAACTACTGTACAGTGGCCGATAACAATAACTGAATGAGTCGTCGTCATATTTACATGGGCTTATAGGTCCTAAGGAAGATGACGTTTACGCAATTGTTCTAAGAGTTTGAGTGATTTTGAGTTTTTGATAGAATTCTACGAAATATTCCAATATTCGAAAACCTTCCCGACCGAGTATTCGAATACCGGGGTGGCTATTCGTTGCCATCCCTATGTTCTACACATTATTATAGTATGCTACGTTACGTGACGCTATGCAAAGGTATTTACATGTTTCAGGCGCTTTCCTCATACCATTTGTGATTATGATAGTAGTGTGTGGCATCCCGATGTATTTCTTAGAGTACTCAATTGGCAAATTTTCCGGACGTGGACCCTATCAACTCTGGGATATATGTCCTTTATTTAGAGGTGTGTGCTACAATGATACTTCATACATATACGTTTCATAAATGATATACATATGTGACATTTTTCAAATATGTTTGCAGAATACCAAATGAAGATTACAGTGACTAAACATAAAATTATTTTTTAATGTGGATTGAAATTTGGAGATCAATATCTGCGGCCTAGTGGTTAAGGTTTCCGCCTACGGAACAGGAGATCGAAGGTTCGAACCGCATCAGGGTTCATTCTAGTATGGCCGTTTGGTGAGCCACCAGCTAGTTAAATAATGGTTACCGATTGTCTATCAGCCTGGCGCCTGGCCTTCAATGATAGGATTCGGGAAGTACTGGTGTCCATAAGAGGTGTCTCATAAGTCAGAAAGGGCTGGCACGTTCAATAGGCGTGACACTATAATAAAGAAATAAAGCAACATATAAACCGACCATGCAGTTAGACATCAGTGTCCTACAGACGCATCTGTAGTCCAGTGGGAACACGATGGACTGGTAATCCAGGGATCGCAGGTTCGATCCCCCGTTTGACCCTAATAAAAATGAACAGTACAATACAATTGGCCAACATCGGTTTCTGTCATTCAACCTTATAAAAATAAAACGGCCAACATCGGTTTCTGTCATTCAACGTAGTACAATACAATCGGCCAACATCGATTTCTGTCATTCAACGTAGTAAAATGCAATCGGCCAACATCGATTTCTGTCATTCAACGTACTAAAATGCAATCGGCCAACATCGATTTCTGTCATTCAACGTAGTAAAATGCAATCGGCCAACATCGATTTCTGTCATTCAACGTACTAAAATGCAATCGGCCAACATCGATTTCTGTCATTCAACGTAGTAAAATGCAATCGGCCAACATCGATTTCTGTCATTCAACGTAGTACAATACAATCGGCCAACATCGATTTCTGTCATTCAACGTAGTAAAATACAATCGGCCAACATCAGTTTCTATCATTCAACGTAGTAAAATACAATCGGCCAACATTGGTTTCTGTCATTTAACGTAGTACATTTCGGGTGAGGCCGAACTATATAATGTAATATACACTTGTGGCCCAAACTACCGGTATTTTGAAGAGCCAATAAAATATGCTCAAACGGCAACGTAGTAAATACAATCGGCCCGTTTGCACAGACGTATATGTAACATTATCAACCCAGGTTCTACGTTCGGTGATCTAGTTCATAACACAAGCTGTCGATGTATAACAACAATTTTACTCTCATATAATTACAACAGTGTCCACACAATATAACACTTTACATCACATAGTATCAAAGTCTCCGCATTACATAAAGTATTTCCTATAATTATGATTATTACACTAACAACGTGTTTCTCCCATAGGCTTTAGCCATAGCCATTTCCAGTCTGGTTTAAGTTACATATTAGTATCATATTACGAAGCATCTCAGCTTTCAGCGTCCAGCTAACTCCTAGCCCGCTGTATCCAGACTCTCGACTCCCCTCTCTATCTCAGCGTCCAGCTAACTCCTAGTCCGCTGTATCCAGACTCTCGACTTCCCCCCTCTATCCCAGCTCTCAGCGTCCAGCTAACTCCTAGCCCGCTGTATCCAGACTCTCTCTATCTCAGCTCTCAGTGCCCAGTTAACTCCTAGGCCGCTGTATCCAGACTCTCCTCTCTATCTCAGATCTTCCCAAGTTAACAACCAATATTCCCGCCCACGTATTAACATTACGTTAGACTACATGCAGATAGATAGGACGATACCCAATCGTCCGTACACTTCTATATATGGACAGCTTAACTATTATTTAGCCTGAAGCGCATTAAAGTCCCATGCTGGAATATCATAACGTCACATATACATATTTGATGAATTTCGTTAATTAGGTGTTGGCGTGGCTATCAGTGCTGCATATACATTGTACATGGTTGGCTCAAGTGTATTCCGGTGCTGGATCATTGAATTCTCGATATATGCCTTCCGCGACCCGATACCATGGAGTCACTGCCAAAACGAATGGAATACTCCACTGTGTAAAGAAAACAGAGCATTCGTGATGCACCACAACTCCACAGGTGCTACGGCAGTTTCACGCAGTTTTCACAACTCGAGCGCCAATGAGATGACAGCAAACGTCACGAAGATGATTACTAACGTTTCATTGTTGACAAATACATCCGGGTACCTGCATACACCAGGATCCTCCATGACCGCAGTTGAGGAATTCTGGCAGTTAGTATAATTCATGTTTGTAACATTCCACAGCGTAACACGTCCCGCTCTCTAATAACACTTTTCATAATGTTAGCCGCCATGTTAGCCTGGCAACAGGCGTCGGTATAGTTTGCGTGGTCAGTCAAATAAATATAGTTTAACACCGATACTATTAATTGGGCCGTATTGAGCTTCTGGTCATGTCATTTTGTCAGAAGTTAAAAAGTGAAAAATCGGCAGACTGGAACCCAGGCTACCGCTATGTTAGAACTGGGGGAACATGCCTCTCTTGGCTGGTTGTACTATCGTCGATGTATGACGTCACTTTGGTCGAACCAGTCTGCATTCGAGGTTTAACATATGTTCCTGGGCAAGCTTAGCCGACCTAAGTGGTTAACCAGTACTAAGCAATGTGTGTGAGGTGCCTTGCTCAATGACACTACATACGTGGCCTGACCGAGTATCGAGGAACTGGAGGAACATGCCTCTCTTGGCTGGTTGTACTATCGTTGATGTATGACGTCACTTTGGTCGAACCAGTCTGCATTCGAGGTTCAACATATGTTCCTGGGCAGGCTTAGCCGACCTAAGTGGTTAACCAGTACTAAGCAATGTGTGTGAGGTGCCTTGCTCAATGCCACTACATACGTGGCCTGACCGAGTATCGAGGAACCGGGGGAACATGCCTCTCTTGGCTGGTTGTACTATCGTTGATGTATGACGTCACTTTGGTCGAACCAGTCTGCATTCGAGGTTTAGTAAACTAGAGTTCAACTATAGTAACCATAGTTTAGCTCGAACTCGCTCCATGTTAGTACATTGCATAATTTAAATATGGTTGTGACAGTCTGAGAGTGTTTCCATAGTTGGTGGTCGCCAGATCGGACAGGTGGGTTTTCTCCGGGTACTCCGGTTTCCTCCCACACCAATGACCACATATACGCTTTCATCCGCGCCAACGAGAGTGATTAATATTAGTTGTTAATCAAATCTGGCGTAAGCTGTAAAATGGTTAACATGCTAAAATGTATTTATAACAGTTCAATCGTGCGTGAAAATGCTTAATAATATGACATTTTCAGATTTCTTTGATGTTACAATTGGGTTAAAACAAGGCGAGCCCTTATCACCTTTGTTATTTATTATATTTATTAATGATATTATTGAAAATTTGGATGTTAACTCGTTAACTGAAAACGATCTGGATGTATTATCCATGTATTTGATATTATTTGCTGACGATATTGTTTTGTTCACGACAGATGCCAGGAGTCTACAATCTCAAATTGATAGTATTTACCAGTATTCTGTGAAATGGGGCTTAACTATAAATGTAAATAAAACAAAAATTTGTATATTTGAAAAGCGTAAACATAATCATAATGTTATCTTTTATATCAATGGAAAACAAATAGATATTGTTGATAGCTTTACATATCTTGGTATTAAGTTTACATATACAGGAACTTTAACTGGTGCAATAAAATGTTTACAGGATCAAGCATTAAGAGCTTATCACAATTTATTGTCATTATTCGATAGAGTACATATCGATGTTAAAACTAATCTTAAGCTGTTTGATACAATGATTGTACCTATAATTTTATATGGTTCTGAGGTTTGGGGTGTCTACAACCTGAAGGATGTCGATAAATTACATTTGAGATTTTGTAAATATATTTTGGGTGTTAAGCTGCAAACACCTACCAATGCTATATATGGTGAATTAGGACGATTTCCATTATCTGTTATATGTAAAGAGAGAGTAATTAAATTTTGGTTTAAAGTAATTTAAAATGTTGATTCTCCAATGTATACTATGTATGCCGATCTGTGTAATTATGTTAACGGTAAATGTTGGGCTAGCCGAGTTAATTCCTTAATTGATCATCTCGGTTTTACAAATGTTCGACTCAATTTTGATGCAAATATTAACTATTTACCTATGTTTAAAATGAGATTACGCGACCAGTTCGTTCAAGACTGGAACACATCAGTAAACACAATGTCGAAACTTGATTATTATTGTAAATTTAAGCTGACATTCCGTTATGAAGACTATATTGATCAAATCTCTAGTGATAGTTTACGTCAATGTTTAACATGTTTAAGATTAACATCCCATAAATTAGAAATTGAATTTGGAAGATTTAATGGTATTGATAGAAACAATAGGTTATGTAAATTATGCAATCAAAATGTAATTGAATCAGAATACCATTTTATATCATGTTGTGAAAAATACAGAGATATAAGATTGAAATATTTGGGCTACATAGCATGGCCATCAATAAATAAATTTATATCTATCATGTCATGCAAAAATAAAAAATATTTGATTAATGTTTGTAATTACATCAAAGAAGCTATGTCATTACGTAGTAATACCCTGTCAATTACTACTGTTTCTTAAATGTATTGTATTTGTTTATATATGTATATATGTAACATGTTTTGTGATGTCTTTGCCATATTTCTATCATTGTAAATGGCCAAAGGCAATATAGTTGCTGATTATGCCAATACATTTGAAACTTGGAACTTGTTAAAACTTGCTGTGGAAGTCGTGATAGCGCAGTGGATACCTGTGTTTATCTTTATCACATAATTTATAATGTCTTATTACATATGTCATGTTTATCATATTCGTTCTGATATGACCGGTTGGTGAGCCGCCAGCTAGTTCAATAATGATTGCCGATTGCCTACCAGCCTGGCCCCTGCCATACAAGCATAGGATTCGGGAAGTACTGATGTTCATAAAAAGAGGTGTCTTATTAGTCAGAAATGGCTGGCCCTTTAAATAGGGGTGACACTATAATAAACAAATATGGTTCGCTGGAGGCGAGGGTAAATAAGCTCAATCATCATCATCATAAACAATCACTTTTAGTTATGATAATTGGCCTGATACTTATGTTAGGCTGGTGTAAAAATAAATTTAAAATGTAACAAATCAACTTTGTATTATATTTGAATTAAAGGTTACATATACATGTTTTGTAATTACAAGAGACGGATAACGCATTCCTAGAAATGACCAGAAATAAAGATACAATAGTGAGCAGTTCAACACTAGCAGTCGCACGGCTGTCCGATAAGCGCAGTGGTTAGCGCGCTCGCTTCTCACCAATGCAACCCGGGTTCGATCGGGAAGTATGTGAGATGGTACGGTGGTCGACAGATCGAACAGATGGGTTTTCTCCGGGGATTCCGGTTTCCTCCCACACGAATAACCACAATTACGCTTTCATCCGCGCCAACGAGAGTGATTAATATAAGTTGTTAAAACTTGCTTTAAACTTTATATTTATTTTACAACGATTGTGAAGCAAGTTTTAACAACTTATATTAATCATTCTCGTTGGCGCGGATGAGCAGAACAGGTCTGCGTTTTCAGTGTATAAAATGAAATATCTGCGTTTTTATATCTACCCCATTGTATTATCCTTTCATTCAGGTACACAGTGATACACCTGCTATCTGGTGTCTCGGAAGTCCTGGCATTTATCGCACTATAAATAAATACGTAATATGATCACATTGTATTATTCATTCATTCAGGTACAAAGTGCTACAACTCTCGTCTGGTATCTCGGACTTCTCGCCTGTGATCTGGCGGTATTTCATCTTCATGTTTATCTTCAGACTTATAATACTTCTAGGGAGTGTAAAAAGTATTAAGTCGATTGAAAAGGTAATATCGCATGCATTTCCAATGCGACACTCACTAATGTCGGCCTATCTCGATAGTAGTGGAGTAAGGAAGATAATTAAAAAAATGGGAAGATAGTGCAAGGTGCAAATAGGCTGTCCAATTCCACTAGCCTGAGAACAGGCGTCGATATATTTTGCCAGGTCAGTCAAATAAATATATGTTAACACCGAGACTATTAATTGGGCCGTATTGAGTTTCTGATCATATCAACTGTTATTTTGCCAGCAGTTAAAAAGTGCAAAATCGACAGACTTACTTCGTTTACCTCATAGTGACGTCGGGGCCCTGTATGTGCCCTGCTTGGCAGTTGGGTGTTCCCAGCGGCTAGAACAACAGTGTATACAAGGGTCTGGGGATGACTCGGTGAATAGCTCTGTAACAATTTATATCCTTGATAATCACTACCAACACCTTATATATTATATCGTGATGTTTGTAAAAACTAAAGCAAACGTTTATAAATAGTTTCGATAACTCATATGATTAGTTGGAAATTTAACGTCAGTAATAAGTAGTTTGCATAATAAAGGAATAGCATATGGTCTGTGCGTTACGTTAGTATAGCCCAGAACGTATGTCTTAACAATACTTGGCATAAAATTGTACGTGCGAATTATTGGTGCATATAAAGACGATCACATGATTGTAAATGCGTGCTTGGTCATGTGATATGGTTCGATTGATCGTCAGTTCTATGCTAGGCTTAGATCGTCGCTCGCCCATGTGGTTCGCCGGAGGCGAGGGTAAATAAGCTCAATCATCATCGCTTAGATCGTTTCGCAAGCAATTTCGCTATTCAAATTGGAATTGTTTCGGGAATGAGACCTATGAACGGGTTTCCATAGTGACTTAAATGTTAAAATCGAATTGAATTCAGATTCGTTATCGTTATGAGTACCATGCAGTATATCCTAAAACCGAGTACGAATATGTTATCGTTTGGAAACTATTATTTGAATCTACAAACAATCAAATATATGTTGTTTGTAAAATATATGAAACATCCCTGAGGTACATTGGACACAGTTTTCCAGAGTGTTTTTTAACATTATCATTAATGATATTTTTTACATCTGCGTTTTACCCTGGTCCCGTGTATCTCGGTCTGCGCCGAGGCTATGTTTCATGTATTCGGCTACATGTATATGTACGTAGTGCAGTCAAAGAGATTTGAAAACATTTGTTTTGTATATTTTGTAACCTCAGCATTACAGTGAATAAACGATCGAACGTCTTGCCCATTGCAAACAGAGTTTGCGTTTTGCAACTATGTGGTTTAGTTAAGACCAGGTTGAATTAGTTAGTAGTTAAACCACTATCGTGACGTCATACCTTTGAACTTGCAGTCCATTATTATTACCATTAGACTGCTGTCAAAAAAGGCCAACGCATTATATTAAATCCTACGCGTACATGTACGAAATTAACAATTTTAATTAGTAGGATTGTGTTATATAAGTGTGTGTTTTAACTTTTAAGCAAGATATTTCCCTCAAACGGATTCAATATGTAAAACATTGGTACTGTCTTCGGTGCTACGCGCCTCACACAGTCCAATAATTCACATATTGGATCGTTTGCGGCTTATATCCGTTATTTATTTTTTTATTTGTATTATTTTTCGGGGGAAATTGTAGCCTACACGGCGTATAGGAAGCTACGCCAATGACTCGCAGTCCAACAGGTTAACCGCTTCTTTTTCTTACATATCTTTTTCTTAATTGTACTTTTGTAGCCATAATCTATTTCTGTAAATGAATTGTATTGGGGAGGGCCGTTTTATAATGTGTATAGCACTTGTGGCCCAAACCTTTTGCTGTATATATTTGGCAATAAATTATGTTTAAACAAATAAAAGGTTAACCGCTGAACCACTAACCTATATCCCGATTGTTAATATTGGATCGTATTTTTATTTGTATTATTTTTCGGGGGAAATTGTAGCCTACACGGCGCATAGGAAGCTACGCCAATGATTCGCAGTCCTACAGGTTAACAGCTGTACCACTGACCTACTGACCTATATCCCGATTGTTAGTTTATACAAATTTATTTTAGCTCGATTGCGAAACAAGTTCTTTCAACTTATATTAATCACTCTCGAGACCTCATTCCTGATGTAATCCATCACCACGAGGGAGAGAGAAGAGGCAACGTGGAATTTAAATGCCTTGCCTAAGGGCACAATCGTAACGGCTCCAGCGGGGCTCGAACTCCGGACCTTTCGCACCTGAAGCGAACGCGCATCCACTGCGCTATCACGACTTCCATCCCGATTGTTAATAGCTTATGCTTCCCCTTTAATAAATATTACCAGTGAGTATAAGTGACAGTAATGAGATGAGTATACATGTATACATTTTTGTGAGTGAGTGAGTGAGTGAGTGAGTGAGTGAGTATTGTTTTAACGGCGCATCAGCACAGTTCAGGCTATATCGCGCCGGGTTAAGTATATTGTATAAAATATTGATAAAAAAACATATTTGGAAAATATATGTAGCAAAAATGTAATGACGAATGGTCAATTACAACATTTACCAAGCTATAAAAATGTAATGACAAAAACAGTATGTAAACCATTATAATTCTATAATTTATGGAATTTAAAAAAAATAAAATGCAATGATGTATTTAATATTGACGGTGTCGAAAAGCTGTTTCAGTATCGTAATGGGACGCTAGTGCTAAATCCGAACAATCAATCAAGATGTGTTTAACATTTATAAAGGAGTGGCATGGTATACACCATGGTCGATCCTCTCTTTTCAATGACATTGTATGTGTGTATCGGGTATGGCCCAGTCTAAGTCACGGTCAGATTGTTTTATCGGTACGACTGAAAGCGGTAAACAGATAGTTCAGCAATATTTGGCTAAATTAACTAATATTTATTGAATTGAATAGTATTACGTGTAGTTTACCCATTTGTCATTTTGAAGCAATGTACGCAATGATTGATTGTCTATCATCAGTGTATGGACGTTTAGAAGATGTAAGTTTTAAACTATCTACATTTTTTGCACTTTGATCATTGCCACGAATATCCACCAATATCAAACGTTGTCGCAAACCTCTCTTTCTTCTAATGTATATGTTGGATATAAATGCTCTAATTAGATTGGTTTTTTTTCTTCTATCTTTTGCACAACGTGCTTAGTCAATGTAATATCTTTATGTTTAATAAATTACTTCTGCGCAATGGGATTTTTAATATTCATGCTGTCCATTGATAGTGGAAATCGTGATAGCACAGTGGATGCGCGTTCGCTTCAGGTGCGAACGGTCCGGAGTTCGAGCCCCGCTGGAGCCGTTACGATTGTGCCCTTGGGCACCGCATTTAAATTCCACATTGCCCCTTCTCTCTCATTCATGGCGATTAATTCCATCAGAAATGAGGTCTTGAGAGTGATTAATATCAGTTGTAAGAACTTGTTTCGCAATCTAGCTAAAATAAATTTGTATAAGTTCACTGATAAAGAGTCTGAAAGGATCATACGTATTCTACCACGTGACTCATCAGCAAAATGCAAGGCTAAATCAATAGCTACTACTTCTGCTGAAGATACAGAAGCGTGATTAGGCAGCTGTAATTTAGAATTATGCAAGTCACTGACGGCAGCACATCTATCTTTGCTGCCGTCTTTAGATCCTGTGTATATTGGTATATAAACTGATTGCATGGCTTTGATTTGCACAGACGGATATGTAGTCCAGTGGTAACACGCTGGACTGGTAATCCAGGGATCGCAGATTCGATCCCCCGTCTGACCCTAATAAAATTAACAGTCTTTCAGATGGGACGTTAAACCGAGGTCTCGTGTCGGTGCTTTACACCGTGCACGTAAAAGAACAAGAGGAGATTCTGGAATGGGTCTCTGTCTGTATCATGCACTATCCTCCAAAATCTAAAATAACTAATCTCTTCAGGAGGCGTCGCTCATATGGGCAACCGGTAGCGACGATAAATAAACGTAAACTAAAAAAAAAAATTGATTTGATTTTTGATTATTACGCTCGCCCATATAGTTCGCCGGAGGCGAGGGTAAATAAGCTCAATACTCATCTTGATTTGATTTCATTTTGATTTAAAGATCAGTGGGTTAGTATTTGATTTCAGGTTATCATGAAGGTGTAAAATGACATTAGGAATTAAACAGGTCAAAGGGAGCTATATCTTATACAAATGTACATTGTATGTGTGGTTTACGTTTATTTATCGTCGCTACAGGTTGTCCATATGAGCGACGCCTCCTGAAGAGATTAGGCATTTTATATTTTTGGAGGATAGTGCAATGATACAGATAGAGACCCATTCCAGAATCTCCTCTGGTTCCTTTACGTGCACGGTGTAAAGCACCGACACCAGACCTCGATCTAAAGTCCCATCAGAAAGACTGTTAATTTTATTAGGGTCAGACGAGGGATCGAACCTGTACATTGTCAATGCTACAATTTACGCTATGTATACATTTTGTGAAAGTGGTATGAATTACTAGTAGCATCAAGCCCAAAATAGTGTGATAAATAGCATTTTCACGATTATTTTCAACAACACAGACGGATCTATAGTCCAGTGGTAACATGCTGGACTGGTAATCCAGGGATCGCAGGTTCGATCCCACGTCTGACGATACTAAAATTAATAGTCTTTCAGATGGGACATTAAACTGAGGTCTCGTGTCGGTGCTGTACACCGTGCACGTAAAAGAACCAGAGGAAGCTCTGGAATGGGTCTCTGTCTGTATCATTGCACGATCCTCCAAGCATCTAGAATGACGAATCTCTTCATATGGGCAACAGGTAGCGACGATAAATAAACGTAAAAACACACATTATTGCATTATACTCTTCACTGGAGGAATCACGTGATAATGTGGCTAAGAGCTAATTGAATTCAGGAGGCGTCGCTCATCGTGGAAGTCGTGATAGCGCAGTGGATGCGCGTTCGTTTCAGGTGCGAAAGATCCGGAGTTCGAGCCCCGCTGGAGCCGTTATGATTGTGCCGTTAGGCAAGGTATTTAAATTCCACGTTGCCTCTTCTCTCTCCCTCGTGGCGATGTATTCCATCAGGAATGAGGTCTCGAGAGTGATTAATATAAGTTGAAATAACTTGTTTCGCAATCGAGCTAAAATAAATTTGTATAAACTAAACTGGAGGAATCACGTGATACTGTCGCTAATTGAATACAGATTAGTCCACAAATAATTATGCGCACGTGTTCACGGGAGGTGCAATTCGGTAGTCGTATTTCGCTTTAATTTTCTTCCAGGTAATTTACGTGACGGCGACAGTACCATTTTTCATGACCGTAGCCATCTTGATACAATCGCTGATGATGCCAGGTGCTGGAGATGGTATCTACTATTTCTTCTACCCGCAGTTCGATAAAATAATGAAAGCTAGGGTAGGCTACCACATTGATAGTTGGGTCGTTTGTGTTGATTTATGGTTTATATATTTTAATGATGGTGAAAAAATTGCTTATCTACTTTCTAATCCAGATATTGTATTTTTAAGTGCCAAAACCTGTTTTAATATTTTAAATAGAAGAAAAACTTTTTTAACATATTGTATATATAGTAATGTTGTAAATACATCACTGAGTAGTAAGATGTTATATAATTGTTCAGTATTTTACTAGTGCTGTGCGAAGGCTTTTACTGTACTTATTGTGTCTTAGAAAATCATTCATTATATTACTACGTTTTAAGTCTCTCATATTTCTTTTTAGAAAGGTTTGCATGATAAAGTTTCTATATTATGTAATTATATGTATCATGTAAAGTGAGACTATAATAAACATATCTTATCTTATCTTATATATAACTGTTTAGTTAATATAATTGAGTTTATTGAGTTAATTCGTATGATTATTGATCAGTTATTAAGACCAGGATTTTAGATAGAAACAAATAGATCCTGTTAATACAAACTTGTATACAATTACTATTTAAAGCGCATGCTTAAACATGTTAGTCCGCTGACTTGCATACCACTGTAATCTATCATCACCGATTGTCACGTGTTCGAGCCCCGCACAGACCGTGTCTCTTTATATGAAAACGTTGGCAGTTTCTTACGGAGGTTGGTACACAAAGTACTGGTTCACCACTGGAGCCTGTCCAGGAAAGGTGTTGTTAGGTAAACTGTCCGTCGCTCAAATGGGCAACCCCTAGCGACGTTAAATATCATGTTATTCACTAGTACACCAATACTAGTCTCATATATAATGTACGGACGTGCACATACAGAAACCTGTTTTACGTTTATTTATCGTCGCTACCAGTTGCCCATATGAGCGACGCCTCCTGAAGAGATTAGGTATTTTAGATTTTTGGAGGATAGTGCACGATGTAAAGCACTGACATGAGTACTCGGCTTAAAATCCCACATGAAAGACTGTTACTTTTATTAGGGTCAGACGGGGGATCATCCTGCGATCCCTGTATTACCAGTCCAACAGACAGAAACAACCATACTATTAGTTTTTTATATTCAACGACTGACAAACTGCAAATGCTGTTATAATATGTAATATAAGAGGAGCAGCTGTAGTTGATGAGTCGTTGTTTTATAAAATTATAGTTGGTATACAGTCAAACCTGTGTTAGTGGTCACCTCCATTAAGCAGCCAACATGTATTAAGCAGCCATTTTACATATTCCTAATCGGTTGTTTTACTATGCATTTGACCTCTATTAAGACAGCCACTTGTGCTAAGGAGCCAATTGGCTCCCTTGGCTGGCTGCTTAAGACAGGTTTGACTGTAGTTTTTAATAAATATATATATTTTGATTGGTTGATATGTAGGTGTGGATAGAAGCCACACTGATGGCATTTTACACGCTAGCGTTTGGATGGGGAGCAATTGTTCTGATCGGGTCGCACGCTGACTTCAAGGACAACAGTCTAAGGTATTCATATACTCTTAATAGTTTAGTTTACACAAATATATTTGAGCTTGATTGAAACTTATCCTAAGTATACCTGTCTAAATTTATAAAACAAGGACTCGTCAACGGGCGTTCTGATTGAATTATGATTATTCTTCATAAAAAACCATCTAGTTACATTCTAATAATCCAACCAGAACGCTCGTTTCAACGCGAACTGCGCCGCTTGAGAAATGTTCAAAACAAATTGAAAAATTCTACGAAATGTCTTTTTGACGTACATTTTTGCCGAATAAACCTACACGTTAGTGGTAACACATTTTATTGATAATGTTATTCACAGTTAAAACTCTCCCGTCGAAGATTTTTTTTTGTTGCTGACAGAACCCGTGTCCTAGTATGGAAATGTGATCTGCTATGGCCAATGTATGTGGCAATTGTTTGCAAAGTATACATGCATGCAGCTTAAAGTTGTGCTTTATTTGAAGAACAATATAAAGACTCGGCATAGGCGTTATATTTGGACAGATTTGTTCAACATTGTTTCAGATAGGGTCATTTTACTGATCTATGCGAAATCTGACATCCCACAGAGTAGAATCCCTGTACTTATATCCCTGTATATATACTAGTACCCCCAAACGTGCCGAATCCATGTGTGTCAAACCACTTGCGGGGACCTAGACATGCTTTCCTGGACAGGATTAGTCGACCTGAGTGGTTAACCAGTACTAAGCAATGTGTGTGAGGTGCCTTGTTGCTCAATGACACTACCCACATGGCCTGACCGAGTATTACTGGACCACGGACGCCACATAGTAACATGAAACTTAAATACTTGTAAGGTTCTAAACCCAGATGCAAAGCTCAGCAAACTAGTCAATGTTTTCTCTAATTATGATAACAAAATTACCGGTTGTACCCAAGACAGACCTTGGTCAAGAGATTAATATATTGTCGGGAAAAAGCTATCGGAAAGTACCAATATGCATATGGACTCTTGAAAAATCCTGTTTGACTCTTGGAAAATCCAGTTTGACTCTTGAAAAATCGAGCTTGACTCTTGAGATTTTGACCTCAAGGGTCATTGACTCTTGACTTTCAACGTCTATCCTGAGTATAGTATGGCAACCATATGTGTGTTGTAATACTGCACAGTATAGTATAGGAATCGTATGTGTGTTGTAATACTGTACAGTATAGTATAGGAATCGTATGTGTGTTGTAATACTGTACAGTATAGTATAGCAATCGTATGTGTGTTGTAATACTGCACAGTATAGTATAGCAATCGTATGTGTGTTGTAATACTGTACAGTATAGTATAGGAATCGTATGTATGTAATGCTACTGTACACTATGGTGTAGGTATGTGTGTGTGTGCGTGCGTGCGTGCGTGCGTGCGTGTGTGCGTTGTAATACTGAACCGTAGGCGCGGTGCGTGCGTGCGTGCGTGCGTGCGTGCGGGTTGCGTGCGTGCGTGCGTGCGTGCGTGCGTGCGTGCGTGCGTGCGTGCGTGCGTGCGTGCGTGCGTGCGTGCGTGCGTGCGTGCGTGCGTGCGAGCGTGCGTGCGTGCGTTGTAATACTGAACAGTAGAATAAAGGTATCGTGTACATGTCTGTTGTAATATATTACAGTATGGTATATGAATCGTATATCTGTTGTAATACTGCATAGTATAGAAATCGATGTGTATGTTGGTCAGACGCTGTTAGTGATATAGTGGCCTCAGAGTGTTGGAGGAGGTGCAAGGAAGCCCTTAAGAGTTTATAATACATGAACAGATTAGGCATTGTCACCAATAGTGAAAATGACTTCTAAATATTAAAACACAGCATATGAGCTGATTTTTGGAATATTTTAGAATATTTACATACTAGTTGGTGACAAATAAACACCATATTATATTATAAATGCAGGTGCCAGTGCAACATTCACCGCCTTCATAGTAAGGGTTGGGTGCCTTTAGTGGGAAATAAAAAAGAACGCAATCTGTCAACCCTATTGAAATTTGACATTTTCTTGTGGGTCTGTTTTGTGCCAAACTAATTTTGGGGAACATATAATGACACTGTGTGTTATAATGGTGGCCTGTGGAAATTTCAATAGCGGTGTCTGACCTGTTGTACTATTAAAGCAATCGTATGTATCGGGCAATACTGTACAGTATAGGAATCGTACGCCTGTCGTAATACTGTACAGTATAGTATAGGAATCGTATGCATGTCGTAATACTGTACAGTATAGTATAGGAATCGTATGCATGTCGTAATACTGTACAGTATAGGAATCGTATGCATGTCGTAATACTGTACACTATAGTATAGGAATCGTACTCCTGTCGTAATACTGTATAGTATAGCATAGGAATCGTATGCCTGTCGTAATACTGTACACTATAGTATAGGAATCGTACTCCTGTCGTAATACTGTATAGTATAGAATAGGAATCGTATGCATGTCGTAATACTGTACAGTATAGTATAGGAATCGTACTCCTGTCGTAATACTGTATAGTATAGAATAGGAATCGTATGCATGTCGTAATACTGTATAGTATAGTATAGGACTCGTATGCCTGTCGTAATACTGTACAGTATAGTATAGGAATCGTACGCCTGTCGTAATACTGTACAGTATAGTATAGGAATCGTATGCCTGTCGTAATACTGTACAGCGGATGTTGTGTATTGCAACAGTGATCAATCCGCGAATTTAATTCATCTCGAAAAGGTTACAAAATAAATAATTCCGCGATGATTAAAATACAACAAAGTCAATTATGTACGGCGAATGACGATGCAGTTTTATATTTTGTAGAACGGCCACACTGCTACCTATCATAGATATGTTGATGGCTATATTCAGTGGCATGGTATGCTTCTCTGTGCTGGGAAACATGGCGCATGCGTATGACGTGCATATAACGGAAGTCATTAATGCAGGTACTCGCTTATGGCGACACAATAATGTGTATGCCCTATTGTCTGATAGTAGTCTTTTTATGTACATACAAATGTATTGTGTATTGTGGTGTTTGCATGTACATGTAATAATATGCATTTCAATCTTTAATTATTACATGTTTTGAATGTAGGGCCTATTACTGAAATTATAGTCCATTTCTTGGTTTGCATGGAAATTATAGTCCATTTCTTTGGTTGCATGGAAATTATAGTCCATTACCTTGGTTTGCATTGAAATAAATAGTCCATTTCTTGGTTTGCATTGAAATTATAATCCATTGCTTGGTTTGCATGGAAATTATAGTCCATTTCTTGATTTGCATGGAAATTATAGTCCATTTCTTGATTTGCATGGAAATTATAGTTCATTTCTTGATTTGCATGGAAATTATAGTCCATTTCTTGATTTGCATGGAAATTATAGATCATTTCTTGATTTGCATGGCAATTATAGTCCATTGCTTGCATAGTCCATTGCTTGGTGTGCATGAAAATTATAGGTCATTATTTTGTTGACTTTAAAAGTATAACATATTGCTTTGATTACATGGAAAGTATAGCATGTGCTTGCATTGAATGCACAACATATTGATTTGCTGGTATTGATAGTATTGTATCGTCAAGTTAACTAGTGTCCACCTCCATGGTTGAGTGGTTACGGTCGCAGACTTGTATACGACTGTAACCTATCATCACTGATGGTCACGGGTTCGAGCCCTGCTTAGACCATGTCTCTTTATATGAAAATGTTGGCAGCTTCTTACGGAGGTTGGTGCACCAAGTACTGGTTAACCGCTGGAGCCTGCCAATACCAGGAAAGGTGTTGTTAGGTAAACTGCCCGTCGCTCAAATGGGCAACCGGTAGCGATGTTAAAGCAGCATTACATCGTAATAAAGGATGTGTTGGGTAAGCTATACATACTTGTGTGTGTGTATGTGTGTGTGTGCGTGCGTGCGTGCGTGCGTGCGTGCGTGCGTGCGTGCTTACAAAAATCGAAATAGTCGCTCAGAAACGATAAAATTCCAATAAATATAAACCATTGTATACACAAATTTGTTTATCAATAAACGAAATTCTTATCAACAAACGAAATATAAACACACACAGCGCGCATGCGTGAAACAGCGGATGTAGAAAAGCAAGTTGGACATATATTGAACATGACAATTGTATGTATGTCCCTTTAAACTTAAAAAATACTAACTTTAGTATACAACTATATACACAACTATATATATGTTAATTAGGTATGGCGACAGGCATGGTGGCGTACATCACGGCGTTGATGGCACTTCCCTTTCCACAAGTTTGGACAAATTTCTTTTTGATTGCAATGTTGCTTACAGGCATTGATTCACAGGTATGTCACGTTATTGTACTGTGTGTGTGTGCGTGCGCGTGCGCGCGCGTGTGTGCGTGTGTGCGCGTGCGTGTGCGCGCGTGTGCTTTACGTATATTTATCGTCGCTACTGGTTGCCCATATGAGCGCTCCTGAATAGATTAGTCATTTTAGACCCATCCCACAATCTACTCGGGTTCTTTTACGTGCACGGGGTAAAACACCGACACTAGACCTCGGTCTAAAGTCCCCATATGAAAGATTGTTAATAGTATTAGTGTGAGACGGAGGATCGTGGACTACCGACCCTACTGCACTGTATAGATGCTTGAAGCAAACGCGCTACCACTGCACTATCACGACTTCCAAAAACCTTGTCTACACTCAGATACGAGTAGCTCTTGTTTGATGGGATAACGGTCAGATATTCATTGCAGTCAGTGTGTTACATATTGGTTATGTTATGTTATATTTTGGGTTTTACGCCTGCATCAGCACCATTTCGGGCTATATCGCCGGCGGGCAGTTTACTTAATAACACCTTTCCTGGGCAGGCTGCAGCGGTTAACCAGTACTTGGGTGCACCAATCTCCGTAAGAAACTGCCAACTGTTTCATATAAATGAGATACGACCTAAGCGAGGCTCGTACCCGTGACCATCAGAGATGATAGGTTACAGTGGTATACAAGTCAGCGACCTTAACCACTCGACTACGGAGGCGGACGTGTTACATATTGGTATGTGTCCACTATGGCAATTATGGACATCATTGGCTTTTCCATTACCTCCCTTGTCGAGATAAAGTCCGATATATCCCGAAATTTAGATCGGTACTTTTAGTTGGAATCCTTTGTTTTTACTGTTGTTCCCTAACCAGATGTTGCGTTATAATAAATGTGATTTTATTAAAATCATGTATTAATTGATATAAAAATGTTACCGACAAGTACACGTATAATTTATACTGATCGTTTCACTTCTTTACTATGTAATGAATGTATTGGTCACTCTTGTTTGAACAGTACAATGAAACCTGTTTTAAGCAGCCAGCCAAGGGAATCACAGAACCATAGACTGTTGTCCTTGAAGTCAGCGTGCTACCCGATCAGAACAATTGCTCCCCATCCAAACGCTATCGTGTAGAATGTCATCAGTGTGGCTTCTATCCACACCTACATTTCAACCAATCAAAAAAAATCAAACCTGTATTAAGCAGCCAGCCAAGGGAATCACAGAAAGTGGCTGCTTAGCACAGGTGGCTTCTTAATAGAGGGGCATTGTATAATAAAACAATAGATTGGGAATCTGGAAACTGGCTGCTTAATACAGGTTGGCTGCTTAATGGAGGTGACCACTAATACAGGTTTCACTGTATTGTTTAATTAATATTTTTAAAATTGACATTATATTTTAGGAGTTGCTAAGCGCAACCGAACATATATTGTAATACTTGTTGCGCTATATAAATGCATTTGTATATACAGTCTACATCCGTTATGTCAAAGTCGGTTATGTCGAATTATCCGGTTATCTCGAAGTCGGATCAAAGTCCCGTTCCAGACACTATCAATTTACATAAAACTTGCTCTGTTTATATCGAATTTCGTTAAGTCAAACAGCGGTTATGTCGAAGTATTTTGTTCGGTCCTACGGAATTCGACATAGCGGGTGTAGAGTGTACTGTATGATTAATATTTAAAAGATGGGAAAGTGGATGAAAATTGATAACATGTTGTGTAAAGGAAACAGCGATAAAAACAGAGGAAACCATTAAAAGAGGACCAACATATACGTTTAGGGAGTATTCAGGGGCAATAACTAACCGATGTCTCTGAGTATTCAGGAGCGGTAACTAACCGATATCTCTGAATATTCAGGGGCAGTAACTAACCGATGTCTCTGAGTATTCAGGGGCAGTAACTAACCGATATCTGAGTATTCAGGGGCAGTAACTAACCGATGTCTCTGAGTATTCAGGGGCAGTAACTAACCGATGTCTCTGAGTATTCAGGGGCGGTAACTAACCGATATCTCTGAGTATTCAGGGGCAGTAACTAACCGATATCTCTTTCAGGGGCGGTAACTAACCGATGTCTCTGAGTATTCAGGGGCAGTAACTAACCGATATCTCTCTGAGTATTCAGGGGCGGTAACTAACCGATGTCTGAGTATTCCGGGGCGGTAACTAACCGATGTCTCTGAGTATTCAGGGGCAGTAACTAACCGATATCTCTGAGTATTCAGGGGCGGTAACTAACCGATGTCTCTGATTAGTTCATTTGTTTTCATTGTATATGATAATGCAGCTGATCGGGGACCTATTCCCGCGTGCAAAGGCTGGTTTCCGTATTTACGTATTAATACAAGTGTGAACTATTTTGTTACAGTTGATTCCATTGTATATGATAATGCAGCCGACCAGGGACCTATTCCCGCGTGTACATGCTGGTTTCCGTATCTACGTATTAATACAAGTGTGAACTATTTTGTTACAGTTGATTCCATTGGATATGATAATGCAGCTGATCGGGGACCTATTCCCGCGTGTACATGCTGGTTTCCGTATCTACGTATTAATACAAGTGTGAACTATTTTGTTACAGTTGATTCCATTGGATATGATAATGCAGCTGATCGGGGACCTATTCCCGCGTGTACATGCTGGTTTCCGTATCTACGTATTAATACAAGTGTGAACTATTTTGTTACAGTTGATTCCATTGGATATGATAATGCAGCTGATCGGGGACCTATTCCCGCGTGTAAATGCTGGTTTCCGTATCCATGCTTTGATCGGTGTGAGCTTACTCATATTCATTCCATCACTGATCACGTGTACTGGAGTAAGTATTGGTTCCAGGATAGTAGCTTTAATGCCAAGGTCACACGTACGTGTAAATGCCAAAGCTGCCGTATCCCCCTATATATGAACATAGTTATGTCAGGTGTTTTAATTGTATCTCCAGCACCCACGTGACGTATCAAACAAAAGACGACGTGCCACGCGCATCACACAAGCAGAAGGGTTCCCGCTGTCGGTCGCCAAAAAACAAATACTGGCGCTAAAATTTGTGAATTGGACCAACGTTTTTTCTTTTATTTAAATTTTTTTTTTTTGGCTTCAAATATTTATGTGTGAACTATATGGCTACACATTTTTCACCAGTTTTTTCAATTGGCGACAGAAGTGGTAGAAACCCTGCTGAGTGAAGCTGATAGCTTACGGTCAAAGCTTGTGCTTTTGGTTATATATGAAAATAGTCATAATGATCGTATATGTATATTTCAGTTAACTTATTATTAACTTATTAACTAAAAATATTATCGTAATAAGAAATTGACATTTGTTTTGTTTTTGGAGTTTAACCCATTCAACCCCAAGTAACTGACATGGACTGGTCCATGATATTTTCAGACCAATAAATTAATAAGAAAATTACCTTTAGACCAGTTCATTTATCAAAATGGGTAATTTTATCTAAAAATAGTAATAATTATTACTGGCAAAAAAGTGCAGATCCTGATGAGACGGCTCGTCACGAGCCGGCTCATCTGGATCTACACTTTTCATAAGCCTATTTAGAGGCCTGTGGGGTTGAAAGGGTTAAAGTCGTGCCAATAGCTTAGGTTATATGGCGACTCTTCCAGAGATATCATTGGTGGAGGAATAGCAATAGTTCAGGTACGGGCACACAGATAGAACCACTGACCCTTCACCAACCAACTTGATAACCAAATCTCATGAATGAGTTTATGATTCCGTAAATCAGCGTTTAGCACGCAAATGATCATGGAACATAAATTATGTATGGATATATTCTCAGACAGAAAGTAAAACACGTGCTTGGCTGTCCAATTAGCGCAGTGGTTAGCGCGCTCGCTTCTCACCAATGCAACCCGGGTTCGATCCTCGGACCGGGAAGTATGTAAGATGGTAAGGTGGTCGTCAGATCGGACAGGTGGGTTTTCACCGGGTACTCCCACACGAATGATCACATTTACGCTTTCATCCGCGCCAACGAAAGTGATTAATATAAGTTGTTTGAATTTGATTCGCAATCGTTGTAATATAAATAAAGTTTTGAATTTGAAACCGCCAATGGGGGTGGGACAAGTTATTTGACCGCAACAACTTGGATTACTAACACGTTGATTTACCGCAGTCTCGTAGATTGAATACTAATTACTTTAGTTAATTGTCGTCATGTATCGCTCAGCAATACTTCTTCCACCTTATCCAAGGAGAACTGTAACATCGAAACATGCATGACTCGCGACTCACAGCTGAATATTTTAATCATTGTCTTTTTTTATATTTCCTATAAAAATAATTTTATATTTCCTATAAAACTTTTGTTTATATTTTTTACAAGAAAGAAAATCTAACCATTTTGAATCGTGGGATCCCGGGTTCGATACTCGGGTCATGGCACGTATGGCTTGACCTTGAGCATGGCAACTCACTGACACACATATTGCTTAGTACGTCTGGTTAATCGACTAAACCTGCCCACTGGTCCAGTGGTAGAATGTTGGATTTGGAATCAATTGGTCCCAGGTTCGATCAGGCCACGTATGTAGTGTCATTGAGCAAGGCACCTCACACACATCGCTTAGTACTGGTTAACCACTTAGGTCGGCTAAGCTTGCCCAGGAAAACATGTCTACGTAAGGGGTTTGACATTAATGGAACATACATATCTCGGTCCCTGCAAAAAGTGGAAAATAATTAAAAAAATTAATGTCAAATTTTAATGAAAATAGATTTAATTCAGCGAGTCTTCCTCGACAGGCTTAGAGTATGCGTTTAATTAATTATTTCTATTATTGTGCATAGGAAACCAGGTTGACCATTGCATGCTTTTATTCAGGCAGGAGCCTATGTGTTTCTGTGGATGGATTGGTACAGTGGAGCGTGGGTGGGTCCAATCGTCGTGTTAGTAGAAATCGTCGTAGTCGCCTGGATATACGGTATATATTCAACAAATTAGTTATGTTGTAATGTACTGGATCAGTGGTCAACATGATGAATTTGTAATCCAGGGGTCGCATGTTCGTTCCTCCACTATACCATATTAAAATTACTCATATCATAGTATTTCAGATGGGACTTTAAATCGAGGTCTCGTGTCGGTGCTTTAAAACCGTGCACGTACATGTAAAAGAACCAGAGGAGACTCTGTATCATTGCACTATCCTCCTAAATTTAAAATGACTAATCTCTTCAGGCAGTCGCCCAACCGGTAGCGACAATAAATTAACGTAAAACACACATATATACCGTAGCTTTATGGTATTAAGTACAAATAACAGACGGATCTGTAGTCCAGTGGTAACACGATGGACTGGTAATCCAGGGATCGCATGTTCGATCAGAGGAGACTCTGGAATGCGTCTCTGTCTGTATCATTGCACTATCCTCCAAAATCTAAAATGACTAATCTCTTCAGGAGGCGTCGCTCATATGGGCAACCGGTAGCGACGATAAATAAATGTAAAACACAAAATTAAGTACAAATGTATAGGAGACGGGAGTGGCCATTATATCAGAAAATAAGTACAGGTTTCATTAAGTGTATTTGGTGGATGTAGTTTATGCATTACCTTGATTAACATAAATCATTAAATAATATTGTGTGCGGAAAGACAGGAATGCTTCTGAAAATGGGGCTCGTTCTGTATTTTGCACTTAGTCATTCTTTAATACCAACATGACATACATGTATTTCTAGAGGCAACGTTCAGCCATTGGCGAATATATAAATGAATGTTATTTTGTCTAGATATGGAGCGTTTTAACGCCGATGTACGCATGATGATTGGTTGATCTATAAATGCATGTATTTTGTTTAGGCATGGATCACAGACGGATATGTAGTCCAGTGGTAACACGCTGGACTGGTATTCCAGGGATCGCAGGTTCGTTCCCCCGTCTGACCCTAATAAAATTAACAGTCTTTCAGATGGGACGTTAAACCGAGGTCTTGTGTCGGTGCTTTACACCGTGCACGTAAAAGAACCAGAGGAGACTTGGAATGGATCTCTGTCTGTATCATTGCACTATCCTCCAACATCTAAAATAACTAATCTCTTCAGGAGGCGTCGCTCATATGGGCAACCGGTAGCCACCAGATCGTTTTAACGCCGATGTACACATGATTGGTTGATCTATAAGGAGGGTATAAATGCATGTATTTTGTCTAGGTATGGATCGTTTTAACGCCGATGTACACATGATGATTGGTCGATCTATACCTGCGTTACTCAGGCTCGGAATCGCCTTTGTTGCTCCAAGCATTGTAATTGTAAGTTACTTAACTCTACTTGTATATTCGCCGAGGCATAAGCGACGTCAGTGGTTCAGTGGTAGAGCATCCCCGGTTTGCTTCTCGGTCACAGCACATATGTATTTACATCGAGCAAAGCACCTCACACACAATGCTTAGTACTGATTAACGCTTAGATTGGCTAAAACTGCCCAGGAAAACATGTCTTTGGGTTTGACATAAAATTGGAAAATAAATAAAACAAGAAATGCATTGATGCTTACGTGCCACAAAATAGGTGTACATGCATGGGTAATATAAATTGGACGAAGACATTGGGATTTGACATACCACGGTATACATTAATTTTGGAATTACTTTTCGAGAATGTATCCTTTGTTTCTTTACAATTGGCTATCCAAGACTCTCAATGTATGTTTGCATTCAATGGTTAACAAAACTATACCCAATTTCCATTGTAAGTAACAAAATAAATGTAGCTGCCTGAAATCCAACATCAGTGTCAAATTATCCCAGCCTATGGATTAGACAAAATGGGAATGTCATGAAATGTTTGAGAGACATGCTGTTTTTTGTGAATTGCCCATTCTTGTATTATATTGGAAGGAGATTGTTTAATGCGGTATGCTGTTGTGACTCAAAACTTCAATTAGTAACTGTGTACCGGATTCTTTTAGACATCAGTAGAGCAAGAAGAAGAAGCAGTTTTTATTTTACAGACACGTACAGTAATATTTTCGTTGACAACTCATAAGAGCCATACAGTCAAACCTGTGTTAGTGGTCACCTCCATTAAGCAGCCAACCTGTATTAAGCAGCCAGTTGCCAGATTCCCAATATGTTGATTTACTATACATTTGACCTTTATTAAGCAGCCACCTGTGCTAAGCAGCCACTTTCTGTGATTCCCTTGGCTGGCTGCTTAAGGCAGGTTTGACTGTAAATGCAAATATACATGTCATACTCTATATTGGAGTGTTTTTTTAAAATTCATACATGTTTTCGGTATATTCAAATATTTTTTAATACTTTATGGACATTTTTCATACATGTTTTCTGTATATTCAAATATTTTTTAATACTTTATGGACATTTTTCATACATGTTTTCGGTATATTCAAATATTTTTTAATACTTTATGGACATTTTTCATACATGTTTTCTGTATATTCAAATATTTTTTAATACTTTATGGACATTTTGCATACATGTTTTCGGTATATTCAAATATTTTTTAATACTTTATAGACATTTTCTTTCAGATTATATTTCTGACAAGCATTGTAGAATATATGCCTCCCAAGTATGGCTCGTACTCATATCCTACGTGGGCAAGGATCCTGGGGTGGTTACTGGTTGCTATGGTAACCACACCAATGGTCATACATGCCATCAACATATTTAGAAAAAATGAAGGCTCATTTGTGAAGGTTTGTTTACATCAGCTTGACATTGCTGCATTTAATAATTTTCTATTACCTCCCTTGGCAGATAAAGTCCGATTTATCCCGAAATGCATATTGGTCCCTTTTTTAGTTGGATTTCTTTGTTTTTACTGTTGTTCCGTAACCAGATGTTGCGGTATGATGATAAAAGTGATTTTATCAAAATGATATTAATTTATAACAAATTTTTACCATGAAGTAGTTTATTTCAGCTCGATTGCGAAACAAGTTCTTACAAATTATATTAATCACTCTCGAGATCTCATTCCTGATGGAATCTATCGCCACGAGGGAGAGAGAAGAGGCAACATGGAATTTAAATGCCTCGCCTAAGGGCACAATCATAACGGCTACAACGGGGCTCGAACTCCGGGTGCAAACGCGCTACAACTGCGCTATCACAACTTCCACAACAAGACAGTAAAGCATATCTTGGATATACTGTGTGACGTCTGTCGAGATTTAATAATCATAAGACGAGAAAAAGTATGTAAATTGATAGCATGTGGTGCAAATGAAACCATGATTAAAACAGAGGAAACTAATTAAAGAGACCTATCCTCCTAAAAGAGTATTTAAGGGGAAGTAACTAACCAAAGGGTATTTAAGGGGAAGTAATTAACCAGAGAGTATTTAAGGGGAAGTAATTAACCAGAGTATTTAAGGGGAAGTAACTAACTAAAGAGTATTTAAGGGGAAGTAACTAACCAAAAGAGTATTTAAGGGGAAGTAACTAATCAAAGAGTATTTAAAGGGAAGTAACAAACCAAAGAGTATTTAAGGGAAAGTAACTAACCAAAGAGTATTTAAGGGAAAGTAACTAACCAAAGAGTATCTAAGGGGAAGTAACTATCCAAAGAGTATTCAAGGGGAAGTAACTAACCAGAGTATTTAAGGGGAAGTAACTGACCAATGTCTCCCATTGATAGACACCACAGGCATGTGTATGTAAATGATTGGCAATAAGGCCATACAGTCAAATATGACACTACATAATGCCAACACAACCCACTAAACACCTGTATCCATACACCACCCACTAAACACCTGTAACCATACACCACCCACTAAACACCTGTATCCATACACCACCCACTAAACACCTGTATCCATACACCACCCACTGAAAACCTGTTGTCATACAACACCCACTGAACACCTGTCTCCATACACCACCCACTGAAAACTGGTCACCATACACCACCCACTGAAAACCTGTCGTCATACACCACCCACTGAAAACATGTCACCATACACCACCCACTGAAAACCTGTCTCCATACACCACCCACTGAAAACCTGTCGTCATACACCACCCACTGAAAACCTGTCTCCATACACCACCCACTGAAAACATGTCACCATACACCACCCACTGAAAACATGTCACCATACACCACCCACTGAAAATCTGTCTCCATACACCACCCACTGAAAACCTGTCGTCATACACCACCCACTGAAAACCGGTCACCATACACCACCCACTGAAAACCGGTCACCATACACCACCCACTGAAAACCTGTCGCCATACACCACCCACTGAAAACCTGTCGTCATACACCACCCACTGAAAACCTGTCACCATACACCACCCACTGAAAACCGGTCGCCATACACCACCCACTGAAAACCTGTCGTCATACACCACCCATTGAAAACGTGTCGTCATACACCACCCACTGAAAACCTGTCATCATACACCATCCATTGAAAACGTGTCGTCATACACCACCCACTGAAAACCTGTCATCATACACCATCCATTGAACACCTGTCTCCATACACCACCCACTGAAAACCTGTCATCATACACCATCCATTGAACACCTGTCTCCATACACCACCCACTGAAAACTGGTCACCATACACCACCCACTGAAAACCTGTCGCCATACACCACCCATTGAACACCTGTCGCCATACACCACCCACTGAACACCTGTATCCATACACCACCCACTGAACACCTGTCGCCATACACCACCCACTGAACACCTGTATCCATACACCACCCACTGAACACCTGTCTCCATACACCACCCACTGAACACCTGTATCCATACACCACCCACTGAACACCTGTATCCATACACCACCCACTGAACACCTGTATCCATACACCACCCACTGAACACCTGTCTCCATACACCACCCATTGAACACCTGTATCCATACACCACCCACTGAACACCTGTATCCATACACCACCCACTGAACACCTGTATCCATACACCACCCATTGAACACCTGTATCCATACACCACCCACTGAACACCTGTATCCATACAACACCCATTGAACACCTGTATCCATACACCACCCATTGAACACCTGTATCCATACACCACCCATTGAACACCTGTATCCATACACCACCCATTGAACACCTGTCTCCATACAACACCCATTGAACACCTGTCTCCATACAACACCCATTGAACACCTGTCTCCATACAACACCCACTGAACACCTGTCGCCATACAACACCCATTGAACACCTGTCTCCATACAACACCCATTGAACACCTGTCTCCATACAACACCCATTGAACACCTGTCTCCATACAACACCCACTGAACACCTGTATCCATACACCACCCACTGAAAACCTGTCGTCATACACCACCCACTGAAAACCTGTCGTCATACACCATCCACTGAAAACCTGTCGTCATACACCACCCACTGAAAACCTGTCGCCATACACCATCCACTGAAAACCTGTCGCCATACACCATCCACTGAAAACCTGTCGTCATACACCACCCACTGAAAACCTGTCGCCATACACCACCCACTGAAAACCGGTCACCATACACCACCCACTGAAAACCTGTCGCCATACACCACCCACTGAAAACCTGTTGCCATACACCACCCACTGAAAACCGGTCACCATACACCACCCACTGAAAACCTGTTGCCATACACCACCCACTGAAAACCGGTCGCCATACACCACCCACTGAAAACCTGTCACCATACACCACCCATGAAAACCTGTCGCCATACACCACCCACTGAAAACCTGTCGCCATACACCACCCACTGAAAACCTGTCACCATACACCACCCACTGAAAACCTGTCGTCATACACCACCCACTGAAAACCTGTCGTCATACACCACCCACTGAAAACCTGTCTTCATACACCACCCACCGAAAACCTGTCTCCATACACCACCCGCTGAAAACCTGTCGCCATACACCACCCACTGAAAATCTGTCATACACCATCCACTGAAAACCTGTCGTGATACACCATCCACGTGTCTGCAAGACAATTCCCTGAAAACCAGTCTACAAGCACCACACTACTGTACAGAAATAAACCATAGAGTAGAATACTGCAATACTCTTTATGAATGGTTTGGTTCCTGTAAACATGTTTTTCTCTCTCCAGAAACTAAAGCATTATACAATGCCGCTAGACACATGGGGACCCTGCGACGAAGATATGGAAGCCGAATTCCATGAAAATAAGTCTAAATATAACAACAGAACATTTACAGATCTGTTCTACTACAACGTGTTTGGAAGGTATCCATCAACGTCAATGATGTCTATAACCACGCAACGAGAGCTCGACTGGCTGAAGAAAGCATAGACCAAACCAATCGTGACTGGTCGACTAACTTTGGTTTGATTTCAGAAGGGTATTGACCAAGTGAAGCAGTTCACAGGAATTGGAAATTGTATCCATATGGCACCGAAAGCCTTATATCGTTATATATAAATAATGTAAACATTTTACATAAGTGTTCTAGGATAGAGGTACAAGCAATTTTGGAGTTTAATGCAGACAATTCCAAGCCCCTGTGACTATCGGCGGAATCAGCCGCAACTGCCAAAGCTGGTGGTTGGGGCGAGCATAAAAAATATATCATATTATAGTAGAGTAGGTCGGTGAAACAAAATGCTGTGTGTCTGGAAAAATGATTCCAAAGGTCAGGTGAGCGATTCTGGTCCTAAAATAAATATTTTTGCAATTTCTTTTATGAAAAATGATAATATTAATAGACTTGATACTATGCACAAAACGATTTAGGTCCACCTCCGTGGTCGTGGACCTGCACACCACTGTAACCTATCATCACTGATGGTCATGGTTTGAGCCCCGCTCAGGCCATGCCTGGAGGTTATAAAACTTTTCTCCAATCTCAAAACTCAGTCTCAAGCACCTGATTGGTTCAGCTGACGTTAACACTCAGAATCAACCAATCAGATCACTTAGATCTGAGAAAAGTTTTATAACCTCGGGGCCATGTCTCATTTAAATGAAAAGGTTGGCAGTTTCTTACGGAACTTGGTTCACCAAGTACTGGTTAACCACTGGAGCCTGCCCAGGATAGGTGTTGTTAGGTAAACTGCCAGCGACGATATAGCCCAATATGCTGCTGATGCAGGCGTAAAATAGAACGAACAAACGACTTAGTCGCTTCCAAGCATGTGTATAAATAAATGACACACAAGGCATTGACAGTGTGTCAGTTCTAAAACATGCTTAGATATATTCTAAATGTGTCCGAGTGATATTGTCCCTCAACAAAATGACAAGAAATATTTTGGGACCACAACCGCTCACATGACTCCGGGAATCACAAATCCAAATTTTGTGTTTGTATCTGGCTGTACGTTCGTCTGTCTGTGAGAGACGCTTCATCTTGCCTATTGTAAGGATTACTGATACCATATATTCCGATAGCCTGGGTTCCAGTCTGTCGATTTTTGACTTTTTAACTTCTAGCCAAATGACAGCCTGGGGAAACTTGATTTCCGATCGTAGCACCATCTACTTTTTTGAGGGTGTAGATTTGAAGAACGACAACTCTTCTCTACAAGATAATATCGCTAAAAATAGAAACGGAATTCTATCGGAAATCGCCGAACAGGCACGATTATACACGATCATTTCCGAATATACACAAATGTTCCCGTAGACTCATTTACATATAATGTCCCGTTTCTGTGTTATATCGACGAGATGGTGGAAATCGCCACCAAACAGGCACGATTATACACGATCATTTCCGAATATACACGAATGTTGCCGTAGACTCATTTACATATAATGTCCTGTTTCTGTGTTATATCGACGAGATGGCGGATTTTAAATATTATACTTAAGATTGTAATAGATCGATTCGGCGTAATTGAACTAAGGACGACTTAAATATTGAGTAAATAATGTCAAATCAGATGCACATTGTACTTTTTAAAACTATTTATCGTTCCGTTGACCCGTACACAATGGCGGCCATTTATAAAGTTTATCAACATTGCAGTGCCTCGCTTTCAATTCAAGTACGTCATTAATTAAGTCACGTGCTAATAGGTCTATTAATAATTTCACGGAAACCCGCCAGTTTCCACAGGCGTTGATATGATCAGAAACTCAATACGGCCTAATTAATAGTCTCGGTGTTAAAATATATTTATTTGACTGACCAGGCACAATATATCGACACCTGTTCCCAGGCTAATACTCCGACTACATGTGTATATATATCTGCACCATGTAATGTTCAGTCCACAGGCGCAGGACACAAATTAATTTGTTTGCCCTAAAAAAGTGTCTTGTGCCTGTGGTTCAGTCTAAGCGTACCCTAAACCACAGAAGCTGGTAATTTGCGAAGCAAGTTTTAACAACTTATATTAATCTAGCTAGGATGAAAGCAGAAATGTGGTCATTCGTGTGGAAGGAAACCGGAGTACTCGGAGAAAACCCACCTGTCCGATCTGGCGACCATCGTACCATCTCTCACACAAACTTCCCGGTCCGAGAATCGAACCCGGGTTGCATTGGTGAGAAGCAAGCGCGCTAATCGTAGCAGAACATTAAAAAGAAGAAAATACTTTCGCTACCGAGTAATAAAATTTCTTTTGCGGCATACATCTAAAAAGTACACCAACAGCATAGGACATATGGTAACTCTCCAGCTAACATTGGCGGAGGAATACCCCCCCCCCCGAGCAGTATTTCAGGTATGGATGGGCACCCAGGTTGAACCAGTGACATTCTGCAAGCCAGTTAGTTTATACAAATTATTTTAGCTCGATTGCGAAACAAGTTCTTACAACTGATATTAATCACTCTCGAGACCTCATTCCTGATGCAATCCATCGCCACGAGGGAGAGAAGAGGCAATGTGGAATTTAAATGCCTTGCTTAAGGGCACAATTGTAATGGCTCCAGCGGGGCTCGAACTTCAGTCAGGCCTTTCGCATCTGAAGCGAACGCGCTACCATTGTGCAAGCCAGTTGGATAGCTTCATCGAATATAACAATTCAATCAGAGGGATTCGAATCTACAGCTGTGAGATTTTAAGACAACTACTGTGACCACTTGCTCACCACGGAGGCTCCGTTGTCGTATACTAGAATATACAAATCAATGAAATAAATAATGTTTTTAAAGCGACACTACATCGGTGAAAACGCAAATTTCTACAGGAGTAATTGTTTCCCAAATATTTGCCTTAAAAACCGTAACCACTCGGCGGACAAATATATGTGGGTTAAGAAATTTTGGAAGTCGTGATAGCGCAGTGGCGTTTGCTTCAGGCGCGAAAGGTCCGAAGTTCGAGCCCCACTGGAGCCGTTACGATTGTGCCCGTAGGCAAGGCATTTAAATTACGCATTGCCTCTTCTCTCTCCTTCATGGCGATGGATTCCATCAGGAATGAGGTCTCGAGAGTGATTAATATAAGTTGAAAGAACTTGTTTCACAATCGAGCTAAAATAAATTAACTAAGAAATAAAAAATATTAGAAATATTCTCTGTAAAAACTGTGTTTATATTGCAAAATAACATCACATGACACAGAGTTTGTATATTAAAATATTGACTGATTTAAACATAAAAACCACACTGTGTATTTTATTATCTCCCTTTTATATTTCCGTTTTTTAGTCAGTTAACCCATTTCATTCTGGATACATTTAAAGGCTTTTGCAAACAACATAGATCCAGATCAGCCGCAGCGTTTACGCTGCGTGCTGATCAGGATCAATGCTGTTTGCTACATAGCCAAGTGTCTTAGCAAGATCATCTGAATAGCAAACAGCAAAGAGCCTGATCAGACGGAACGTTCCATGGTGGCTGATCTGGCTCTATGTTATTGGTAAATACTGTTTGAACGGTATCCAGAATTTAATGGGTTAATGAGGAAGATACAGAAGGAATCCTTTTTTAATGTATGTTTGTATGGGCCTCAAGGTCTCTTTACCGTTGAAGGCACAACCAAACTATCAAGTTCTCGTTTTTGACCCGATTCCGACAGCCATATATGGAATCTACTTTCTACCAATCCCTGTAATTCTTTTCGCTTGTCCCGTGGAAGTCCCGCCTGTTTCACAATCTTCTGCCAGGAATCAATCTGGCGGTGCCGTTGAGTTACAGCACGCTGGTATTTACTTGGCAGACCGCCAGGAATTTCCTTCGTTGTCCCTTCCATTTCAAATGGTACATTAAATGTGAAAAAGTCGGCAACAGGCAGGAGCTCCCAAACTGGCATCTCCTCTTTATGATCTGGACCGATGCACAACGGCTGATCCCACAAGTTTCTATCCACTCCTGCAATAAACCATTCATTCTATAATTAGGCCAGATCCCACAAGTTTCTATCCACTCCTGCAATAAACCATTCATTATATTAATTAGGCCAGATCCCACAAGTTTCTATCCACTCCTGCAATAAACCATTCATTATATTAATTAGGCCAGATCCCACAAGTTTCTATCCACTCCTGCAATAAACTGTTCATTATATTAATTAGGCCAGATCCCACAAGTTTCTATCCATTTCTGCAATAAACCATTCATTATATTAATTAGGCCAGATCCCACAAGTTTCTATCCACTCCTGCAATAAACCATTCATTGTATTAATTAGGCCAGATCCCACAAGTTTCTATCCACTCCTGCAATAAACCATTCATTCCATAATTAGGCCAGATCCCACAAGTTTCTATTCACTCCTGCAATAAACCATTCATTGTATTAATTAGGCCAGATCCCACAAGTTTCTATCCACTCCTGCAATAACCCATTCATTGTATTAATTAGGCCAGCTCCCACAACATTCTAACACTCCTGCAAAAAACCGTTCATTGTATTAATTAGGCCAGCTCCCACAAGTTTCTATCCACTCCTGCAATAAACTGTTCATTGTATTAATTAGGCCAGATCGCACAAGTTTCTATCCACTCCTGCAATAAACCATTCATTGTATTAATTAGGGCAGATCCCACAAGTTTCTATCCACTCCTGCAATAAACCGTTCATTGTATTAATTAGGCCAGCTCCCACAAGTTTCTATCCACTCCTGCAATAAACCGTTCATTGTATTAATTAGGCCAGCTCCCACAGGTTTCTATCCACTCCTGCAATAAACCGTTCATTGTATTAATTATGGCAGATCCCACAAGTTTCTATCCACTCCTGCAATAAACCATTCATTCTATAATTAGGCCAGATCCCACAAGTTTATATCCACTCCTGCAATAAACCATTCATTGTATTAATTAGGGCAGATCCCACAAGTTTCTATCCACTCCTGCAATAAACCATTCATTCTATAATTAGGCCAGCTCCCACAAGTTTCTATCCACTCCTGCAATAACCCATTCACTGTATTAATTAGGCCAGATCCCACAAGTTTCTATCCACTCCTGCAATAAACCATTCATTGTATTAATTAGGGCAGATCCCACAAGTTTCTATCCACTCCTGCAATAAACCGTTCATTGTATTAATTAGGCCAGATCCCACAAGTTTCTATCCACTCCTGCAATAAACCATTCATTATATTAATTAGGCCAGATCCCACAAGTTTCTATCCACTCCTGCAATAAACTGTTCATTATATTAATCAGGCCAGATCCCACAAGTTTCTATCCACTCCTGCAATAAACTGTTCATTGTATTAATTAGGCCAGATCCCACAAGTTTCTATCCACTCCTGCAATAAACTGTTCATTGTATTAATCAGGCCAGATCCCACAAGTTTCTATCCACTCCTGCAATAAACTGTTCATTGTATTAATTAGGCCAGATCCCACAAGTTTCTATCCACTCCTGCAATAAACCATTCATTGTATTAATTAGGGCAGATCCCACAAGTTTCTATCCACTCCTGCAATAAACCGTTCATTCTATTAATTAGGCCAGATCCCACAAGTTTCTATCCACTCCTGCAATAAACCATTCATTATATTAATTAGGCCAGATCCCACAAGTTTCTATCCACTCCTGCAATAAACTGTTCATTGTATTAATCAGGCCAGATCCCACAAGTTTCTATCCACTCCTGCAATAAACCGTTCATTCTATTAAATTACGACAGATAGGAAAACGTAACAGACCAATGTAACAGAAAACAAGAATTAAGAAATGACAAATTTTGGAAAATGTTTGTTTTGGTGTTTTAAAGCCAGACTAGAGTTTCGGTGATACGGCGAACCACCGAACCACCGACGTTCTGCAAGCAAGCTGGATAACTTCTTCACATGAATGTGTTTGTTTTTAGGGGCTTACCGGCGCACTAACAGCTTAGGTTATATGGCGACTCTCCAGCTATTAACGGCGGAGAAAGTCTCCCGGGTGTCACTTCGATCAGTATTTCAGGCACGGACGAGCACCCGGGTAGAACCACCGATCTTCTGAAGCCAGCTGGATAACTTTCTCATATGAAATAATTTGACACCCCAAATGGGATTTGAACCTAGAACAGTGGGGAGCAAGTGATTTGAAGCCACCGACAACAATCACGCGAGGATGAAGCCCCACCCCCCCCATCACACTCTAACTAGAATCCCAGAGAACATCTTACCAACGCCAACTTCAGCCATATGTTCTTCGAGTTTAGGGTAGAATGTATGATACGGTGCCAACTGGATGGAGTCGTTGCCACTGAGTATGACTGGAGGGTTTGGGACTAGTAGATGCAGAGTGCATAGGGTGCACGAGCTGTAACATGACATAAAGGAAAGCTTTGTGTATACAGTGAATCAGTTTGTGCAAGTCGTGATAGCGCAGTGGATGCGCGTTCGCTTCAGGTGCGAAAGGTCCGGAGTTCGAGCCCCGTTGGAGCCGTTACGATTGTGCCCTTAGGCAAGGCATTTAAATTCCACATTGCCTCTTCTCTCTCCCTCGTGGCAATGGATTCCAACAGGAATGAGGTCTCAAGAGTGATTTATATAAGTTGAAAGAACTTGTTTCGCAATCGAGCTAAAATAAATTTGTATAAACTAATCAGTTTGTGCAAAGATTCATTTTGGACTCTGGCTTCTTGTACTTTTATATTAACCTGGGAATGGCTTCTTGTACTTTTATATTAGTTTGGGAATGGCTTCTTGTACTTTTATATTAGTCTGGGAATGGCTTCTTGTACTTTTATATTAGTCTGGGAATGGCTTCTTGTACTTATTAGCCTGGCAATGGCTTCTTGTACTTTTATATTAGCCTGGCAATGGCTTCTTGTACTTATTAGCCTGGCAATGGCTTCTTGTACTTATTAGCCTGGCAATGGCTTCTTGTACTTCTGGGAACAGGCATCGATATATTTTGCCTGGTCAGTCAAATAAATATATTTTAACACCAAGACTATTAATTGGGCCGTATTGAGTTTCTGATCATATCAACGCCTGGGGAAAAGTGGGGGATTGTCCGTGTAATTATTGAGTCGCACTAATCCTATTAATAGGCCTATTAGCACGTGACTTAATTAATGACGTACTTGAATCGAAAGAGAGGCACTGCAATGTTGATAAAACTTTATAATTGGCCGTCATTGTTTACGGGTCAACGGAACGATAAATAGTTTTAAAAAGTACAATGTGCGTCTGATTTGACATATTTACGCAATATTTAAGTAGTCCTTAGTTCAATTACACCGAATCGATCCATTACCATCTAAATGTAATATTTAAAATCCGCCATCTCGACGATATAACACAGACATGGGACATTATATGTTTGCAATGTAAATGAGTCTACGGGAGCATTCGTGTATTTTCGGAAATGATCGTGTATAATTGTGCCTGTTCGGCGATTTCCAATAGAATTCCGTTTCTATATTTAGCGATATTATCTTGTAGAGAAGAGTTGTCGTTCTTCAAATCTACACCCTCATAAATGAGGGTGTAAGTAGATGGCGCTACGATCGGAAATCCAGTTTCCCCAGGCTGTCATTTTGCCAAAAGTTAAAAATCGACAGACTGGAACCCAGGCTACTTTTATATATGTGTAGGAACCGTTAGGATAGGGAGTTCAAAGGTGTCTCCCCGGAAGATTTTACAATCTATATCTCCACAGTTGCATTCTGGGGCATTTTAAGATATAATATAATTATATTGACGAGAAAATAAGGAATATATCTGAAAATCTTCTCTTATTAATTAAAAAGTAATGAAATATCGAGTGGAAGTCGTGATAGCGCAGTGGTAGCGTGTACGCTTCAGGTGCGAAAGGCCTGAAGTTCAAACCCGCTGGAGCCGTTACGATTGTGGCATTTAAATTCCAATTCTATCTCCGTCGTGGCGATGGATTCTATCAGGAATGAAGTCTCGAGAGTGATTAATACATGTTGTAAGAACTTGTTTCGCAATCGAGTTAAAATAAATTTGTATATAAACTATGTAATTTACGGGGTTTCCAAAGGTCAATAAGATTTCGATTAGCGCAGTGGTTAGCGCGCTCGCCTCTCACCAATGTGACCCGGGTTCGATCCTCGGACAGGGAAGTATGTGAGATGGTACGATGGTCGCCAGATCGGACAGGTGGGTTTTCTCCGGGTACTCCGGTTTTCTCCAACACGAATGACCACATATACGCTTTCATCCGAGCCAACGAGAGTGATTAATACAAGTTGTTAAAACTTGCTTCACAATCGTAAAATAAATAAAGTATAAAAAAGTCAATAAAGCATTATGTCCCCGTGATCCCTTCAGTTTTAAATGGCGAGTGCAGTAGTGCCTTAATTTGGTCAGTATCCTATTAATTCATGCCGGTAGCCCTTAAAATCTTAATATACACGGCACTCGATTAATATGGCAAAGTGCCTAAATGCTCAAGATTTCTTTGCGCAGTTGATTCTTTGCACGCTAACTGTGAAAATAACAGTCAAATTATTTGACCACATATACGCTTCCATCCGCGCCATCGAGAGTGATTATATATAAGTTGTTAAAGCTTGTTTCGCAATCAAGTTTATACTTTTAGTTAAAGAAAACGCACCCAGTTTACTCCTCCCGACTGTCACAAATTCTTGTGTGCGTTTCAGTCGGTCATATGAAAACCAAACACATATCGTGATAGCGCAGTGGTAGCACGTTCGCTTCAGGTCTGAGAAGCCAGAGTTCGTGCCCAGCTGTAGCTGTTACAATTGCGCCATTAGGCAAGGCACTTAAATTCTACACTGCCTCTTCTTACTCTTCCTCTATCTCCCACGTGGCGGTGGATTCCATCAGAAATGAGGTCTCGAGAGGGAAATATTAATGTCGTAAGAACTTGTTTCGCAACCAAGTTAGAATAATTGAATGGGAAGAGTTATTGTTTGTTAAAGTGATCAAATAATAGTTCACTCAGGAACATAAAAAGTCACTCAATAGTCATTCACTAGTCACTAACTAGTCACTCGCTAGTCACTCACTAGTCACTCGCTAGTCACTCACTAGTCACTCACTAGTCACTCGCTAGTCACTAACTAGTCACTCGCTAGTCACTTGCTAGTCACTCACATAAAAAGCTATTATTATCATTGCTAGACACTCGTGATAATAATGGTTTCACTGTTTATTTGGTGACATATAATTTAATCGTACACTGAGCAAAACAAAAGCAAATATCTACTTGTAGTTATTATATACAAATTTATTTTAGCTCGATTGCGAAACAAGTTCTTACCACTTATATTAATCACTCTCGAGACCTCATTCCTGATGGAATCCATCGCCACGAGGGACAGAGAAGAGGCAACGTGGAATTTAAATGCCTTGCCTAAGGGCACAATCGTAATGGCTTCAGCGGGGCTCGAACTCCAGACATTTCGCACCTGAAGTGAAAGCGCATCCACTGCGCTATCACGACTTCCACTTCTTGTAGTTAATTAGATGTTGCTGAATTACAATGTATTCTAATAAATAATATTTCTGGGTATACCGATTACCAGTGACATAAGCAATAACCTGTGTATTTGTGTCTCAATACGAGGATGTACAAATAATGTTCACTCTCAATTAAGCATAATATTGTATATTTTAGTGTATGCAATATCAGTTAGTAAGAAATAAATCTTAACTGAATCAGTAACAAAGTGAAAACAACAGCACGATTGTGCCTTTATGCAGGGCATTTAAATTCCACGTTGCCTCTTCATTCCATCAGAAATGAGATCTCGAGAGTGATTAATATAAGTTGTAAGAACTTGTTTCGCAATCGAGCTAACATAAATTTGTATAAACTAAACAACAGCACTGGCCTCCATCTTATATTTAAGCAGTGATACCAAATATCAGTGACGATGTAATAACCTATGTATTCTGATAAATAATTTTCCTGGGTATACCGATTACCATACATGTAAGCAATAACCTGTGTATTTGTGTCTCAATACGAGGCTGTACAAATAATGTTCACTCTCAATTAAGCATAATGGTATTTATTTTATTGTATGCAATATCAGTTAGTAAGAAATAAAACTGAATCAATAACAAAGTGCAAGCCTCAGCACTGGCGTCCATCTTTTATTTACGCGATGATACCAATTATCGGAGATGATGTAAATTTTGCCTCATAAATTTATACCAGTAACAATACATGCAATATAATGTGATCATGTGACGTCACCATACAAATGTTAAATGCAGCCAATAGATAACAAAATCATTGAAATTCACCTAAATATGGTAGGTTCGATCCCCCGTCTGACCCTAATAAAATTAACAGTCTTTCAGATGGGACGTTAAACTGAGGTCTCGTATCGGTGCTGTACACCGTGCACGTAAAAGAACCAGAGGAGATTCTGGAATGGATCTCTCTGTATCATTACACTAATCCTCCAAAAATCTAAAATTACTAATCTCTTCAGGAGGCGTCGCTCATATGGGCAACCGGTAGCGACGATAAATAAACATAAAAAACACACAAAAAATCACCTAAATACTGACCACATGAACGAAAACGTATGGGAGAATTGAAAACTGAACAAATTTTGAATGAATGAAGGTAAATTTATCTGTAGAAATGATATTTCAGCTTGCAATTTGCTATCGACTGTGCGGAACTGAGCATGTGCGGTTCATTTGGATTATTCTGATATCATTAATTATTATTCACAGATATTAGGGTCACTGGAGATAATAACACAGGAGAAATAATTCCAACAGACATTCATTTCTGACATGGTACATTTCTTACCTTATAGTAACAACTCTTGCGCAAGCGACCAGCGTGACAGATTCACAGTGACTCATATATACATGTGTCTCGACCGGTCCCAGGATGATCGTTGAATTACGACATTTCTCTATCGTAACTGACCTAAAACAGGAATAGTTGTTGCATGAAGAGTGACACATCACTCGCTGATACACGATAGCAATAGAGGAGATATAGTTAGGCAGAATGACATATGTGTACCTACTTGAGAGTTGAGATATAGTTAGGCTCAATGACATCTGTGTACCTATGTGAGAGGAGATAGTTAGGCACAATGACATCTGTGTACCTACTTGAGAGTTGAGATATAGTTAGGCACAATGACATATGTGTACCTATGTGAGAGGAGATATAGTTAGGCACAATGACATATGTGTACCTATGTGAGAAGAGATATAGTTAGGCAGAATGACATATGTGAGAGGAAATATAGTTAGGCAGAATGACATCTGTGTACCTACTTGAGAGTTGAGATATAGTTGGGCAGAATGACATCTGTGTACCTATGTGAGAGGAGATATAGTTGGGCAGAATGACATATGTGTAACGAGGTGAGAGGAGATATAGTTAGTTCATACAAATTTATTTTAGCTCGATTGCGAAACAAGTTATTTCAACTTATATAAATCACTCACGAGACCTCATTCCTGATGGAATCCATCGCCACGAGGGAGAGAGAAGAGGCAACGTGGAATTTAAATGCCTTGCCTAAGGGCACAATCGTTACAGCTCCAGCGGGGCTCGAACCCCGGACCATTCGCACCTGAAGCGAACGCGCATCCACATATAGTTAGGCACAATGACATCTGTGTACCTACTTGAGAGTTGAGATATAGTTGGGCAGAATGACATATGTGTACCGAGGTGAGAGGAGATATAGTTAGGCAGAATGACATGTGTACATACCCGAGAGGTGAGAGGAGATATAGTTAGGCGGAATGACATGTGTACATACCCGAGAGGAGATATAATTAGGCGGAATGACATGTGTACATACCCGAGAGGTGAGAGGAGATATAGTTAGGCAGAATGACATGTGTACATACCCGAGAGGAGATATAGTTAGGCGGAATGACATGTGTACATACCCGAGAGGTGAGAGGAGATATAGTTAGGCAGAATGACATGTGTACATACCCGAGCGGAGATATAGTTAGGCGGAATGACATCTGTGTACCAATACATTTTGGTGCTTGTAGCCTAATCTATGGCCGGGCTGAGCATTCAAATCGTATTATTAACACACACAACTTAATCACCTTAGTTTATAATTTATGCGTGTTAACTAAACTTCTTAGTACGCTCGCCCATATGGTTGCCGGAGGCGAGGGTAAATAAGCTCAATCATCATCATCTGTGTACCTATCTGAGAGGTGAAACAGATAGGCAGAATGACATCTGTGTACCTACCTAAGAGGTGAGAGGAGATACAGATAGGCAGAATGACATATGTGTACCTACCTAAGAGGTGAGAGGAGATACAGATAGGCAGAATGACATCTGTGTACCTACCTAAGAGGTGAGAGGAGATACAGATAGCCAGAATGACATCTGTGTACCTACCTAAGAGGTGAGAGGAGATACAGATAGGCAGAATGACATCTGTGTACCTACCTAAGAGGTGAGAGGAGATACAGATAGGCAGAATGACATATGTGTACCTACCTAAGAGGTGAGAGGAGATACAGATAGGCAGAATGACATCTGTGTACCTACCTAAGAGGTGAGAGGAGATACAGATAGGCAGAATGACATATGTGTACCTACCTAAGAGGTGAGAGGAGATACAGATAGGCAGAATGACATCTGTGTACCTACCTAAGAGGTGAGAGGAGATACAGATAGGCAGAATGACATCTGTGTACCTACCTAAGAGGTGAGAGGAGATACAGATAGCCAGAATGACATCTGTGTACCTACCTAAGAGGTGAGAGGAGATAAGATAGCCAGAATGACATCTGTGTACTCCTAGAGGTGAGAGGAGTAAGATAGGGAATAATCTGTGTACCTACCTAAGAGGTGAGAGGAGATACAGATAGCAGAATGACATCTGTGTACCTACCTAAGAGGTGAGAGGAGATACAGATAGACAGAATGACATCTGTGTACCTACCTAAGAGGTGAAAGGAGATACAGATAGACAGAATGACATCTGTGTACCTACCTAAGAGGTGAGAGGAGATACAGATAGACAGAATGACATATGTGTACCTACCTAAGAGGTGAGAGGAGATACAGATAGGCAGAATGATATCTGTGTACCTACCTAAGAGGTGAGAGGAGATACAGATAGGCAGAATGACATCTGTGTACCTACCTAAGAGGTGAGAGGAGATACAGATAGGCAGAATGACATCTGTGTATCTTCACACTGCTGTTCTCCAGTGTATTTGAGCACTGAAAATGAAAACAGAATCAGAATTTACAAAGATCTTTATAAGTAATTAACCCATATCATTCTGGATACATTTAAAGGCTTTTGCAAACAACATAGATCCAGATCAGCCGCAGCGTGCTGATCAGGATCTATGTTGTTTGCTACATAGCCAAGTGTCTTAGCAAGATCATCCGAATAGCAAACAGCATAGAGCCTGATCAGACGGAATGTTCCATGGCGGCTGATCTGGCTCTATGTTCTTTGCAAATACTGTTTGAACGGTATCCAGAATGAAATGGGTTAAAGAAACTATAACCATGCAATACCTGGCCCCTACAGTGGGGCAATCAAAATGAAAGTAGGTAGCAGCCATCAAACTATGGGGCGGCTGCATACCAACTTATTACGGTAGTTATTTGCACCAAGTTATCCGAAACTCCCACGACGGACAGCAAAGATATACGTAAAATCTTTATCTCAACCAGCCGATCAGAATATAGTATCAACCACGCATAAAGATCCCGCCTTTACGCGCCTTCATCACTTGCTCCGCCCAGGGTTAGGGTCAAAACGCGTGGTTGATGTCATTATTCAGTTGGGTGGTTGAGAAAAAAGGCTTACCGTACATGACCATTATGACTATATTCATACACAGGGGTCAACTTACGACCTTGATATTCGAGCTATAGATCAGACCCTGAGCTTATAAAACTTTTCTCAAATCTCAAACTCTAAGTGATCTGATTGGTTGATTCTGAGTGTTACTATCAGCTGAACCAATCAGACGCTTGAGAATGAGTTTTGAGATTGGAGAATGTTTTATTACAGATTATAACACTCTTCTCCAATCTCAAAACTCATTCTCAAGCGTCTTGATTGGTTCTGCTGACAGTAACACTCAGAATCAACCAATGAGATCATTTGAGCTCAAGTTTGAGATCTGAGAAAAGTTTTATAACCTCGGGCCCTGGCCTTTGTTGTAACAAGGACACAAATGTGATATATAAAGACAATTATAATTTCCCATGTATATGGGAGATCTGTTATTACCGGCTATATATCTGTATGACTGGTTATAATTATATTATATATTATACTCGGGGGGATCAGTTATGAACTATCATAGTACAGATACATATTAAGACAGTCCACTTGCTTTTAATCTTCTTAGTAAACATATTTTAAACTTTGCAATCTTAACTAAAAGTATTTTAGTACATAACTCTGTAATTTTAATGCATAATGTCGAATGCTGGATGGACATGGGTGCAAGACTTTATTGTCTTGTGACAGGTCGATCACAGTAGTATAGTACAACGCGACATTGCACATGTAACAAGGTATTCTCGTCACATAACCGTACTAGAAATGGTAAACTTATTTTTATAAATATGCAATCTTAGACATCTTAGAAGTATACGTGCACCGGGTATTGTATTCACCCGGTCTACCCCCGACTGTCGCTGGCACAAATTCTTGTGTGAGCGAGTTGGAGATATGAAAACCGAACATACACTGAGATTACAGCAGGCCTCTTAGCCTTTTAAACATCTAGTTATTATAATTGCGATAGACAAAACCATCACTTTTAGATGATGGGTATTTTAATTTTCTTAGAAAACTCTCGTCGCCTAAATGCATTTATGCGGTGGCGACTTTAAATAAACTTATTAATTATTTAGTTGTTGCAACATTTCATCTTACCATCATACTATGAATATATCTCGGAGGTTATTTGTTTGCTTCAGTGAATGATCAAATTATCATTTGACGATTGAAAGCAATATTATCGCAAGTGGTGCAGTGGCGTCAGTGGTCCAGCGTCGGATTTGGAATCGAACGGTCCCGGGTTCGATACTCGGTCAGGCCACGTATGTAGTGTCATTGAGCAAGGCATCTCACACACATTGCTTAGGACTGGTTAATTGCTTAGGTCAGCTAAGCCTGCCCAGGAAACATGTCTAAGTCCCCGAGAGGGGTTTGACATTAAAGGAACATACATACAGTATCTAATAGGATACTTCAATCATCTGTGTACATGTACATGTTTGTATTACCAAGCTTTTAAAAGCGGGAAATGCATGCGTAACCTACCCTCGCTATTGTCTGCTTCCCAACTTGACTCATTATGATGATCTTGTTTCTACAAACAAAATGAAAAATAGCGTAGTTATAAGAAAATACCCCGAGTTATTTATAAGAAAATACTCGAAAGTTACAAGCAAATACTCGAAGTTATAAGAAAATACCTAAAGTTTCGAGTATTGCACAGTCCTTACCCTTTCATATGTTCCCTCGGTACAACATGTGCATTTGTAGCAATTCTTCCCCTCTTGGCCTGTGCTTCCTTCGCTTCCTTGTTATCCTCCCCTGTTACAACATACAATATTACATTATCCTCCCCTGTACAACACACAATATTACATCCTCCTCCCCTGTACAACATACAATATTACATCCTCCTCCCCTGTACAACATACAATATTACATCATCCTCCCCTGTACAACATACAATATTACATCCTCCTCCCCTGTACAACATACAATATTACATCATCCTCCCCTGTACAACATACAATATTACATCCTCCTCCCCTGTACAACACACAATATTACATCATCCTCCCCTGTACAACATACAATAGTACATCATCCTCCCCTGTACAAACACACAATATTACATCATCCTCCCCTGTACAACACACAATATTACATCATCCTCCCCTGTACAACACACAATATTACATCATCCTCCCCTGTACAACATACAATATTACATCATCTTCCCCTGTACAACACACAATATTACATCATATCCCCTGTACAACACACAATATTACATCATCCTCCCCTGTACAACACACAATATTACATCCTCCTCCCCTGTACAACACACACTATTACATCATCCTCCCCAATACAACACACAGTATTTGTAGCGGGCAAACTTGCTGAAACGTAAGTTTCGGTGCTTTTTATAAGTATATGTATGTTATTGGTATGTATGCAGTGCTTAGTTGACGCAACAGTCTTATTTTAGTTGCGAGTACCTGTTGCACCACAAATTTGTGTGCGACGTAATGCGACAGGTGGGCAGTGTCATGCGACGTGTGGGGCACGTGTGTGCAATGCGAAGTGTGGATTCCAGTGTGCACATCCCACACGTTGCATTGACCGGTTAGTATAAATACCGAGCAGAATTTCATTCTGGGCCTCCAACACTCTCCAAGATAGCCGAGAATCCTTGCCAGTTTGTATTGCAGACGTCATATTTTAAGCATTGTATAGTGATCGTTAGCATCCACGCACATGCATAGCATAAATTTTGCTGCAGAGTAAAATAAGTAAAAGTAAAAGAGTTATCGTTGTCATCATTCAGTCACCTGTCCACTGTGATCCACCTACGTCTGTCCGCCCGTCTGCCCACTAGATTGACCCTGGTTGGCCATTTTGTATTCCGGGTACCATCATTTGCCATGCATAACGCGTACATTTATTACTAAAATCCTTGTAGAATTTGTCTACTGCGCAGTATACACAAGTACAGTTGTCAAGACATTTTTTTTCAAGATAAAATTGTCCAAAACGTAGTGAAAGTTGGCAAAAATATCGATTCAACAAGTTACTATGTTCTATAAAATAACTATTCAATTCATCTGCATCGAACACAAACTCACCTCCCATTGGCCATGACAGTCTCCGCCCACTTGCTATACATGCCGATATGCCAAATGGATTTTGTACGAGGGAATCTTTGATCCAGTTCTGTAGCAATCTTAGTGAGAAACTTTTCATGAGCTAAAATGAATACAATTGCAAATGAATCGCAGGTTAATACCGTATAATGGTTTTTTGCACGATGAATATTTACGCGAGAGCCTCCGATTCATGTTGCAAAAATATCTCAATTGTTGTCTAAGATTATTTTCGCGTTGTTTGTCTGCCATTTTGTCCAACAAGCATGGTATGTTTGATTAGTACTGATTAGGGATGGCAACAAATAGCGATTATACTATTCGAATATTCGGTCGGGAAGGTATTCGTATATTCGATAGAATTCTATCAAAAACTCAAAATCACTCAAAATCTTATATAAATTGCCAAACTAACCTAATTTATGTTTTACACGTAAACGTCATCTTCTTCAAATGATTATTCAGATTGATATTGTACCCGAATATCTTAAATCCAATTTGCATAAATTACACCTAGCAGTTTTCTTATTCTCAAAGCAATTCAAGCATTTCCAAAAGTGTGACTGAGCAGGTGGCATCATAATATTTTTCCCCGAATATTCGAATACTGGAATAGTATTCAGATATTCGGACGTTATATTCGAATATTCGTTGCCATCCCTAGTATCGATATATTTTGAACAGGTAAAGTTAATCGAGTCTATTGGTTTGATGTATTGTACTTTCAAATTTAACAAAACGAAAGACACACTTCATATACTGTTGACGGAAAGGCTTTAATGTGGAAGTCGTGATAGCGCAGTTGATGCGCGTTCGCTTCAGGTGCGAAAGGTCCGGAGTTCGAGCCCCGCTGGAGCAGTTACGATTGTGCCCTTAGGCAAGACATTTAAATTCCATGTTGCCTCTTCTCTCTCCCTCGTGGCGATGGATTCCATCAGGAATGAGGTCTCGAGAGTGATTAATATAAGTTGTAATAACTTGTTTCACAATCGAGCTAAAATAAATTTGTGAACAAAAAACTCAACTGTTAAATTGCGGCAATCAAACTGTTTGGCAGATGTAACTCACTCAATGTCCATTATCATTTAAAATGCAATGTTTTCTCAACCGTGTGCACATTCCTTTGTCAATCGTGTCTATCAATGTTGTTTATTTTATTTTTTTACGTTTATTTATCGTCGCTACCGGTTGCCCATATGAGCGATGCCTCCTGAAGAGATTAGGCGTTTTAGATTTTTGGAGGATAGTGCATGATACAGACAGAGACCCATTTCAGAGTCCCCTCTGGTTCTTTTACGTGCATGGTGTAAAGCACCGACACGAGACCTCGGTTTAAAGTCCCATCCGAAAGACCGTTAATATTATTAGGGTCAGAAGGGATGTTGTTTATTGTAATTGCGCAGCAGGTTTGACTGTCGTGTTATATGCAACTAAATACAAGGTGGTAAATATGAAAATGAATTTTAAAAAATGTAAACATCATTCTGAAACTTACATGTAAAATCTAGTTACCTCCCTTAGATAGATTTATCCATTTGCAGTCTTGAGAAAACGAAAGTTGTATATATTTACAGTAGTGAATACATGTCAACAGCATAGACACGGACCAGGTAAATAACTTATATTGAATGATAATTCATTAACATATAAAACGTGAAAATATAAATTTGGTTTAAAAATTACTCGACGAAATAATGCCATAGCCAGCCGATTGCATGGATACACCCATAGATACATGTACACGGTCAACACGTACCCTAGTCAACTCGGTCTTCGAACTCGTCTTACATCGTAGTACCCTGGCTGTTGCATGCGGAGATTTTTTATTTTAATGACTGTTCACATATCAATAAACTTTACAATAAAAGCCTTATTTTAAAAATGATAAAAAACATGAATTTATGGGCGTGGGGGAGTCGCAAAAATATTAGAATTACATGGGGGTCCGATTTCGGGCTAGACCGATTTGGTTTTGAAAATTTTAGAATCTCTGGACCTGTCCATGTCAGTTATTTGGTGTTGAATGGATTAACTTATGCATCTGTAATAAAACAACTAATATATATATAACTCCTCCACTGAGGGCTGTGGATGGTGGAGGGTGTACAGATGTGCGATGGGAGGCTGTGGTGGGGGAGGGTGTACATATGTGCTATGAGAGAGCTGTGGGTGGGGGAGGGTGTACAGATGTGCTATGAGAGAGCTGTGGGTGGGGGAGGGTGTACGGATGTGCTATGAGAGAGCTGTGGGTGGGGGAGGGTGTACAGATGTGCTATGGGAGGAGTGGGTGGGGCAGGGTGTACAGATGTGCTATGAGAGAGCTGTGGTGGGGCAGGGTGTACAGATGTGCTATGAGAGAGCTGTGGGTGGGGGAGGGTGTACAGATGTGCTATGGGAGGACTGTGGGTGGGGCAGGGTGTACAGATGTGCTATGGGAGGACTGTGGGTGGGGCAGGGTGTACAGATGTGCTATGAGAGAGCTGTGGGTGGGGCAGGGTGTACAGATGTGCTATGAGAGAGCTGTGGGTGGGGGAGGGTGTACATATGTGCTATGAGAGAGCTGTGGGTGGGGCCGGGTGTACAGATGTGCTATGAGAGGACTGTGGGTGGGGCAGGGTGTACAGATGTGCTATGAGAGAGCTGTGGGTGGGGCAGGTGTACAGATGTGCTATGAGAGAGCTGTGGGTGGGGGAGGGTGTACATATGTGCTATGAGAGAGCTGTGGGTGGGGAGGGTGTACAGATGTGCTATGAGAGAGCTGTGGGTGGGGGAGGGTGTACAGATGTGCTATGGGAGGACTGTGGGTGGGGCAGGGTGTACAGATGTGTTATGAGAGAGCTGTGGGTGGGGGAGGGTGTACATATGTGCTATGGAGAGCTGTGGGTGGGGGAGGGTGTACAGATGTGCTATGAGAGGGCTGTGGGTGGGACAGGGTGTACAGATGTACTATGGGAGGACTGTGGGTGGGGGAAGGTGTACAGATGTGCTATGAGAGAGCTGTGGGTGGGGCCGGGTGTACAGATGTGCTATGGGAGGACTGTGGGTGGGGGATGGTGTACAGATGTGCTATGAGAGAGCTGTGGGTGGGGCCGGGTGTACAGATGTGCTATGAGAGGTGGGTGGGGCAGGTGTACAGATGCTATGAGAGAGCTGTGGGTGGGGCAGGGTGTACAGATGTGCTATGAGAGAGCTGTGGGTGGGGGGTGTAGGTTGTATGAGAGAGCTGTGGGTGGGGGACATATGTGCTATGAGAGAGCTGTGGGTGGGGAGGGTGTACAGATGTGCTATGAGAGAGCTGTGGGTGGGGGAGGGTGTACAGATGTGCTATGGGAGGACTGTGGGTGGGGCAGGGTGTACAGATGTGTTATGAGAGAGCTGTGGGTGGGGGAGGGTGTACATATGTGCTATGGAGAGCTGTGGGTGGGGGAGGGTGTACAGATGTGCTATGAGAGGGCTGTGGGTGGGACAGGGTGTACAGATGTACTATGGGGGACTGTGGGTGGGGGAAGGTGTACAGATGTGCTATGAGAGAGCTGTGGGTGGGGCCGGGTGTACAGATGTGCTATGGGAGGACTGTGGGTGGGGGAGGTGTACATATGTGCTATGAGAGAGCTATGAGTGGGCAGGGTGTACAATGTACTATGGGAGACTGTGGGTGGGGAAGGTGTACAGATGTGCTAGGAGAGAGCTGTGGGTGGGGCCGGTTGTAATATGAGCTATGGGAGGACTGTGGGTGGGGGAAGGTGTACAGATGTGCTATGAGAGAGCTGTGAGTGGGGCAGGGTGTACAGATGTACTATGAGAGGACTGTGGGTGGGGGAAGGTGTACAGATGTGCTATGAGAGAGCTGTGGGTGGGGCCGGTGTACAGATGTGCTATGGGAGGACTGTGGGTGGGGAAGGTGTACAGATGTGCTATGAGAGAGCTGTGGGTGGGGGAGGGTGTACAGATGTGCTATGAGAGAGCTGTGGGTGGGGAGGTGTACAGATGTGCTATGAGAGAGCTGTGGGTGGGGAGGTGTACAGATGTGCTATGGGAGGACTGTGGGTGGGGCAGGGTGTACAGATTGTGATGAGAGAGCTGTGGGGGGGGGAGGTGTACATATGTGCTATGGAGAGCTGTGGGTGGGGGGAGGGTGTACAGATGTGCTATGAGAGGCTGTGGGTGGGACAGGTGTACAGATGTTACTATGGGAGGACTGTGGGTGGGGGAAGGTGTACAGATGTGCTATGGAGAGCTGTGGGTGGGGGAGGGTGTACAGATGTGCTATGGGAGACTGTGGGTGGGGGGAGGGTGTACAGATGTGCTATGAGAGAGCTGTGGGTGGGGGAGGGTGTACATATGTGCTATGGGGGATGTGGGTGGGGAAGGTGTACAGATGTGCTATGAGAGAGCTGTGGGTGGGGCAGGGTGTATAGATGTGCTATGGTAGGGCTGTGGGTGGGGGAGGTGTACAGATGTGCTATGGAGAGCTGTGGTTGGGCAGGGTGTACAGATGTGCTATGGAGTACTGTGGGTGGGGAGGGTGTACATATGTGCTATGGGAGAGCTGTGGGTGGGGCCGGGTGTACAGATGTGCTATGGGAGGACTGTGGGTGGGGGATGGTGTACATATGTGCTATGGGAGAGCTGTGGGTGGGGCCGGGTGTACAGATGTGCTATGGGAGAGCTGTGGGTGGTGCCAGGTGTACAGATGTGCTATGAGAGAGCTGTGAGTGGGGCAGGGTGTACATATGTGCTATGAGAGAGCTGTGGGTGGGGCAGGGTGTACATATGTGCTATGAGAGGGCTGTGGGTGGGGGAGGGTGTACATATGCTATGAGAGAGCTGTGAGTGGGGCAGGGTGTACATATGTGCTATGAGAGAGCTGTGGGTGGGGCAGGGTGTACATATGTGCTATGAGAGAGCTGTGAGTGGGGCAGGGTGTACATATGTGCTATGAGAGGGCTGTGGGTGGGCAGGGTGTACATATGTGCTATGAGAGGGCTGTGGGTGGGACAGGGTGTACATATGTGCTATTGGAGAGCTGTGGAGGGGTCGGGTGTACATATGTGCTATGGAGAGCTGTGGGTGGGGCAGGGTGTACAGATGTACTATGAGAGAGCTGTGGGTGGGGCGGTGTACATATGTGCTATGAGAGAGCTGTGGGTGGGGGAGGGTGTACATGTGCAATGGGAGGGCTGTGGGTGGGGCAGGGTGTACATATGTGCTATGAGAGAGCTGTGGGTGGGAGGGTGTACAGATGTGCTATGAGAGAGCTGTGGGTGGGGGAGGGTGTACAGATGTGCTATGAGAGAGCTGTGGGTGGGACGGGTGTACAGATGTGCTATGAGAGAGCTGTGGGTGGTGGAGGGTGTACAGATGTGCTATGAGAGAGCTGTGGGTGGGGGAGGGTGTACAGATGTGCTATGAGAGAGCTGTGGGTGGGGCAGGGTGTACATATGTGCTATGAGAGAGCTGTGGGTGGGGGAGGGTGTACATATGTGCTATGAGAGAGCTGTGGGTGGGAAGGGTGTACAGATGTGCTATGAGAGAGCTGTGGGTGGGGGAGGGTACAGATGTGCTATGAGAGAGCTGTGGTGGGGGAGGTTGTACAGATGTGCTATGAGAGAGCTGTGGGTGGGGGAGGGTGTACAGATGTGCTATGAGAGAGCTGTGGGTGGGGGAGGGTGTACAGATGTGCTATGAGAGAGCTGTGGGTGGGGGAGGGTGTACAGATGTGCTATGAATGGGTGTGTTCCATACAAACAAGTTCTCTCACCTTTGAGTAGCCGCTTCTGTTTTGTACTGTTTGTAGAAGAGCTATATCGGCCAATGGCAGGAGAGTTCTGTAAAACACACACACATCCATTTGTTGTAGATTATGATCAAATATTCACAGAAATCGAATCTCCATTGAACGCAACAGTTTAGCAATAATAAAGTAGTTTTAGTTTATACAAATTTGTTTTAGCTCGATTGCGAAACAAGTTCTTTAAACTTATATTAATCACTCTCGAGACCTCATTCCTGATGGAATCCATCGCCATGAAGGAGAGAGAAGAGGCATGTGGAATTTAAATGCCTTGCCTAAGGCCACAATCGTAACGGCTCCAGTGGGGCTCGAACTCCGGACCTTTCGCACCTGAAGCGACTTCCAAGTAGTATTCAACGTTGTGTTCACGAGTCAAATATATTGGTTATATTACGGTAATGAACACATTTTCTTTTTATTTTATGCTGGAAAACGTTAATGAGATTTTTAAACGATACTACGATACTGTAAAAGTTGATTTATTGGCAGAGGTTTTATTTTGTCTATTTCAACCTCGCCATTTATATTGCATGTTAATTTAACGTCAATGGGCACCTGGGTAGAACCACCGACCTACCACAAGTCAGTTGGATAGATTCCTCACATGAGAGAATTCCCAACACACCCCCAGTGGGATCTGAACCTGCAGCGAGGAGAGGAAAGTGATTTGAAGTCAATGACCGTAACCACACAGCCATGGAGACCAGACCCCATTTATAAGGGTACTGATCATTTTGTTTATTTTGTCTTTAACCCGTATTCAAGCAACTAACGTTGCTTTTGCAAACAGCATAGAGCCAGAACAGACGGCACATCTGAATCTATGTAGTTTGCACATTCCTTCCAATTTATTCAGAATATAAAGGGTTAATATGCATTTTGTGGCGATGATGTCCTTAGGCAAGACACTTTATTTTAGCTCGATTGCGAAACAAGTTCTTATAACTTATATTAATCGCTCTCGAGACCTCATTCCTGAAATCCATCGCCATGAGGGAAAGAGAAGAGGCAATGTGGAATTTAAATGCCTTGCCTAAGGGCACAATCGTAATGGCTACAGCTCAAACTCTGGGCCTTTCGCACATGAAGCGAACGCGCTACCACTGCGCTATTACGACTTCCAAGACACTTAAAATCCACATTTCGCTCTCCCTCATGGCGATGGATTCCATCAGGAATGAGGCTGCAACATAAAGAGGCTTAAACAAAATGTTGTAAGTACTTGTTTCGAAATTTAAAATAAATGTGTGTAAACTACTTACTTGTACCTATCAACTGATCCGGCTATAACAAAACCTAGAGCATCAACAGCCGATACTGTGAGGCTTAAATCTCCCTGCATTGTACCCCCGTAACTATCTGTAACACAGGACAAACATGTCACTTAAATATCCCTGTACCCCCGTAACTATCTGTAACACAGGACAAACATGTCACTTAAATATCCCTGTACCCCCGTAACTATCTGTAACACAGGACAAACATGTCACTTAAATATCCCTGCGTTGTACCCCCGTAACTATCTGTAACAGGAAAAACATGTCACTTAAATATCCCTGTACCCCCGTAACTATCTGTAACACAGGACAAACATGTCACTTAAATATCCCTGTGTTGTACCCCCGTAACTATCTGTAACATAGGAAAAACATGCCACTTAAATATCCCTGTGCTGTACCCCCGTAACTATCTGTAACACAGGAAAAACATGTCACTTAAATATCCCTGCGTTGTACCCCCGTAACTATCTGTAACACAGGAAAAACATGTCACTTAAATATCCCTGCGTTGTACCCCCATAACTATCTGTAACACAGGACAAACATGTCACTTAAATATCCCTGCGTTGTACCCCCGTAACTATCTGTAACACAGGACAAACATGTCACTTAAATATCCCTGCGCTGTACCCCCGTAACTATCTGTTACACAGGAAAAACATATCATTTAAATATCCCTGTGCTGTACCCCCGTAACTATCTGTAACATAGGAAAAACATGTCACTTAAATATCCCTGTGTTGTACCCCCGTAACTATCTGTAACACAGGACAAACATGTCACTTAAATATCCCTGCGTTGTACCCCCATAACTATCTGTAACACAGGAAAAACATGTCACTTAAATATCCCTGTGTTGTACCCCCGTAACTATCTGTAACACAGGGAAAACATGTCACTTAAATATCCCTGAGCTGTACCCCCGTAATTATCTGTAACACAGGACAAACATATCATTAGACTTAAATCTCCATGCGTTGTACCCCCGTAACTATCTGTAACACAGGAAAAACATGTCACTTAAATATCCCTGTGTTGTACCCCCGTAACTATCTGTAACATAGGAAAAACATGTCACTTAAATATCCCTGTGTTGTACCCCCATAACTATCTGTAACACAGGAATAACATGTCATTGTTCTGCAGGATAATATCCCTACAGTATGTTCTTACCATGTTCAACTAACAGCTCCAGTATCTCGTGCACATTGTTCTTACCATGTTCAACTAACAGCTCCAGTATCTCGTGCACATTGTTCTTACCATGTTCAACTAACAGCTCCAGTATCTCGTGCACATTGTTCTTCATGTTACTAACAGCTCAGTCGTGATTGTTCTGTTGTTGTTCTTACCATGTTCAACTAACAGCTCCAGTATCTCGTGCACATTGTTCTTACCATGTTCAACTAACAGCTCCAGTATCTCGTGCACATTGTTCTTACCATGTTCAACTAACAGCTCCAGTATCTCGTGCACATTGTTCTTACCATGTTCAACTAACAGCTCCAGTATCTCGTGCACATTGTTCTTCATGTTCAATAGTCCGTCTACATTGTTCTTACCATGTTCAACTAACAGCTCCAGTATCTCGTGCACATTGTTCTTACCATGTTCAACTAACAGCTCCAGTATCTCGTGCACATTGTTCTGGGTTTTGTTGTTTTACCATGTTCAACTAACAGCTCCAGTATCTCGTGCACATTGTTCTGCAGGAATACCATGTGACTGTGGTCATCCAACACCTGCACGAGTAAATCATACACAATACGGAGCACGGAGATAGCACAAACTTGTAGCATAACATAGTCTATAACATAGTGTTAAAAGGCTGATGGAGATGGTGGAAGAACAGAAATATAGAGAAAGCAAATGGACAGGACGTTTCCAAGTACGAACATTCCTAGAAACATGCTTACAGAGTGAAAATAAATATGATGTTCTCTGCAAAGAAGGGCTATATAGTATATATACTAGTTTGTGGCATCCGTGGTTGGCTTGGAATCGAGGAGTCCCGGGTTCGACACTCGGTCACGGCACGTATGTAGTGTCCTTGAGCAAGGCATCTCATACACATTGCTTAGTACTGGTTAACCGTTATCGCATGCTAAGTCTGCACAAGAAAACATGTCTAGGTTCCCACAAAGGGTTTGACATAAATGGAAAATCAAGTATAAAATAGTAACCAGTATACCTTATTATTGCCTCTGGGAGTGGACCGTCCGCTGGAATCCAGGTCTGGCGATGACGATCTTGTAGGCCATCTGATCTTAATTAAGGTCAACTTTAATGCAAACTTTGTTTATGGAAGTTTATTATTTCATATATTTAGCCATATGTAGATAATATAGATGGCAACGAGGTAGCAATTTTGATGCTAAGTACTCGGACACTCGGAAACGATCACTTGATTCTTGGCTATGTAAGTTACATTAATGTAACGCATGTTTGCTTCAATTCCAGATATTTGGTTAAAGCAGCATTACATCGTATGAAATAAAATATATTTGAATTTTTTTTACGTATGGGTAGCAATGCTGCTACACATTCTAACATTATACTTTGTATGCTTATGTTCATTTGGTAAACAGTGTTTTTTTGCGATAAAACAAACTCGAAACCGAAAGTAGGACTTTCCGAGTCGATCGGTCACGCACTTGTTTACAACCGGACGCATATTCCGCACTTGTTTACATTCGGAATGCATCGTCCCCATTTGTCCCACGTTGTCTTTTTTAATTAAATTACTTGATATGTTGATTCATAACTCTGTTAGCTAAGTCTTTTAGGGACATTTCTACATCCCCGCGAGCAGTTCGACATTAGAGGAAGATAGATAGATAGTCTTTCATGTTCAAAATATATATGTTGTTTTCTACATCCTCTGTTGTTTCACGCATGCGCGCTGTGCGTGTTTACATTTCGTGTGTTGATGAACAAATTCGCGTATACGACGGTTTAAATTTATTGGAATTTTATCGTTTCTGAGCAACTATTTCGATTTTTGTAAAAACACACACATTAGTATTTATATTTTACTCAAAACATCCTTTATTACGATGTAATGTTGCTTTAAGTATTTGGATGAGGCATATCCGAATACAGCTGTTATTTATCTGATTATGTGATAATTCTTCATTTAAACTTTATTTATTTTACAACGATTGCGAAGCAAGTTTTAATAACTTATATTAATCACTCTCGTTGGCGATGATGAAAGCGTAAATGTGGTCATTCGTGTGGGAGGAAACCGGAGTACCCGGAGAAAACACACCTGTCCGATCTGGCGACCACCGTACCATCTCACAAACTTCCCGGTCTGAGGATCGAACCCGGGTTGCATTGGCGAGAAGCGAGCGCACTAACCACTGCGCTAATCGGACAGGTACTTATACTGGACTGTAACCACTGGGCCACAGAGGCGGACCACTGGACCACAGAGGCGGACCACTGGACCACAGAGGCGGACCCAGAGAAAGCTATGGTTAAAGGATACTCCTCTCCGGCGACTAGGGAAGCTTTCAGCGATACTTTGTTCAATTGTTGAATGTAGAGGAAGACAACAAACTTGAGCGTTCCCACCGTCATCTTGTTCTTCATTTCCTCTACATAAAACAACACAATCTGATTAGTACATGGTCAGTGGCAAGGCTTGCTTCTCACAAAAGCAAATTTACAATAAAATTTGTATTTTCACAATTGCGGATAAAATTCACAGATTCTATAGACGAGTCAGTGGTCTAGTGGTTAACTCACCCTATTTGTTGTTCAAAATTTCCTGTAGTTTATGCTTACCCTTTCCTGTAGTTGTTGATGCTTACACTTTCCTGTAGTTTATGCTCACCATTTCCTGTAGTTGACACTTAACCAGTAGTGCAGTTTATGTTCACCCTTTCATGTAGTTGATGCTTACTCTTTCCTGTAGTTTATGCTCTCCATTTCCTGTAGTTGATGCTTACACTTTCCTCTAGTTTATGCTTACTCTTTCCTGTAGTGTATGCTCTCCATTTCCTGTAGTTGACGCTTAACCAGTAGTGTAGTTTATGCTCACCCTTTCCTGTAGTTGATGCTTACACTTTCCTGTAGTTGATGCTTACACTTTCCTTCCTGTAGTTGATACTTACCCTTTCCTGTAGTTGATGCTTACACTTTCCTGTAGTTGATGCTTACACTTTCCTGTAGTTTATACTTACCCATTCCTGTAGTTTATGCTCACCCTTTCCTGTAGTTGATGCTTACACTTTCCTGTAGTTGATACTTACCCATTCCTGTAGTTTATGCTCACCCTTTCCTGTAGTTGATGCTTACCCTTTCCTGTAGTTGATACTTACCCTTTCCTGTAGTTGTTGATGCTTACACTTTCCTGTAGTTGATACTTACCCTTTCCTGTAGTTGATGCTTACACTTTCCTGTAGTTGATGCTTACACTTTCCTGTAGTTTATACTTACCCATTCATGTAGTTTATGCTCACCCTTTCCTGTAGTTGATGCTCACCCTTTCCTGTAGTTGATGCTTACACTTTCCTGTAGTTGATACTTACCCATTCCTGTAGTTTATGCTCACCCTTTCCTGTAGTTGATGCTTACCCTTTCCTGTAGTTGATGCTTACCCTTTCCTGTAGTTGTTGATGCTTACACTTTCCTGTAGTTGATACTTACCGTTTTCTGTAGTTGATGCTTACACTTTCCTGTAGTTGATACTTACCCATTCCTGTAGTTTATGCTCACCCTTTCCTGTAGTTGATGCTTACCCTTTCCTGTAGTTGATACTTACCCTTTCCTGTAGTTGTTGATGCTTACACTTTCCTGTAGTTGATACTTACCGTTTTCTGTAGTTGATGCTTCAGCAAATCTGTGATCCCATTCTAATCTCTCCACGGGGGAGGTATTCTCCGTCAACAGGTGACAAGTGGTGAAGTACCTGTGTGACAAACAGATATGCGTACAGCTTGTGACTTGAAACAATCCGTAACAAAGCGGGGTTAATCGGTTCCACAACTGAATTACACAAAGTCAAAAAGAGTCCCAATATGGACTTTTATCAGTGGATCGCATACACCTAAAGTATTTCCTTTAGTGGGGAATGGGCATTCTTGAGAAGTGACCAATTGCCTTAAAATGAGTTGTTTATCACATTTTAGATCTCTTTATTTCACATTTTAGAACTGTTTCCACATTACAGAACTGATTATTTCATATTTTAGAACTGTTTCCATATTTTAGAACTGTTTATTTCACATTTTAGAACTGTTTCCATATTTAGAACTGTTCATTTCATATATTAGAACTGTTTATTTCACATTTTAGAACTGTTTATTTCACATTTTAGAACTGTTCATTTCACATTTTAGAACTGTTTATTTCATATATTAGAACTGTTTATTTCACATTATAGAACCGTTTATTTCACATTTTAGAACTGTTTATTAACTCCAATGGCTTCATTTACGCAAGGATGCTACATTACATTAACTCAGTGATTAGCAGAATACAACCCGGGTTTGATCCTTGCACTGGGAAGTATATGAGATGGTATGGAGGCGGCTAGATCGGACATGTATACATGGCTCAGAGGTTATGAAACCTTTCTCCAATCTCAAACTCAGTCTCAAGCTGCTGATTAGTTCAGCCAACAGTAAAATTCAGATCAACAAATCAAATAACTTGAGCTTGAGATCTGTGAAAAGTTTTATAACCTCGGACCATGGTACTCAGACCTCCTCCCACACAAATGACCACATATATATGCCGTCATCCACACAAACGAGAGTGACTAATATACAACTTATACATTTTAATTAATCTAGGGCCTTATTTTATGACAAATTTTTATACAAACTTGGTTGAAGTTGTTCTAATGTTTCTATGCCTCAAATTCATATCTTATAATCATATATTCAAGCTAGGGTAAGGCAGTGGTTGATCCCAAGTCAAGTGTAGCTGCGGATTCACATATAACTTGTATAAATTTTCATACATTTTTTTCTAAAGTGGAATGTCAGATGCCCTCCCTTGTTTAGCCCCGCACCATTTCTCTTTAGCCCCACCCCATTGCTCTTTAGCCCCGCCCCATTGCTCGTTAGCCCCGATGCCATGCCCTTTTAGCCCCACCCCATTTCTCTTTAGCTCCGCCCCATTTCTCTTTAGCCCTGCCCATTGCTCTTTAGCCCCGATGCCATGCCCTTTTAGCCCCACCCCATTACTCCTTAGCCCCACCCCATTACTCTTTAGTCCCGCCCATTGCTCTTTAGCCCCATTCATTTGTCTTTAAAAAAAAATGATTAGTATATTTTCTTTTTATTTAATTTATATATATAAGCATCAACAGGTGCCTTCGGGTGACAGACCTATATAAATTGTCTGCCCTTTTCACCAATATGTACTGCCTTACTGCCTCTTTAACCCATTCAACACCAAGTAACTCACATGGACTGGTCCATGATATTCATAAACCAATAAATGAATCGGAAAATCACATTTGGACAAGTTCATTTATCAAAATGGGTAATTATGTCTAAAAATAGTCATATCACTGGCAAAAAGTGCAGATCCTGATGAGACGGCTCGTCACGAGCCGGCTCATCTGGATCTACACTTTTTGTAAGCCTATTTAGAGGTCTGTGGTGTTGAAAGGGTTAAATAATCACTGTAAATTAGCAAAATTTTCTAGGGGTTAACCTTAAAATATCCCCTCCCACACCTCATCGCGTCACAAAATGCAGTCTGTCTCTTTTCTGATCCACCCTGTCCCTTTTCTAACCAACACTGCCCTTTTTCCACTCTAGAATAAAACCCTATTTTATGTTTAAAATTCCACCTTCAGTGCAGACTTAGTACTTATCCTTTCCTGTAGTTTAAAAACTTTGATGTGCATATGTTAAATATTTTATATCCAATTTGAAATACAGAAATTGATGTGAATCTTACAACCAGGCAAGTTCCTCGGATAGATGTAGCTTGTTGCAGGCTATGTGTCTCCAAACTGAATAGCTGAAATAGAAAATGTGTCTTTCAAAGCAGGTAGCTAGAACATGAAATGGACTGTGTTTCCAAACCAGGTATGTGGAATAGATATATAAATGTGTCTTTCAAATTGTGTAGCTAGAACATGAAATGAACTATGTTCCCAAACCGGGTAGCTGGAGTTGATATGTAAATGTGTCCTTATAATCAGTAAAATGTGTCTCCAAGGTGAGTAGGTAAAATAGAAAATGGAATGTGTCTCCAAACCAACTAACTGCTTATTGCATGTCAGTTGGATAGCTACCTCATTGAAAATAATCTGACTGAAAGACGACATTAACCCATTCAACCCCAAGTAACTGACATGGACTGGTCCATGATATTTTCAGACCAATAAATTAATAAGAAAATTACCTTTGGACCAGTTCATTTATCAAAATGGGTAATTTTATATAAAAATAGTAATAATTATTACTGGCAAAAAAGTGCAGATCCTGATGAGACGACTCGTCACGAGCCGGCTCATCTGGATCTACACTTTTCATAAGCCTATTTAGAGGCCTGTGGGGTTGAAAGGGTTAACCAACAGTAGCAAAGCCCTTAGGCAGGGCTCATTCTAAGAGGGTGACATGGGCAAAGTAATCGCAATTTGGACCCAGACTTCGCCCCCTGGGGGCTTCACTTCTCCTTTTTTTCAATTTTCAGATAAAATATTGTCCAGTAAGATACACTTGGACATTGTAAAGCATTCCTTCTATTCAAATATTGTAAATGTATTTAACCCTTTCAACCCCACAGGCCTCTAAATAGGCTTATGAAAAGTGTAGATCCAGATGAGCCGGCTCATAACGAGCCGTCTCATCAGGATCTGCACTTTTTTGCCAGTAATAATTATTACTATTTTTAGATAAAATTACCCATTTTGATAAATGAACTGGTCCAAAGGTAATTTTCTTATTAATTTATTGGTCTAAAAATAGCACGCACCAGTCCATGTCAGTTACTTGGGGTTGAAAGAGTTAATGGTCATATTGTGTATTTTAACCCTATTACATGTATGTAATAATACCATCAGATGATGCAATCGCGTGCATTCTCAACTCTCCAAATTATATGTGTCTCGCTTGAGCCGTGCATTATCGACAGGTGTAAAGTGAACAATGCTAACAGCACAGGCCCTTATTTTATAATTGCAATGTGCAGAAAGTAGATCTCGGGGGGGGGGGGGATCTCGGGGGAATCTCACTTACCTAAGTCTAGGAAGCCTGTCTCGCCTCACTTACCTAAGTCTAGGAAAGCCTGTCTCGCCTCACTTACCTAAGTCTAGGAAAGCTGTCTCGCCTCACTTACCTAAGTCTAGGAAAGCCTGTCTCGCCTCACTTACCTAAGTCTAGGAAATCCTGTCTCGCCTCACTTACCTAAGTCTAGGAAAGCCTGTCTCGCCTCACTTACCTAAGTCTAGGAAAGCCTGTCTCGCCTCACTTACCTAAGTCTAGGAAAGCCTGTCTCGCCTCACTTACCTAAGTCTAGGAAATCCTGTCTCGCCTCACTTACCTAAGTCTAGGAAAGCCTGTCTCGCCTCACTTACCTAAGTCTAGGAAAGCCTGTCTCGCCTCACTTACCTATGCCTAGGAAAGCCTGTCTCACCTCACTTACCTAAGTCTAGGAAAGCCTGTCTCACCCCACTTACCTAAGTCTAGGAAAGCCTGTCTCGCCTCACTTACCTATGCCTAGGAAAGCCTGTCTCGCCTCACTTACCTAAGTCTAGGAAATCCTGTCTCACCTCACTTACCTAAGTCTAGGAAAGCCTGTCTCGCCTCACTTACCTAAGTCTAGGAAAGCCTGTCTCGCCTTACTTACCTATGCCTAGGAAAGCCTGTCTCGCCTCACTTACCTATGCCTAGGAAAGCCTGTCTCGCCTCACTTACCTAAGTCTAGGAAAGCCTGTCTCGCCTCACTTACCTAATTCTAGGAAAGCCTGTATCGCCCTTGTTTTTTGCATAGATCACAATCTTCTTTATGTTCTGGAATACACATGTAAGCATATTAACTTCCCAACCTACTCCGTCAAAAATGTGAGATAATTTCTTTCTTTTCTACTTCTACAGCCCATCAATCATTTTCTGATTATTATCGGGAAGTCAGTCTGTTGTGGCAGAGAGTTAACAGACCACATTACCTGGTTAACGCTTTCCCTCATAGAAGCACCTCTTCATGCCATTACCAATACGACATACATTGACAATGTAGTAGTCAAACCAATGTTCATAATAAAGGCCAGATTCTCATGTAGTCCCAGTAATATCTATGGAGGTGTGATAGATATGGCCACTACTTATCCACTGCACGATAGCTAAATGGCTGTCGTTTGTATGGAGATATAATAGTATATTAACCTAAATCTCTATGAAGGAAAGGGTTAAGAACAAGTGTTCAACTCTCCAACCCATGTAAGCGACTGACAACTTTCTCACATACATTTGTTTTGTTTGGGTCACCACCATTTTGGGCTATATCGCTGGAGAGCAGTTTACCTAACAACACCTTTCCTGGGCAGTGTTCAGCAGTTAACCAGTACTTGGTACCCCAAACTCCATAAGAAACTGACAACTTTTTAATATAAATAGACACGTGACCATCAGTGATGATAGGTTACAGTGGTATACAAATCAGCGACCGTAACCGCTCGACCACGGAGGCGGACTTCTCACATACATGTATCATCATTTATCACTTATCCCTGATGGGGAGCGAACCTGCAGTCCTGATGATAGCGGTGAAAGGTGAGTTCTAACAATGCCGCACTAGACCACCCGGCTATGGAGGCCCTTAGCTGGAATATATTTTATACAAATTTATGTTAGCTCGATTGCGAAAGTTTCTTACAACTTATATTAATCACTCTCGAGACCTCATTCCTGATGGAATCCACGAGGCAGAGAGGAGAGGCAATGTATGTGGACTTTAAATGCCTCGGCTAAAGGCACAATCATAACAGCTATAGCTTGGCGCAAACTCGGGGCCGTTCGCACCTGAAGCGAACACACTACCACTGCACTCACATATATTGAATTTATTTCTTCAAAATTTCATAAAAGTCGGGGTAGGGGGTAAAAATAATGAGAGGTGTAAAACGTTTCTCCAATCTCAAGCTTGCTAATTGGTTGAGCCAAGATCGAAACCTCAGACCCAACCAATCATATCACTTGAACTTCCATAAAGTGTAACGTAAACTTACTTATAATGTTAAATCTTCCACAAATTGGGATATGAACAGATTGGTTTAAACATATTTATTCCACTATATACATTCACAAAACAATACATGCACACAAAATCAAAGAATAGGAAAGGATCAAAACGGAAGCAGAGCTTATATAGTTTCTCTCCTTGAGAACAAATTGCATGTACTTACATAGCCTGGGTTCCAGTCTGTCGATTTTTGACTTTTTAACTTCTGGAAAAATGACATGATATGACCAGAAACTCAATACGGCCCAATTAATAGTCTCGGTGTTAAAATATATTTATTTCACTGACCAGGCAAAATATATCGACGCCTGTTCCCAGGCTAATACTTACGCTAAAATTAAGTCTTGGATGTGGTGCAATATGAAATGCTCCATAATTAAACGGTTCTGCCCTCACCCATAGACTCGCTGTAGTGTCTGATGACATCATCTAAAATGAAGAATATGAAAACCATTTATTATATTTATAATACATACCATAATATAACTATAATATGCTATGGTATCTCTATACTACAGACGGATATGTAGTCCAGTGGTAACACGCTGGACTGGTAATCCAGGGATCGCAGGTTCGATCCCCCGTCTGACCCTAATAAAATGAACAGTCTTTCAGATGGGACGTTAAACCGAGGTCTCGTGTCGGTGCTCTGTCTGTATCATTGCACTATCCTCCAAAAATCTAAAATGACTAATCTCTTCAGGAGGCGTCGCTCATATGGGCAACCGGTAGCAATGATAAATAAACATAAAACACACACATCTCTATACAGGGTTCAAACATTCTAGGTCAGAATGTTTGGGAGAAGTGAGAAAGCCTGTGATCGTGTCCATAAAAGATATTATTTATTTAACCCATTCAACACCAAGTAACTGACATGGACTGGTCCATGATATTCTTAGACCAATAAATGAATAAGAAAATTACATTCGGACCAGTTCATTTATCAAGATGGGTAATTTTGTCTAAAATTAGTAATACTACTTGCAAAAAGTGCAGATCCTGATGAGACGGCTCGTTACGAGCCGGCTCATCTGGATCTACACTTTTTGTAAGCCTATTTAGAGGTCTGCGGTGTTGAAAGGGTTAATAAACTTCAACAAATTATGGATAAAATGGCCACATTTGAATACGAGTGCCTTATAATGTATCTTACTGGACATCATTTTTGTATGAAACTTTTTTTAGGGAGAAGTGGCCAGGGGCAGTCAGGGTCCCTAGGGTGATTATTTCGCCCACATCGCCTTCTAGAATGATCCCTGTCTATAAATAGATGATAAACAGTCACCATGTCGACCTAGTTCCATACAGATTGCTGGAAAATGTGTAAGGATTTCAACCGCAACATTTATGTGAATCTGACCTTTATTGTGGACGATTGTTTTACTACGAATGTCAATAATTACTGTCTTGTATATTCAAGGTCAGTGGTGTATAATATAATTAACATCCTTTCAGGGCTTAGTGAGAAATTGAAATTGGACTTAACTTGAAGACAGTCAATGTTAGAAATTGGATATATATATATAATAAGTTAATAACGCAGATTTTATTTTCCCGCTAAATCAAGTACTTGTTTTTCGCCAAATGCTGAAAAGGTGACCGCAAGAGGGAAACCTGCAGAACACTGGAGAAAATTAAAAGAAACCTAGTTTTCACCATAGTGTGGCGTCCAGTGGTAGAGCGTCGGATTTGGAATCGAACGGTCCCGGGTTCGATACTCGGAAAGGCCACGTATGTAGTGTCATTGAGCAAGGCACCTCACACACATTGCTTAGTACTGGTTAATCGCTTAGGTCGGCTAAGTCTGCCCAGAAAAAATGTCTAGGTCCCCGATAGAGGTTTAACATTAATGGAACATACATACATACTAGGAAAAATGTCTAGGTACCCCGAGAGGGGTTTAACATTAATGGAACATACATACATACCAGGAAAAATGTCTAGGTACCTGAGAGGGGTTTATCATTAATGGAACATACATACATACCAGGGAAAATGTCTAGGCCCCCGAGAGGGGTTTAACATTAATGGAACATACATACATACCAGGAAAAATACAAACAAAAGTTTAAACAGAATCAGGCAAAATGTATACTTGCCATTTCTCTATCAAGTATAAACTTTTTTATTTTACAACGATTGCGAAACAAGCTTTGAATGATGTACATTATAATCACCCTGATTGGTCGAAAGCATACATGTAGTCATTCGTGTATGAGGAAACTGGAGTTCCCGGAGAAAACCCACCTGTCATAATTGGCGACCACCGTACAATCTCACATACTTCGCAGTCAGAGGATCGAACCATGGTTGCATTGGTGGAGCAATCAGATAGCGCATAATATTCTTAGATTACAAAATATCCCGATGTTTCATACCCAATATCAGAAATGTTTCGTACCCAATGTCCTAAACATTGTATTATTAGTGAAAGAAACACAACACTGGTCAAACACAGATGTTGCCTGAATGACAAACTGACCTATTCTTCGCTTGAGCTATGGAATTTGATATCAATAGACAAATGATGATTGAGCTTATTTACCCTCGTCTCAGGTGAACCATGTGGGCGAGGATCAATAGTCACGTTAATCTATACTCTACATGGTACCCACGTCAACTCGTACCCATGTTTTTTCTATATCAAATTTTCCAGTTTGCATTCCAGCATTATGTTATCATAATAACCGTAGTACAAAATAACACAGCGATCCGTCATTTTACTTTAAAAATTACAAAGTTATGTACTAAAATACCTTTAGATAAGACTACGAAGTTTAAAATATGTGTACTATGATTATACAATGAAGATTAAGAATAAGTTGGTCTTTATAAAACGCATGTATTTCTGCAGACTGTAATTTGCAGACTGCAATGTTTTATTCTGGTAAATTAAATTGCAAAATTGCAATTGCCTATATAGATGTCAAAGTCAAGTCCAAATCCTTTAAATAATTGCACTCTTGCAAACGGATCTGTGCTGGACTGGTAATCCAGGGATAGCAGGTTTGATCCCCCGTCTGACCCTAATAAAATTAACAGTCTTTCAGATGGGACGTTAAACCGAGGTCTCGTGTCGGTGCTTTACACTGTGGACGTAAAAGAACCAGAGGAGACTCTGGAATGGGTCTCTTTCTGTATCATGGCACTATCCTCCAAAATCTAAAATGACTAATCTCTTCAGGAGGCGTCGCTCATATGGGCAACCGGTAGCGACGATAAATAAACGTAAAACACACACAACGGATCTGTAGTCCAGTGGTTAACATGTTGGACTGGTCATCCACTGAGTGAAAACTAATGTTTATTTATCGTCGCTACTGGTTGCCCATATGAGCGACGCCTCCTGAAGTGATTAGTCATTTTAGATTTTTTGAAGATAGAGCAATGATACAGACACTGAGACAGAGACCAGTGTCTCCTCTGGTTCTTTTACGTGCACTGACATGAGACTTCGGTTTAAAGTCCCATCTGAAAGACTGTTAATTTTATTAGGGACAGACGGGCGATCGAGATTCCGTTCATCAGTCCGATGTTTATATAATGCATGTTAAATAAATCAGTCATTCCACATTCGTAAACAGCAAATTAACGTCTTTCAGATGGGACTTTTTGTTTATAACCGCCGATATGACAGGCAGTGGAAATATATTTTACAATTTCTCTGGACAAGCTAAACACGTGTGTTTACTTACACTGTATTGAAAATGTGATGAATTTTTCACAATATTTTGGCGCTGAATGTGAACATTCTTGTTTACGGAAATAACAGACACTGTCAGTTGGTTCTGAAATATTTCTGCAACTTGATACAAACTTTATGAAACTTGCCAGGTACCAGAGAACTCAACCAACCACTGAATAGAACGCATACTATCTATGTGTAGCAGACGGAGACTTCCTGTCAAATGAAACGACAAATTTCATTGGGCCACATCACACTTCCGGTAGAAAAGCTTAAGCATCAAAATGAAAGTCCTACTTTGTTATTTGCTATTTTTTTCATTTTTTGCGTTGATCTTTGGTGATAATATCAAAGGCACCGTGCAGCTGAATTCAGGAGTGTTTGATAAGGTAATGGCATCACGATTCTGTTAATCAATTCATCTGCAGTCTCTATTGTATTGTTGACTGGGGAGAACATATTACCAACATCACAAACAAAGCTAATAGAAACCTGAACTTCATACGACGGAACCTTAACATTGCCTCATCCCCAACAAAAGAACTCGCTTACAAGTCACTGGTCAGACCCACCGTAGAATACACCTGCTCAGTATGGGATCCCTACGAAACAATAGATATCAACAAACTGGAGATGGTTCAACGTCGTGGGGCACGATTCGTCAAACACTGCTACCAGAGCAGATCCAGTGTCACCGAGATGCTCCAAGACCTACAGTGGACATCACTCCAGGACAGAAGAAAAACATCTCGCCTAGTTCTACTATTCAAAATAGTCAACGACCAAGTCACTGTCAACAAGACCGACCGCCTATTACCCCCTCCGCGCCGCTTGCGTCACACAGCAGACCATGCCTTCCAAATTCCACGCTGTTCTACTAGCTACCGCCAACAGTCATTCTTCCCAAGAACCATCAAGGAGTGGAACAGTCTTCCTCCGGACACTATATCAGTTGGCACAGTTGACGCCTTCAAGGCTCAACTAGCCACCATCTTTATCTAATCTCCTAACAGTCTTATTTATTTATTTTAACTCTCCACTGTACATACTATCACTTTTATTCCAATTCTTTCTCTATGCGCACCCACCTGGCAATAATGTTCAGTTTGTTGAACTTGGCCAGTAACTGGCAGAAGAAGAAAGGTGACTTGGTGTGGAACGAAAACAGGGCGATTGAGGATACTTTGTACATATGAATGAAGGCCGTGATTAGATGTAGATCCATCGCTACAAAATGTATATCAGTGGGTTGAACATAAGGGTTACATATCAGAATGATCAGAGTTTAGCCTGTTTATCTGTCGACTGTTCATCCAGCTAGAGAAGTACAGCATATTTCCCACTCCAGTGGTAGAGTGTCGGATTTGGACTTAAAACGATCCCTGGTTCGATACTCGGTTCAGGTCACATATATCGCGTTATTGCTCAAGGCACCTCACATACACTGCTTAACCGCTTAGGTCAGCTAAGCTTGCCCAGTAAAGTATGTCTAGGTCCCCGCAGAGGTTTGACATTAATGGAACATATATGTAACGGTGTGTATATTAACCCAATATGTGTGGTAATATGTAGGCAGCCCAGTTAGCTCAGTCGGTAGAGTAATCACCCTGTAAGCGAGGGGTTGAGTCCAGGACTGGATGCATGTTTTTCTCACCTGGGTTACATACATAACAGATCACCCAAAGTGCAACAAGGGAGATTCTAGCACATAGCATTTCTTGGTATTAGCGCAGGGCCCCCTACACCATATAGCTAGCAGTACACCCAGCTGAATACTGCCAACTCGTCTCAAATCCCTGCATTTGTAATTCAGCTTTTTTATTAAAGTTTCGATTTTTTCTACAGATAATTGACAAACACAAAGTTGTCCTTGTGAAGTTTGATGAGACCTACCCATATGGAGACAAACAAGACACCTTCAAGAAAGTGGCGGAGGCGTGTATAGCACAGAATGATTTGCTCTTGGCCGAGGTGCAAGTTGCTGGTAAGTTAGTAGAGCTAGATAGTGATTGGTGTCTGTATATGTAAAGTTGTAATGCAGTGTCCATTCTAAGCCGCACGATCGCAGACTTTCTAAAGATCCTGCATGATTTTTGATTTTTAAAATCGAGTGTGGGATAATTGTGCATAAATTAAACTGCAGAAAAATAAATGAAATCGAGGTTATCGATGTCAAGACTGTTGTTGATCGGGTTTGACAGCGGTTTGTTTTCTCTACAATGCAAATCTTGCATATGGAGACGAAAATATTATTTGCCAATATTAAAATATCAAGAACTACTTCCTTATTTTCAAGTTTTAAGTTAATAACAGAAAATATTTTCAAGTGACTATAAATTATTAGCAAATGCTAAAATAAAATGTTTACTGATAATTTTGACTTATTTTATTCCATTAACAAATAATGTTATTTCTGTCCGATCTGATGTGCTATTCCCACATGTGCAGATGACGTTTTTCCCATCATAGCTGTCAAAATGCTTCACAAAAAGCGAAGGATAACGGACTACTTTTGCATGCCAAATCTACTGACAGTGACACTAATACCAATCTGAAAGTATCTGAATCTGTCGAGTTTGTCGAGCCCACTCTACCCGAAGTCCGAGATAAAGAACCCAGGTCGAACAGTCGTCTACTTCCATCACTAGTAGTGCGAGTACCAGGGCTCGACAAATCCACTCGTCCGCTCGTATTTACGAGTGACTTTTCGATCTGGACGAGTAGAAATTCCAAGTCGCTTGCCCAGTCGGATGAGTGAAAATTTCAGCTAAATATCCAATACAAATCAAAGGACCAAAATAAAATAATATCCGTTTTACTTTCTTCGGAATGATTACCAGGCGTGATAATGGGAAATCACCGAGGATATTTTAATGTGTTTATGCTGCAACATAATTGCATTTATTAATAAATTAAAGTGCAATTCTGACGATTTTTAATTTTCCTAAAATACATGGGACGAGTGATAGTCCAATCTGGACGAGTGGGACAGTGGCATCACTCGCCCAGTAGGACGAGTAAGAAATTAAACATTTGTCGAGGCCTGAGTACCAGCAATGACAATCACGCAGAATCGTTTCTCAGATTGATTATAATGTTTCGCATTCAAGTATGAAGTGCTGCATGTTGCTCCGTCTGCTAGAATTCTTTATCCTCATAGTATGGTTTTTAAAACAAATAAATTTAAGTCGGGAGCCCACACTAAAAGTGATATCTTTATATAAATCTCAATCGATAAAGTTCAGAATTATCATAAGCTCATGTAGCTTTCAATTCAATCCACTAGTCTTGATAGTTGTATTGTATGGGTGTTATATGTACAGATGTTATATCATATAACATATAATATGTCATGTCTTGATAAACAAAATATGTTTAAACCAATACACACTTTTGTAAAAATTCAGAGCTAGAGTAGACACATCAACTCCTATAGTTGAAAGTAGTGAGGCATGTCAGGGAGGCTGTTTCTCCCAAGCATTTATTTAAATTTTCGGTCAATTAATTGAATCAATGAGAGTTTGGTCAATTGTGATTTTGATGCATCCAGAAGTGTCATTTTGTTCTGATAGTTGATAGAGAGCGATGCTTTCCTAATGTCAGAGGACATTGCCAACCGATTCAGGAAAGTCACACTTTAGTTTGTTAATTGCTAAAAACACATTATTTATTGACTGAAAATAATTATTCAAATTATAGTGGCAGATTGTGCAGTAGTATTTGTATATAACATTTTATTCCCTGCAATATATAGTGTCGCTTTAAGGACAACATTTGGTACTAGTGCTTTATGACAGTCAGTAGTGTATGTTACTTGACAACATTTTGTAGGAAAATTGTAACATAAAATTTACCGTAAAAATGTTGCTTTTTTTCAGGGAGAAGTGCGACCCCTCTGGGGGCAAAGTCGGGGTCACTAGAGTGACTATTTCACCCATGTCACCCTCTAGAATGAGCCCTGAGTGATTATATAAGCCAAAGAAAGTAATAAATATAACGGCTTGCTGCTATGGAATGAGTGAAGCCTTATTTTCAAAAGACTATTTTCAGATTATGGTGATAAAGACAATGTGGATTTAGCCGAGCGGTTCAAGTTGTCGACAAAAAAGGAAGACCTTCCAGTGTACCTGCTGTTCAAGCAAGGAAACGAGGAGCCACTGAAATATGAGGGTGATGTACTTGAAGCCGACGATATCAAGAAATTTATTATGAAAGAATCAGGTAAATCGTCTTGGTTACATAACAGTGATTTTTACTGCAGTTTAGTATTAACATCATATTATTTTACTGCAGTTTAGTATTAACATCATATTATTTTACTGCAGTTTAGTATTAACATCATATTATTTTACTGCAGTTTAGTATTAACATCATATTATTTTAAAACGATCGCAAAATAAGTTGTTACCAACTAACATTAATCACTCTAGTCAGTGCGGATGCAAGCGTGTATGTGGTCAAATCGCACACTGGAGCTCGAGTGATTTTATTGATTTAGCGCAAACATGTTTTGGCAAATACATGGATTCAAATGTTTGTCTGTGAACTATATGGCTCTTAGTTGGTTGGCTCCAAGTTTTTCAAAGTAGAAGTGGTGCATGACAAACATTCAGACAGAGGGAATCCTCCGATGCTCACATTTATGCTCATCTGAACCAATCAGAAGATTGGGACTGAGTTTGAGATTGAAGAATATCACTATATAATCTCCAGACCGTAAATTTTACAACGATTGCGAAACAAGCTATAACAACTGATATTAATTACTCTCGTTGGCGTGGATGACAGCGTATGTGTGGTCATTCATGTGGGAGGAAACCGGAGTACCCGGAGAAAACCCACCTGTCCGATCTGGCACCCACCATGCTGTCTCACTTTGTTTTATTGGCGCAACATGTTTTGTCAAATACATGGCATCATGTATTTATCAGTGAACTATTTGAACCCTTGGCTCCATGTTTTTCAAATTGGCTCCAGTTTTTTTCAATTGGCGACAGAAGTGGCTCAGACAAAAATTCAGACAGAGAGAACCCTGGGATTGGTGTTTGTCCTTCCGACCACCTCATGACTTTACTTTGGACATAACTTCTTTGTGCTCATTTCTGACACTTCATATCCTTGCTGGGTTTCTTTCAACATCATATTGTATCATATAGCGGTGTATCCGCATTTATTGAATTTGTCATATGTCGGGTAGGGATCGAGGAGCATCTCCTACTTGACTTTATCAGGGATCATTCTAGAGGGCGATGTGGGTGAAATTGTCCCCCTAGGGACCCTGACTTCGCCCTCTGGGGGCCCCACTTCTCCCTAATTTTTTTTTTTAATAATTTGGTTTTACGATTTTCGAACAAAATTTTGTCTAGTAAGATACACTGGCCCATTATAAAGCACTCCTAATTAATGGTCATACTGTGCATTTTAACCATATTTTGTTAAAATTTATTAAATAATAACCCTGCATTATAAAGCACTCCTATTCAAATGTTGTATTTAATGGTTGTTTACTGTGCATTTTAACCCTATTTTACAGAAGTATATTAAAGAACACCATTTAGGGAAGCGATCACGCGCTTTCTCACTTCTCCCAAAAATTCTGACCTAGAATGAACCCTGCATGTAAACTATTCAAAGGCATACATTTCATACATAAATTATACATGTCCTTGGCCTAATGTCTCAGGCAGGGTTCATTCTAGGTCAGAATATTTGGGAGAAGTGAGAAAAGGCGCGATGCATCCTTCAATGGTGTTCTTTAATAAATTTCAACAAAATATGGTTAAAATGCACAGTATGACCATTAATTAGGTGTGCTTTATAATGGGCCAGTGTATCTTACTGGACAACATTTTGTATGAAAATTGTAAAAAATATTTAGGGAGAAGTGTGGCCCCCAGAGGGCAAAGTCAGGGTCCTGATGGTGATTATTTCACCCACATCGCCCTCTAGAATGATCCCTGAAATACATGTTTTATTATTGTAAGCAATTAATGACAAATACTAGACATTTTTATCGAAAGCTTTTCAGGGTTTCCATCCTGGTTTCTATGGAGATCAGCATATCTAACGCAACTAGGCAGTTGGCGACTCAGAATGCAGGTGCCCTTGTATCTTACAGGACAAAGTTTTGTATGAAAATTGTAAATAAAATGGGGGGAGCGGCTGCCCACAGGGGCGAAGTCAGGGTCCCTAGGGCGACTATTTTGTCCATATCGCCCTCTAGTATGATCCCTGGTCTCAGGTACTGGTTCCTTGTTCTTTGACTACCGGTATGTCAATTTTGACTCCTTGCTTTAATGTTTCAGGTCTATGGCTGGGTCTACCAGCGTGCTTGCAACAGTTTGATGTGCTTGTTAAACAGTTCTTCAAGGCAACATCTGACGAGAGAAACAAACTGATCGAGATAGCTGAAAAGGAGTCTGCAGCGTTAACAGATGATAGCGATAAAGCGTCGGCTGATATGTATATCAAAACTATGAGAAAGATTGTTGAAAAGGGCGATAGTTTTGTCGGCACCGAGATGGAACGATTAGATAAATTAAAGTCGGGAAAATTGAGTGATAAAAAGAAAGAGCAAATAGGGGATAGATTAAATATTTTGGCAACATTTAGTGTTAGTAAAGATATTAAGGACGAGTTGTGATAGTGTCTGTAGAATTTTGTAACATCATTGAATATGTAGAATTTTGTAACATCATTGATTATGTAGGATTATGTAACATCATTGAATATGTAGCATTATGTAACATCATTGAATATGTAGCATTATGTAACATCATTGAATATGTAGCATTATGTAACATCATTGAATATGTAGCATTATGTAACATCATTGAATATGTAGCATTATGTAACATCATTGAATATGTAGCATTATGTAACATCATTGAATATGTAGCATTATGTAACAACAGTAACATCATTGAATATGTAGCATTATGTAACATCATTGAATATGTAGCATTATGTAACATCATTGAATATGTAGCATTATGTAACATCATTGAATATGTAGCATTATGTAACATCATTGAATATGTAGCATTATGTAACATCATTGAATATGTAGCATTATGTAACATCATTGAATATGTAGCATTATGTAACATTGAATATGTAGCATTATGTAACGTCATTGAATATGTAGCATTATGTAACATCATTGAATATGTAGCATTATGTAACATCATTGAATATGTAGAATTTTGTAACATCATTGATTATGTAGGATTATGTAACATCATTGAATATGTAGCATTATGTAACATCATTGAATATGTAGCATTATGTAACATCATTGAATATGTAGAATTGTGTAACATCATTGAATATGTAGCATTATGTAACATCATTGAATATGTAGCATTATGTAACATCATTGAATATGTAGCATTATGTAACATCATTGAATATGTAGCATTATGTAACATCATTGAATATGTAGCATTATGTAACATCATTGAATATGTAGCATTATGTAACATCATTGAATATGTAGCATTATGTAACATCATTGAATATGTAGCATTATGTAACATCATTGAATATGTAGAATGTGTAACATCATTGAATATGTAGCATTATGTAACATCATTGAATATGTAGCATTATGTAACATCATTGAATATGTAGCATTATGTAACATCATTGAATATGTAGCATTATGTAACATCATTGAATATGTAGCATTATGTAACATCATTGAATATGTAGCATTATGTAACATCATTGAATATGTAGCATTATGTAACATCATTGAATATG
>CM026403.1:58611160-58623867 GCA_014843695.1 Archivesica marissinica
GTGATCAGTCATTGACACCGGATGATGTGTGATCAGTCATTGACACCGTGGATGATGTGTGATCAGTCATTGACACCGGATGATGTGTGATCAGTCATTGACACCGTGGATGATGTGTGATCAGTCATTGACACCGGATGATGTGTGATCAGTCATTGACACCGTGGATGATGTGTGATCAGTCATTGACACCGGATGATGTGTGATCAGTCATTGACACCGTGGATGATGTGTGATCAGTCATTGACACCGGATGATGTGTGATCAGTCATTGACACCGTGGATGATGTGTGATCAGTCATTGACACCGGATGATGTGTGATCAGTCATTGACACCGTGGATGATGTGTGATCAGTCATTGACACCGGATGATGTGTGATCAGTCATTGACACCGTGGATGATGTGTGATCAGTCATTGACACCGGATGATGTGTGATCAGTCATTGACACCGTGGATGATGTGTGATCAGTCATTGACACCGGATGATGTGTGATCAGTCATTGACACCGTGGATGATGTGTGATCAGTCATTGACACCGAAAGATGTGTGATCAGTCATTGACACCGAGGACGATGTGTGATCAGTCATTGACACCGAAAGATGTGTGATCAGTCATTGACACCGAGGACGATGTGTGATCAGTCATTGACACCGAGGACGATGTGTGATCAGTCATTGACACTGTGGACGTTGTGTGATCAGTCATTGACACCTGACGATGTGTGATCAGTCATTGACGCCGGACGTTGTGTGATCAGTCATTGACACCGGACGATGTGTGATCAGTCATTGACACCGGACGATGTGTGATGAGTCATTGACACTGGAGGATGTGTGATCAGTTATTGACACCGCGGACGATGTGTGATCAGTCATTGACACCACGGACGATGTGTGATCAGTCATTGACACCGCGGACGATGTGTGATCAGTCATTGACACTGTGGACGATGTGTGATCAGTCATTGACACCGGACGATGTGTGATCAGTCATTGACACCGAACGATGTGTGATCAGTCATTTACGTTTTGGAGGATAGTGCATATATATAGATCCCGAGGAACTTTATACAAATTTATTTTGACTCGATTGCGTTACAAGTTTTTACAACATTAGATTAATCGCTCTCGAGACCTCATTCTTGACAGATCCATCGCCATTAGCTAGAGAAAAGAGGAAATGTGAACTTTAACCCTTTCAACCCCACAGGCCTCTAAATAGGCTTATGAAAAGTGTAGATCCAGATGAGCCGGCTCGTGATGAGCCGTCTCATCAGGATCTGCACTTTTTTGCCAGTAATAATTATTACTATTTTTAGATAAAATTACCCATTTTGATAAATGAACTGGTCCAAAGGTAATTTTCTTATTAATTTATTGGTCTGAAAATATCATGGACCAGTCCATGTCAGTTACTTGGGGTGAATGGGTTAAGTGTCTTGCCTAAGGGGCAATCGTAATGGTTACAGCTGGGAGCTCCTCACACTGAAGCGAACGTGCTACAACTGCGCTATTACGACTACAAGGAACTGGAATGGGATTACATCAACACAACACAAATATGTCGCCAAGCGACATACATGATTCAGCAAATACATCAACACAAACAAGTGGCTTGGAGATGTTCCCGCTCCAGCAAATACATGTACTTGTACATCAACACAAACAAGTGGCTTGGAGATGTTCCCGCTCCAGCAAATACATGTACTTGTACATCAACACAAACAAGTGGCTTGGAGATGTTCCCGCTCCAGCAAATACATGTACTTGTACATCAACACAAACAAGTGGCTTGGAGATGTTCCCGCTCCAGCAAATACATGTACTTGTACATCAACACAAACAAGTGGCTTGGAGATGTTCCCGCTCCAGCAAATACATGTACTTGTACATCAACACAAACAAGTGGCTTGGAGATGTTCCCGATCCAGCAAATACATGTGCTTGTACATCAAGACAAACATGTGGCTTGGAGACATGCATGTACCTGATCATGCAAATATATCTAACACAAACAAGTGGCTTGGAGATGTTCCCGATCCAGCAAATACATGTACTTGTACATCAAGACAAACATGTGGCTTGGAGACATGCATGTACCTGATCATGCAAATATATCCAACACAAACTGGAGATGTACATGTACACATATGGCTTGGAGATGTACAGGTACCTGATCATGCATATATATCCAACACAAACATGTGGCTTGGAGACGTACCTGATCCAGCAAATGCGTCCAGACAAACAAGTGGCGTGATGGTATTTTCTGCTTCTATCTTCAAGGTAGCGAGGACCAGCTCCCTGTGGAATGAAGATGTGTGGAAATCTCCCAATTATGGACAGGTAGACAGCAAAAATTGGCTTGACCGTCACTGATTCCTACTTGTCACCAACAATTAAGACCAAACTTGCAAAGTCGACTTACTTACTTCCAGGTTCTGACATACACAGAACATGCTTGGTAGATATTTGATGTGCTATAAATATGTCTCGCCTTTCAACTTTCTTGCCGACATATAAACTGGATATTTTGTCTGCTATTTGAGGGTACTGTGTGAATATGCCACATGTAACTTGATCAGAATCGCCCGATTGCCTGTGATCGTTGTTGTTCTCCTTAGCCATAGTCTTTGTCTGGTCTATCGGACGTTGATGCTCTTTTGCTACTTTTTTTAAAGCTTTATTTATTTTACAACGATTGCGAAGCAAGTTTTAACAACATATATTAATCACTCTTGTTGGCGCGGATGAAATCGTATATTTGGTCATTTGTGTGGGAGGAAACCGGAGTACCCAGAGAAAACCCACCTGTCAGATCTGGCGACCATCGTACCATCTCACATATTTCCCGGTCCGAAGATCGAACCCGGGTTGCATTGGTGAGAAACGAGTGCGCTAACCACTACGCTAATCGGACAGCCAACTTGAAGTAGCAGGTAATCTCGTTTGGTATCCATAATTACGTCTTAGAAAAGCACACGGACACTGAACATTTCTTCAACTTGCACTGGTAAAATATGCAATTTATACTTGTGTTCATTTTATGAACCTGTCTTATAGGCGAGTGCATGCCAATACCCACAGATTTCATAACCAAAGTAGAGGGGGTGTCTTATAGGCGAGTGCATGCCAAAACCCACAGATTTCACAACCAAAGTAGGAGGGTCGTCTTATAGGCGAGTGCATGCCAAAACCCACAGATTTCACAACCAAAGTAGAGGGGGCGTCTTATAGGCGAGTGCATGCCAAAACCCAGATTTCACAACCAAAGTAGAGGGGGCGTCTTATAGGCGAGTGCATGCCAATACCCACAGATTTCATAACCAAAGTAGAGGGGGCGTCTTATAGGTGAGTGCATGCCAAAACCCACAGATTTCACAACCAAAGTAGAGGGGGCGTCTTATAGGTGAGTGCATGCCAAAACCCACAGATTTCATAACCAAAGTAGAGGGGGCGTCTTATAGGTGAGTGCATGCCAAAACCCACAGATTTCACAACCAAAGTAGGGGGCGTCTTATAGGCGAGTGCATGCCAAAACCCACAGATTTCACAACCAAAGTAGAGGGGGCGTCTTATAGGCGAGTGCATGCCAAAACCCACAGATTTCACAACCAAAGTAGAGGGGGCGTCTTATAGGCGAGTGCATGCCAAAACCCACAGATTTCATAACCAAAGTAGAGGGGGCGTCTTATAGGCGAGTGCATGCCAAAACCCACAGATTTCACAACCAAAGTAGAGGGGGCGTCTTATTGGCGAGTGCATGCCAAAACCCACAGATTTCACAACCAAAGTAGAGGGGGCGTCTTATAGGCGAGTGCATGTCAAAACCACAGATTTCACAACCAAAGTAGAGGGGCGTCTTATAGGCGAGTGCATGCCAAAACCCACAGATTTCACAACCAAAGTAGAGGGGCGTCTTATAGGTGAGTGCATGCCAAAACCCACAGATTTCACAACCAAAGTAGAGGGGGCGTCTTATAGGCGAGTGCATGCCAAAACCCACAGATTTCACAACCAAAGTTGAGGGGGCGTCTTATAGGTGAGTGCATGCCAAAACCCACAGATTTCACAACCAAAGTAGAGGGGGCATCTTATAGGTGAATGCATGCCAATACCCACAGATTTCACAACCAAAGTAGAGGGGGCGGGGTGTCTTATTGGCGAGTATGGATGGTACTAGTTGAATAAAACATAGTGTCGTTCTGAGTGCCGGAATTGACTACAGTCATGTGTCATGAATTCCTACGCGTCGGAACTCCAAGCGATGGTTTAATCGCCAATAAATACATTTTTTTTAGCACTCACTTATAAGACGGGAGGCCACTTTGAGGCCATAATCTGGTATTATTTTCTTAGAGCGCATAAATGACGTTACAGAACTAAAAGTATTGTAAAATGACGTCACTCGTTAAACAATGTTCTATTGCAGAATTAACCCTTTCAACACCACAGACCTCTAAATTGGCTTACAAAAAAGTGTAGATCCAGATGGGCCGTCTCATCAGGATCTGCACTTTTTTCAAGTAATATAACTATTTTTAGAGAAAAAAATTACCCATTTTGATAAATGAACTGATCCAAATGTAATTTTGTTATTAATTTATTGGTCTAAAAATATCATGGACCAGTCCATGTCAGTTACTTGGTGTTGAATGGGTTAAACACGGTAAATTCCTTCTTTGCGTATACAGACATAATCCAAGTCATGTTACAATCTATTCCAAATATTTAGACTTGAAAAATGTGATATTTTACTATCAAGGCGAATAATAGAAACAATTTTTATGTAGAGGTCTTATATATAAAACTAGTTAGAATCAACTTTTGTAATTATACCTTACTGCGGCCAATTTTGGATTATAGTATTTGAGTTGTTCTGAACGTTTCATTGCTGTTGGTTTCTCTAGCTTCACACCATTTTCTGCAACGACTTCGGGCGTCACGTCCGACATCACATCATGATCTTTTTGGTCTTGCATGTCTGAAATAAATGATACAAGTCAGTAATTTTTATATCACAGCTAGATTTATAATAAGTAATAATTAAGTAATTTTTATATCACAGCTAGATTTATAATAGGTAATAATTAAGTAATTTTTATATCACAGCTAGATTTATAATAAGTAATAATTAAGTAATTTTTATATCACAGCTAGATTTATAATAAGTAATAATTAAGTAATTTTTATATCACAGCTAGATTTATAATAAGTAATAATTAAGTAATTTTTATATCACAGCTAGATTTATAATAACCCTATCTATCTAATGTGAAACCCCTACATCCCCACGAGGTGTTTGACATTAGAGGAAGATCAGATAGTGTGTGGCGTCCGTGATCCAACGTCGGATTTGGACGGTCCCGGGTTCGATACTCGGTCAGGCCACGTATGTAGTGTCATTGAGCAAGGCACCTCACATACATTGCTTAGTACTGGTTAATCACTTAGGTCGGCTAAGCCTGCCCAGGAAAATATGTCTAAGTCCCCGCGAGGGGTTTGACATTAAAGGAACATACATATATATAGTGTTATTAGAGGGGTCACCCAGGGTTTATTTTAATGAAGTCTTGTCCATATTAAACCAGGGCCTTTCATTTTCAGAGGGGACAAGCCCTGTGCATGTCTGTTAAGAATAGAGCGCTGCTTGCCAAGGAAAACAAGAACGATGAACAATTAGCCGAGTTGTCATCCGAGTTGATTTGGGTCGAGTTGACTGGGGCCGTATGGTAAATACATATTGTCATCTAAATCATGGGGAAATGTTGCCCCCGTGTTGCTGGAGGCGAGGTATCGTTTAAGAGAAATATACATCAATATAGTGTACGTCTTGTAGGCTGTCTTTGTTCCAAACACTGTTACGGTAGCTAAGCCAATCTGTCACTTCACATGTGTGAGCTTTGCACGGGTGTGTCTAATAACCACAATACACCCCAAGACACCCCAAGACTCTACAAAAACCCCTAGACTACTAAAACCTAAAACTCCCCGCTCTCTTTGCACAACTGTGTTTAGGCGAATTATTTATTTTTTTAATGTAGAAAATGATATAAATTATACACTATTTATTGTAATTGCTTGCATGCATGTGCAGATTAATTCAGCTAATTGTCCGAGTGAATACTGGCTGTGTTTTATCACGTATAAATTTAATATATTTTCGTTTTATTCATGATTATGTTTATGTCAATCATAAACATGTAAACACACAAAATAGTCGACTTTGCAGTTTGCAAAGACTTTTAGGTTTTGGAATAAATCGTCATGTCTAAAAAGGATAGCCTTATAACATACTCTTACAAAAAAACCAAGAGCACTCAAAGTAATGTGAAGATAGGCAAAGGTACATGTATGATTGTATAGATCTATAGCTTCATCAAAACCAAGAACAAAGTAACCAAGCCCAAGTCGTCGGGGTTCGAACCCACGGTTAGCCAGTACTAAGCAATGTGTGTGATGTGCCTTGCTCAATGACACTATATACGTGGCCGGACCGAGTATCGGACACAGGACTGCTTGATTCCAAATCTGACACTGGCGGCTGGACCACAGCGATTGTCAACTGTCATAACATAAATGAGTTATGTCCATATCCCATAGCAGATACATCTTACCTACTATCTAGAAAAGTTTCAAGGACCAAAGGTATGCAGCCAGGTTGCATACCTACAAAGCGACCTGAATGCTCTAGAACAGTGGGAACGGAACTGGTGGTCCACGGAGTTCAATCCTGGCAAGTGTGAGGTGCTGTGAATTACTCGCAACAGAAAACCACTCATTTTCATTTTCCTTTACAAACTCCACTACATGGTACTAAGGGCAACCAATGCCGCTAAATATCTAGGTGTTATTATTAGTAACGATTTAAAATGTTCTCCCCATATTATATAAACAACATCTATGTGGCGTCCGTGGTCTAGATCATCTATCTTCCTATCTTCGAAGGGTCCCAGGTTCAAACTCGGTCAGGGCACGTATGCAGTGTCATTGAGCAAGGCACATTACACACATTGCTTAGTACTGGTTAACTGCTTAGGTCGGCTAAGCCTGTCAAGGAAAACATGTCTAGGTCCCCGCATAATATTAATTTACTCTCTCAGATTCATTAAAAGGAATTTGAAGACTAGTAAATAAAATGTTAATGAAAAAGCTTATAACACCTCTGTTTATCCTCAACTTGAGTATTGCTCAACCATCTGGCACCCCCTGTTCTAAGAATAACGTACATTCTTCAAACACCTCACGAACCACCAGTTGGACTTCGGTAACATTTGGTAGGAATGATCGATGAACAATGCTCTTTCAAAGTTGTTAAAATGGTGACGCCATGGTAACCAATGAGTCAGGGATTTTTACATTACTCATTCTAGAAAAGCAGCCTTCCACAAGCAGCCAGTTGGAGGAGAATCAGCTGAAACAACTGAAAGATTTTGACCTGAATTGGGAATATGGACCAAGTCTGGGTAGGTACATGGTTGGATGACATGCAGTCATGTTGCTATGGATACTTACATTTGTGTAAGTGTACCATGAAAACATCATACAGACGGATATGTAGTCCAGTGGTAACTTCGATCCCCTGTCTGACACTAATAAAATTAACAGTCTTTCAGATGGGACGTTAAACCAAGGTCTCGTGTCGGTGCTTTACACCGTGTACGTAAAAGAACCAGAGGAGATTCTGGAATGGGTCTCTGTCTGTATCATGAACTATCCTCCAAAATAACTAATCTCTTCAGGAGGCGTCGCTCATATGGGCAACCGGTAGCGACGATAAATAAACGTAAAACACACACAAACATCGTCATTTTTAACAAGTCCGAGGATATCGTGATTGTCCAATGTCTGTTCAATGTCTGTGTGTACATTGATTGTCCAATGTCTGTGTGTACATTGATTGTCCAATGTATGTGTGTACATTGATTGTCCAATGTATGTGTGTACATTGATTGTCCAATGTATGTGTGTACATTGATTGTCCAATGTATGTGTGTACATTGATTGTCCAATGTATGTGTGTACATTGATTGTCCAATGTCTGTGTGTACATTGATTGCCCAATATATGTGTGTACATTGATTGTCCAATGTCTGTGTGTACATTGATTGTCCAATGTATGTGTGTACATTGAGTGTCCAATGTCTGTGTGTACATTGAGTGTCCAATGTATGTGTGTACATTGATTGTCCAATGTCTGTGTGTACATTGATTGTCCAATGTATGTGTGTACATTGACTGTCCAATGTATGTGTGTACATTGATTGTCCAATGTATGTGTGTACATTGATTGTCCAATGTATGTGTGTACATTGATTGTCCAATGTATGTGTGTACATTGAGTGTCCAATGTATGTGTGTACATTGAGTGTCCAATGTATGTGTGTACATTGATTGCCCAATGTATGTGTGTACATTGATTGTCCAATGTATGTGTGTACATTGATTGTCCAATATATGTGTGTACATTGATTGTCCAATGTCTGTGTGTACATTGATTGCCCAATGTTTGTGTGTACATTGTCTAATGTATGTGTGTACATTGCCCAATGTATGTGTGTACATTGTCCAATGTATGTGTGTACATTGCCCAATGTATGTGTGTACATTGATTGTCCAATGTATGTGTGTACATTGATTGTCCAATGTATGTGTGTACATTGCCCAATGTATGTGTGTACATTGTCCAATTTATGTGTGTACATTGATTGTCCAATGTATGTGTGTACATTGAGTGTCCAATGTCTGTGTGTACATTGATTGTCCAATGTATGTGTGTACATTGTCCAATGTATGTGTGTACATTGATTGTCCAATGTATGTGTGTACATTGTCCAATGTATGTGTGTACATTGATTGTCCAATGTCTGTGTGTACATTGTCCAATGTATGTGTGTACATTGAGTGTCCAATGTATGTGTGTACATTGATTGTCCAATGTATGTGTGTACATTGATTGTCCAATGTATGTGTGTACATTGTCCAATGTATGTGTGTACATTGATTGTCCAATGTATGTGTGTACATTGTCCAATGTATGTGTGTACATTGATTGTCCAATGTATGTGTGTACATTGTCCAATGTATGTGTGTACATTGAGTGTCCAATGTATGTGTGTACATTGATTGTCCAATGTATGTGTGTACATTGATTGTCCAATGTATGTGTGTACATTGTCCAATGTATGTGTGTACATTGCCCAATGTATGTGTGTACATTGTCCAATTTATGTGTGTACATTGATTGTCCAATGTATGTGTGTACATTGAGTGTCCAATGTCTGTGTGTACATTGATTGTCCAATGTATGTGTGTACATTGTCCAATGTATGTGTGTACATTGATTGTCCAATGTATGTGTGTACATTGTCCAATGTATGTGTGTACATTGATTGTCCAATGTCTGTGTGTACATTGTCCAATGTATGTGTGTACATTGAGTGTCCAATGTATGTGTGTACATTGATTGTCCAATGTATGTGTGTACATTGATTGTCCAATGTATGTGTGTACATTGTCCAATGTATGTGTGTACATTGATTGTCCAATGTATGTGTGTACATTGAGTGTCCAATGTATGTGTGTACATTGAGTGTCCAATGTCTGTGTGTACATTGATTGTCCAATGTATGTGTGTACATTGTCCAATGTATGTGTGTACATTGATTGTCCAATGTATGTGTGTACATTGATTGTCCAATGTATGTGTGTACATTGTCCAATGTATGTGTGTACATTGATTGCTCAATGTATGTGTGTACATTGAGTGTCCAATGTCTGTGTGTACATTGATTGTCCAATGTATGTGTGTACATTGTCCAATGTATGTGTGTACATTGCCCAATGTATGTGTGTACATTGATTGTCCAATGTATGTGTGTACATTGCCCAATGTATGTGTGTACATTGTCCAATGTATGTGTGTACATTGATTGTCCAATGTATGTGTGCACATTGAGTGTCCAATGTATGTGTGTACATTGATTGTCCAATGAATGTGTGTACATTGATTGTCCAATGTATGTGTGTACATTGCCCAATGTATGTGTGTACATTGTCCAATGTATGTGTGTACATTGATTGTCCAATGTATGTGTGTACATTGCCCAATGTAGGTGTGTACATTGCCCAATGTATGTGTGTACATTGTCCAATGTATGTGTGTACATTGTCCAATGTATGTGTGTACATTGATTGTCCAATGTATGTGTGTACATTGCCCAATGTATGTGTGTACATTGTCCAATGTATGTGTGTACATTGATTGTCCAATGTATGTGTGTACATTGCCCAATGTAGGTGTGTACATTGCCCAATGTATGTGTGTACATTGTCCAATGTATGTGTGTACATTGTCCAATGTATGTGTGTACATTGAGTGTCCAATGTCTGTGTGTACATTGATTGTCCAATGTATGTGTGTACGTTGATTGTCCAATGTATGTGTGTACATTGAGTGTCCAATGTCTGTGTGTACATTGATTGTCCAATGTATGTGTGTACATTGATTGTCCAATGTATGTGTGTACATTGTCCAATGTATGTGTGTACATTGATTGTCCAATGTATGTGTGTACATTGATTGTCCAATGTATGTGTGTACATTGATTGTCCAATGTATGTGTGTCATTGTCCAATGTTTGTGTGTACATTGTCCAATGTATGTGTGTACATTGATTGTCCAATGTATGTGTATACATTGAGTGTCCAATGTATGTGTGTACATTGATTGTCCAATGTATGTGTGTACATTGTCCAATGTATGTGTGTACATTGCCCAATGTATGTGTGTACATTGATTGTCCAATGTATGTGTGTACAATGCCCAATGTATGTGTGTATATTGATTGTCCAATGTATGTGTGCACATTGAGTGTCCAATGTCTGTGTGTACATTGTCCAATGTATGTGTGTACATTGATTGTCCAATGTATGTGTGTACATTGCCCAATGTATGTTTGTACATTGCCCAATGTATGTGTGTACATTGTCCAATGTATGTGTGTACATTGCCCAATGTATGTGTGTACATTGATTGTCCAATGTATGTGTGTCATTGTCCAATGTCTGTGTGTACATTGTCCAATGTATGTGTGTACATTGATTGTCCAATGTATGTGTGTCATTGTCCAATGTCTGTATGTACATTGTCCAATGTATGTGTGTACATTGATTGTCCAATGTATGTGTGTCATTGTCCAAAGTATGTGTGTACATTGAGTGTCCAATGTATGTGTGTACATTGATTGTCCAATGTATGTGTGTACATTGTCCAATGTATGTGTGTACATTGATTGCTCAATGTATGTGTGTACATTGAGTGTCCAATGTATGTGTGTACATTGATTGTCCAATGTATGTGTGTACATTGTCCAATGTATGTGTGTACATTGATTGTCCAATGTATGTGTGTACATTGATTGTACAATGTATGTGTGTACATTGATTGTCCAATGTATGTGTGTACATTGTCCAATGTATGTGTGTACATTGCCCAATGTATGTGTGTACATTGATTGTCCAATGTATGTGTGTACATTGATAGTCCAATGTATGTGTGTACATTGATTGTCCAATGTATGTGTGTACATTGCCCAATGTATGTGTGTACATTGTCCAATGTATGTGTGTACATTGCCCAATGTATGTGTGTACATTGTCCAATGTCTGTGTGTACATTGTCCAATGTATGAGTGTACATTGATTGTCCAATGTATGTGTGTACATTGATTGTCCAATGTATGTGTGTACATTGATTGTCCAATGTATGAGTGTACATTGATTGTCCAATGTATGTGTGTACATTGATTGTCCAATGTCTGTGTGTACATTGTCCAATGTCTGTGTGTACATTGATTGTCCAATGTATGTGTGTACATTGATTGTCCAATGTATGTGTGTACATTGAGTGTCCAATGTATGTGTGTACATTGATTGTCCAATGTATGTGTGTACATTGATTGTCCAATGTATGTGTGTACATTGAGTGTCCAATGTATGTGTGTACATTGATTGTCCAATGTATGTGTGTACATTGAGTGTCCAATGTATGTGTGTACATTGATTGTCCAATGTATGTGTGTACATTGTCCAATGTATGTGTGTACATTGAGTGTCCAATGTATGTGTGTACATTGATTGTCCAATGTATGTGTGTACATTGATTGTCCAATGTATGTGTGTCATTGTCCAATGTATGTGTGTACATATTGTCCAAATGTGGTGTGTACATTGTCCAATGTATGTGTGTACATTGTCCAATGTATGTGTGTACATTGATTGTCCAATGTATGTGTGTACATTGATTGTCCAATGTATGTGTGTACATTGATTGTCCAATGTATGTGTGTCATTGTCCAATGTCTGTGTGTACATTGTCCAATGTATGTGTGTACATTGATAGTCCAATGTATGTGTGTACATTGATTGTCCAATGTATGTGTGTACATTGTCCAATGTATGTGTGTACATTGATTGCTCAATGTCTGTGTGTACATTGAGTGTCCAATGTCTGTGTGTACATTGATTGTCCAATGTATGTGTGTACATTGATTGTCCAATGTATGTGTGTACATTGTCCAATGTCTGTGTGTACATTGTCCAATGTATGTGTGTACATTGATTGTTCAATGTCTGTGTGTACATTGATTGTCCAATGTATGTGTGTACATTGATTGTCCAATGTCTGTGTGTACATTGATTG
>CM026403.1:58624867-58652462 GCA_014843695.1 Archivesica marissinica
ACTATCCTCCAAAAATCTAAAATGACTAATCTCTTCAGGAGTCGTCACTCATATGGGTAGGGTGGGTTGTACACACACATACACACACACACAAGTAGTGAAATGAGACTCATATGTTTAATATAATTATCGTACCTTGGATAAATCAGTGCCTGTTTTTTTTAAGAAAACGGAATTTTAAGAGATCTTGAATTTGTATAAACGAGAGTGTTCTGAAGTTAAAGATTTGTATGTTCTGTTCCATTTCAGAGTCGGGACATTGGGAGAGCTGCTAGCCCAAGAGCCGCCTTGATACGGAAGCTGAAACTGGAAAAACAAGCAAAACACAAGCATCAACTGGAACAGCAAGCAAATATAAAACCAGGGGCCTTAAAGACTGACACTGGTGCTGGAGTCACATTCGGTGTAGGGACAGCACTAGCAAAATCGGTAGTCAGAGATGATCACAAAGATATAAAACAGATATCTGATCCTACAAGAGTGACTCAAAAGACTACAAGTGATGGCAGTGATAATAATGATGAAGATGATGAGTATGAATCAGTGAGTGATAGTAGTGATTATTCAAGTGATGATTCTGATGGTGATGTGTTGATGATGATGATAAAGTCACCAAAGCTGTTCAAGGAAGTAATCAGAATGATTTGAAACATTACATTAACGATGATTTCAATTTGAAAACTTTATCTGTTGCTGACTGTCATAGCAAATCAAAGAACGATTCCGTTTGTTCAACTGGTAAGAGAATTGAGAGAGTTTTAAGTTATACTGGCTTTACTGAATCTGGTAGCGCCTCGCAAGCATCTGAATCAGAACAAGTAGTTGATTCAGACGATGATGACGAGTATGATTTCTCTGCAGTTGGTTATTGTGCCATAGAAAACAAGTCGCCTTCTAAAATATTGACACGAAAAGTTGCAGGAAGGGATGACAAGAATAAATTCCCGTTTCAGAACCTACCGTCTGATACCGAGTTGTTGCAATCTAGTTTAAACATAAGTGCATTTGCACCGAAAGCTAAGTCACCTATTCTGATCTCAAAGGAACAGGTCTCCATGCAGGATAATGTCGGTAGTGTAATGCATGAAGTACTCGGCAAGGAGACACAGTTTTCGTATCATTCCGATTCGGATTCCATCGGAAATAAACGAAATGAGAGTTTTAGTGAAGAAGATGATGAACACATGAGTAATGGCAATAAGGAAACTCGGAAGAATTTTGGTGAGAAGAAAGCTCTGCAGTTTGATGACGATGATGAATGGGGAGAACTGACACCAAAAGTTCTAAAGTCACGAAGACGAAAAGACTCGGAAGGTGATCATGACAAGACATTGATCGATGACAGCGATAAAGAGATGACTGCATCAGGTATTGAACTTAAGTCTGCTTGATGAACAAGCAAATAAAAGCTGTAACTGTTACGGTTGTGCCCTTGTCTGACTCCGTTGTCGAGTGGTTACTGTCGCTGGCTTGCATACCGCTGTAACCTATCATCATTGGTGGTCATGGGTTCGAGCCCCGCTCAGACTGTGTCTCTTTATATGAAAAAGTTGGCAGTTTCTTACGGAGGTTGGTGCACCGAGTACTTGTTAACTGCTGGAGCCTGCCCAAGAAAGGTGTTGTTAGATAAACTGCCTGTCGCTTAAATGGTCAATCGGTGGTGACATTAAATAAACGTAAATATATAAATACCACCTCTCCCTACATCAACGATGCAGAGCAGGGTCGCCCTGTTTAAAATTGCTATCATCATGTATGTTTGAATCTAGTTACCCTGTTTGAAAAATCTAAAAAACAAATTGAGAAAATGAATTATGATAAAGATGCAGTGATTATAATGTAATAAAATTATTTTATGCACATATTGCTCCTGCAATACCTCTAATCGTGGAAGTCGTGATAGCGCAGTGGTAGGGCGTTCGCTTCAGGTGCGATTGGCCCAGAGTTTGCGCTCCGCTGGAGTCATTACGATTGTACCCTTAGGCAAGACATATAAACTCCACATTGCTCTTCTCTCTTCCTCGTGGCGATGAATTCCATCAGGAATGAGGTCTCGAGAGTGATTAATATAAGTTGTAAGGATTTGTTTCGCAATAGAGCTAAATTAAATTTGTATAAACTAAATAAAATGAGTGTTGGTATCTGCATTGTGGCTAATGTTTCCAATGCATAAATATTTGGATAATGATGGTTAATGATTAGTGATATTTGTTTAAGCTGTAATGTATGTTAATGATTAGTGATATTTGTTTAAGCTGTAATGTATGTTAATGATTAGTGATATTTGTTTAAGCTGTAATGTATGTTAATGATTAGTGATATTTGTTTAAGCTGTAATGTATGTTAATGATTAGTGATATTTGTTTAAGCTGTAATGTATGTTAATGATTAGTGATATTTGTTTAAGCTGTAATGTATGTTAATGATTAGTGATATTTGTTTAAGCTGTAATTTATGTTAATGATGAACTTAATCCTCACCATTAGGAACGAGGGTTATTGTTTTTGGCTGTATCTGTGTGTCTGTGTGTCTGTCCGTAGCCAGGATAACTCGAAATGTTATTGGTGGATTTTAATGAAACTTTGTGGATATATGGAGGTATGATCTAGGAGGAGGTGATTCGATCTTGCGATAAATAGGTCACGGCCTGTTGCCATGTGGTCAGTGATGTGTCCACTCCCACTGGCTTGTACTGATGAAAAATCGTGCATTTGTTCTTGTGTCAAATATAAACTAAGGTCATGCGTCTATATGCTGTCTATATGCTGTCTATATGCTGCTGTAGTGGTTTAGTTTATACAAATTTATTTTAGCTCGATAGCAAAACAAGTTATTTCAACTTATATAAATCACTCTCGAGACCTCATTCCTGATGGAATCCATCGCCATGAGGGAGAGAGAAGAGGCAACGTGGAATTTAAATGCCTTGCCTAAGGGCACAATCGTAACGGCTCCAGTGGGGCTCGAACTCCAGACCTTTCGCACCTGAAGCGAACGCGCATCCACTGCGCTATCACGACTTCCACGACTGCTGTAGTGGTTTATGCCTGGATCGGTATTACATTGATATACATGGTGGTTTATGCCTGGATCAGTATTACATTGATATACATGGTGGTTTATGCCTGGATCGGTATTACATTGATATACATGGTGGTTTATGCCTGGTATTACATTGATACACATGGTGGTTTATGCCTGGATCAGTATTACATTGATACACATGGTGGTTTATGCCTGGATCGGTATTACATTGATATACATGGTGGTTTATGCCTGGTATTACATTGATATACATGGTGGTTTATGCCTGGATCGGTATTACATTGATATACATGGTGGTTTATGCCTGGTATTACATTGATATACATGGTGGTTTATGCCTGGATCAGTATTACATTGATACACACAGTGGTTTATGCCTGGATCGGTATTACATTGATATACATGGTGGTTTATGCCTGGTATTACATTGATACACATGGTGGTTTATGCCTGGATCGTATTACATTGATATACATGGTGGTTTATGCCTGGTATTACATTGATATACATGGTGGTTTATGCCTGGATCAGTATTACATTGATATACATGGTGGTTTATGCCTGGTATTACATTGATATACATGGTGGTTTATGCCTGGTATTACATTGATATACATGGTGGTTTATGCCTGGTATTACATTGATATACATGATGGTTTATACCTGGTATTACATTGATACACATGATGGTTTATGCCTGGTATTACATTGATACACATGGTGGTTTATGCCTGGATCAGTATTACATTGATATACATGGTGGTTTATGCCTGGTATTACATTGATACACATGGTGGTTTATGCCTGGATCAGTATTACATTGATATACATGGTGGTTTATGCCTGGATCAGTATTACATTGATATACATGATGGTTTATGCCTGGTATTACATTGATATACATGGTGGTTTATGCCTGGTATTACATTGATATACATGGTGGTTTATGCCTGGTATTACATTGATACACATGGTGGTTTATGTCTGGTATTACATTGATACACATGGTGGTTTATGCCTGGTATTACATTGATACACATGGTGGTTTATGCCTGGTATTACATTGATATACATGGTGGTTTATGCCTGGATCAGTATCATTGTATACATGGTGGTTTATGCCTGGTGTATTACATTGATATACATGGTGGTTTATGCCTGATCGTATTACATTGATATACATGGTGGTTTATGCCTGGTGTATTACATTGATATACATGGTGGTTTATGCCTGGATCAGTATTACATTGTAATACATGTGGTTTATGCCTGGTATTACATTGATATACATGGTGGTTTATGCCTGGATCAGTATTACATTGATACATGGTGGTTTATGCCTGGATCAGTATTACATTGTAATACATGGTGGTTTATGCCTGGATAGTATTACATTGTAATACATGGTGGTTTATGCCTGGATCAGTATTACATTGATATACATGGTGGTTTATGCCTGGATCAGTATTACATTGTAATACATGGTGGTTTATGCCTGGATCAGTATTACATTGATATACATGGTGGTTTATGCCTGGTATTACATTGATATACATGGTGGTTTATGCCTGGATCGGTATTACATTGATATACATGGTGGTTTATGCCTGGTATTACATTGATATACATGGTGGTTTATGCTTGGTATTACATTGATATACATGGTGGTTTATGCCTGGTATTACATTGATATACATGGTGGTTTATGCCTGGATCGGTATTACATTGATATACATGGTGGTTTATGCCTGGTATTACATTGATACACATGGTGGTTTATGCCTGGTATTACATTGATATACATGATGGTTTATGCCTGGTATTACATTGATATACATGGTGGTTTATGCCTGGATCGGTATTACATTGATATACATGGTGGTTTATGCCTGGTATTACATTGATACACATGGTGGTTTATGCTTGGTATTACATTGATATACATGATGGTTTATGCCTGGTATTACATTGATACACATGGTGGTTTATGCCTGGATCGTATTACATTGATATACATGGTGGTTTATGCCTGGTATTACATTGATACACATGGTGGTTTATGCTTGGTATTACATTGATATACATGGTGGTTTATGCCTGGTATTACATTGATATACATGGTGGTTTATGCCTGGTATTACATTGATATACATGGTGGTTTATGCCTGGTATTACATTGATATACATGGTGGTTTATTACTTCTTGTTGTATTTCAGCTCACATGAAAGTTGCAGCGTTTGAGAGGGACAGTGAAGATACTCCACCCACCTCGAAATTGGTTTCGAAATTGTTCCCCAGCCTGAAACCTCCTCAAAGGAAACAAGATGAGCAGGTAGGCTTACACACACGTGTATATGAGAAGCCATGTGCGTGCGGACTCGTGACTTATTAAATGCTGCACCTTCTCTGTCAAAAGTGGCTGCCTAGCAAAGGTGGCTGCTTAATAGAGATGACCACTAACACTGGTTTTACTGTACAATAGAGGTGACCACTAACACTGGTTTTACTGTACAATAGAGGTGACCACTAACACTGGTTTTACTGTACAATAGAGGTGACCACTAACACTGGTTTTACTGTACAATAGAGGTGACCACTAACACTGGTTTTACTGTACAATAGAGGTGACCACTAACACTTGTTTTACTGTACAATAGAGGTGACCACTAACACTGGTTTACTGTACAATAGAGGTGACCACTAACACTGGTTTTACTGTACAATAGAGGTGACCACTAACACTGGTTTTACTGTACAATAGAGGTGACCACTAACACTGGTTTTACTGTACAATAGAGGTGACCACTAACACTGGTTTTACTGTACAATAGAGGTGACAACTAACACTGGTTTTACTGTACAATAGAGGTGACCATTAACACTGGTTTTACTGTACAATAGAGGTGACCATTAACACATGTTTTACTGTACAATAGATGTGACCGCTAACACTGGTTTTACTGTAGAATGGAGGTGACCACTAACACTGGTTTTACTGTACAATAGAGGTGACCACTAACACTGGTTTTACTGTACAATAGAGGTGACCACTAACCCAGGTTTGACTGCCAGGGATCATTCTAGAGGGCGATGTGGGCGAAATTGTCGCCCTAGTGACCCTGACTTCGCCCTCTGGGGGCCCCACTTCTCCCTAATAATAAAAAAAAAAATTCAAACAAAATGTTGTCTAGTAAGATACACTGGCACTCCTATTCAAATGTTGTATTTAATGGTTGTACTGTGCATTTTAACCCTATTTTGCAGAAGTATATTAAAGAACACCATTTAAGGAAGCGATCACGCGCTTTCTCACTTCTCCCAAAAATTCTGACCTAGAATGAACCCTGATATTATGTGTCACTTGGGATACTTATTCTTGTATGATGCGATATTTACAGGATTTAGAGAAGATACAATGTGCGTCCCAGTCTGGGGCTGGAGATGGGATCCAGTCTAAAGTCTTGCGGGATAAACTGACAGAACTGGAGAGAGAGATTGAGAAATTTCGCAACGAGAACAAACACCTGTCCACTCTGCGAACAGATCGAGAACAGGTATGCTAACTTGTTTGATAGTTACTGAATATACTCTGGAATATGACCCCCCACCACACCACACCCCTTATACAAACTTTTCCCAATCCACTTGGTACCAGAGTTCTGTTTGGCTGTCCGATTAGCGCAGTGGTTAGCACGCTCATTTCTCACCAATGCAACCCCATGTTCGATCCTCGGACCGGGAAGAATGTGAGATGGTACGGTGGTCGCCAGATCGGACAGGTCAGTTTTCTCCAGGTACTCCGGTTTCCTCCCACACGAATGACCACATATACGCTTTCATCCGCGCCAACGAGAGTGATTAATATAAGTTGTTAGAACTTGCTTCGCAATCGTTGTAAAATAAATAAAGTTTAACTTTTGGTACCAAAGTTATTGCTTATGATTTTGCTAAAAAAGTGGAATTTAATTATATTCAGTACAAATATGTCGGTGATAATACAGATCTTCATAGATTATTTTTTGTTCTTTTCCAAATTTCAGTAATTTCCTTTATATATCTAACCTGTATTAACCCATTCAACACCAAGTAACTCACATGGACTGGTCCATGATATTCATAAACCAATAAATGAATCAGAAAATCACATTTGGACAAGTTCATTTATCAAAATGGGTAATTATGTCTAAAAATAGTCATATCACTGGCAAAAAGTGCAGATCCTGATGAGACGGCTCGTCACGAGCCGGCTCATCTGGATCTACACTTTTTGTAAGCCTATTTAGAGGTCTGTGGTGTTGAAAGGGTTAAGCAGCCAGTTTCCAGATAAATACTTATCCACATACCGTCTGACCGTATAAAAGTTATGCATGTTGAGGGGAATATTATGTATCAATATATTCCCAGATATATGATGTAGGTGGGGCTATACAGTAGTCGTGCATGTCCATCCATCCGTCTGTGTGTTGTACGATCGATATTTTCTAAATGCCTGTGTGAGATTTTCATTATGCTTGTATCTAATGCACTTCGTTGAGATTGTTGATAACAGGGATCATTCTAGAGGGCGATGTGGGCGGAATTGTCGCCCTAGGGACCCTGACATCGCCCTCTGGGGGCCCCAAATATATATTTTTTTTGGCTTTTACGATTTTCAAACAAAATGTTGTCTAGTAAGATACACTGGCCCATTATAAAGCACTCCTTCTATTCAAATGTTGTATTTAATGGTTGTACTGTGCATTTTAACTGTGCATTTTAACCTTATTTTGCGGAAGTATATTAAAGAACACCATTTAAGGAAACGATCACGCGCTTTCTCACTTCTCCCAAAAATTCTGACCTAGAATGAACCCTGTGATAATGGACAACCATGTGAAAACGTGAATAAACGTAGACTACTAAAAAGTTAGCAGTTACTACTTGTGTGATTGGTATTGAGATATCTTGTTTTTAATTGGTAAATAAGTTATTTTCTTATTAGCCCCTTATCGCTGCTGGTTTGAATTCCACTGGGGGTCGCGTATTATTTCCATGTGAGGAAGCTATCCAGCTGGCTTGCGGAAGGTCGGTGCCCACCCACGCCTTCAATACTGCTCAAAGGGTCATTCAGGGTCGTCCTCCACCAATCATAGTGGGAGAGTCGCCTTATCACCTATCGTAAGCTGTTGGTATGACGTCAAACCCCAAAAACAAAGAAACAAATCATTTCTTCTAATGAATCAAACATTTTGTTCACAGGGCTTGACCATGTTGAAAAAAGAGATATCCGAGTTTGAGAAGGAAAAATCGATGGAGCTGAAAAGAATTGAAGAGTTTAGAAATGAAGAAATGAAAAAATTAAAGTATGTCATTTGGTTTAAACATATTTATTCGATAATAATGTACATTACATATACGTTGTATACAAAACGAAAATGGATTGAATCGGAAGCTTAAAGCTTATTGAGATTTTCTCCATGAGAAATAGTATGTCATTTGATTAGCAAGACAAGTTACCTGTCCATATTAACTGTGTATAGGAATATACTGTTTTATGTAAGAACGGTTTCAGTCGTTTACGGATGTTGGAGAGTTGAGTACTGGTTCCTACCCAGGAAATGTGGGTGGTTTACTCTCAGACTCAAACAGACTGAGTACTGGTTCCCACCCAGGACATGTGGGTGGTTTACTCTCAGACTCAAACAGACTGAGTACTGGTTCCCACCCAGGACATGTGGGTGGTTTACTCTCAGACTCAAACAGACTGAGTACTGGTTCCCACCCAGGAAATGTGGGTGGTTTACTCTCAGACTCAAACAGACTGAGTACTGGTTCCTACCCAGGACATGTGGGTGGTTTACTCTCAGACTCAAACAGACTGAGTACTGGTTCCTACCCAGGACATGTGGGTGGTTTACTCTCAGACTCAAACAGACTGAGTACTGGTTCCTACCCAGGAAATGTGGGTGGTTTACTCTCAGACTCAAACAGACTCAAACAGACTGAGTACTGGTTCCCACCCAGGAAATGAGGGTGGTTTACTCTCAGACTCAAACAGACTCAAACAGACTGAGTACTGGTTCCCACCCTCACAATAATCATCGGAAATTGGGAACTAATCTTGTTGCAACCTATCTGCTTCAAAATATATTAGTTTGTACAAATTTATTTTAGCTCGATTGCGAAACAAGTTCTTACAACTTATATTAATCATTCTGGAGACCTCATTCCTAATGGAATCCATCGCCACGAGGGAGAGAGAAAAGGGAATGTAGAATTTAAATGCCTTGCCTAAGGATACAATCGTAATGGCTCCAGCAGGGCTCAAACTCTGGACCTTTCACACCTGAAGCGAACGCGCATCCACTGCGCTATCACGACTTCCACGAAAATATATTGAAACTTATATTGACAATTCTTGTGCTAACAATGCCATGAATCGTATATTGTTCAGAATTATGCAAATTTGTTCATTTATTTTGTATTGTACATTAAAGCGACACTTCATCGGTGAAAACGCAAATGTCTGCAGAATGTAATTTGCTATTATATGGTATAATTTTTGTCCACATATTTGCCTCAAAAACTGAGTATTTCAACAAATAAACAAGCGTCGTATATGCGGTTTGTTGACATAACAAAATAATGTAATAATAGGGTCGACATCCATGCGTAATACAAACGTATGCTACATATTTAGCGTTATATCTCACATGTGTGCCTATGCATATTTATTTGTAGACTAATCTTAATTAAATTATCTCTAAGCGAAAGTATCGAGTGTTTAGTATTGTCTTCAATGACAACAAACGTCAATTCCGGAGCCTGGATGACCGTTATATGAAATCCTACTTTCACGTTTGAAAGTTTTGTATATCACAAAAACATTGTTAAATTGATTCAATGTTAGTGTTCGATGTATTCAGAAGAATTTGTAGTAGCAATGCATTTATACGTGAAAAAATGCATTTTATTTACTTTTGCGATGTAATGTCGCTTTAAATATTTAGCATGCAATCAAATTTGTTTGATTTAATACTAGAAAAGAGAAAGAAAGATTATATCGCCATGACAACCGTTCATATATCTGCTTGGCACTACTGGGTGTCTTTTGTAACAAAGTTGAATTTTCTTTTTATTGTATGCAGGCATGAGAAGAAGATGTTTGAGAAGTATCAGAAAGCTGCCCGGGCTGGTCCCGACAAGAAGGAAAGGGAGGAAATAGAGAATCTAAGATCACAGGTGAACGGAGAAATAAATTTATTAAATTTGAAATACATTGTACCCCTTCTTATAATTATATACAGTCAAACCTGTGTTACTGCAGGGTTCAGTCAAACCTGTGTTACTGCAGGGTTCAGTCAAACCTGTGTTACTGCAGGGTTCAGTCAAACCTGTGTTACTGCAGGGTTCATTCGAGGTCAGAATGTTTGGGAGAAGTGAGAAAGCATGTGATCGCGTCCTTAAATTGTGTTACTTAATAAATTGCAACAGAATATTGTTAAAATGCACAGTATGACCATTAAATACAACATTTGAATAAGAGTGCTTTATAATGGGCCAGCGGAGGTTGTAGAATTGTTGTTCCGGTACTAGTGAAGGTTGTAGAATTGTTGGTCAGGTACTAGCGAAGGTTGTAGAATTGTTGTTCAGGTACTAACGAAGGTTGTAGAATTGTTGTTCAGGTACTAACGAAGGTTGTAGAATTGTTGGTCAGGTACTAGCGAAGGTTGTAGAATTGTTGTTCAGGTACTAGTGAAGGTTGTAGAATTGTTGGTCAGGTACTAGCGAAGGTTGTAGAATTGTTGTTCACATACTAGCGAAGGTTGTAGAATTGTTGTTCAGGTACTAGCAAAGGTTGTAGAATTGTTGGTCAGGTACTAGCGGAGGTTGTAGAATTGTTGGTCAGGTACTAGCGAAGGTTGTAGAATTGTTGTTCAGGTACTAGCGAAGGTTGTAGAATTGTTGTTCAGGTACTAGCAGAGGTTGTAGAATTATTGTTCAGGTACTAACGAAGGTTGTAGAATTGTTGTTCAAGTACTAGCAGAGGTTGTAGAATTGTTGGTCAGGTACTAGTGATGGTTGTAGAATTATTGTTCAGGTACTAACGAAGGTTGTAGAATTGTTGTTCACGTACTAGCGAAGGTTGTAGAATTGTTGTTCAGGTACTAGTGAAGGTTGTAGAATTGTTGGTCAGGTACTAGTGAAGATTGTAGAATTGTTGGTCAGGTACTAGTGAAGGTTGTAGAATTATTGTTCAGGTACTAACGAAGGTTGTAGAATTGTTGTTCACGTACTAGCGAAGGTTGTAGAATTGTTGTTCAGGTACTAGTGAAGGTTGTAGAATTGTTGGTCAGGTACTAGTGAAGATTGTAGAATTGTTGGTCAGGTACTAGCGGAGGTTGTAGAATTGTTGGTCAGGTACTAGCGAAGGTTGTAGAATTGTTGTTCAGGTACTAACGAAGGTTGTAGAATTGTTGTTCAGGTACTAGCAGAGGTTGTAGAATTATTGTTCAGGTACTAACGAAGGTTGTAGAATTGTTGTTCACGTACTAGCGAAGGTTGTAGAATTGTTGTTCAGGTACTAGTGAAGGTTGTAGAATTGTTGGTCAGGTACTAGTGAAGATTGTAGAATTGTTGTTCAGGTACTAGCGAAGGTTGTAGAATTGTTGTTCAGGTACTAGCAGAGGTTGTAGAATTGTTGGTCAGGTACTAGTGATGGTTGTAGAATTATTGTTCAGGTACTAACGAAGGTTGTAGAATTGTTGTTCAGGTACTAGCAGAGGTTGTAGAATTATTGTTCAGGTACTAACGAGGTTGTAGAATTGTTGTTCAGGTACTAGTGAAGGTTGTAGAATTGTTGTTCAGGTACTAGCGAAGGTTGTAGAATTGTTGGTCAGGTACTAGCGAAGGTTGTAGAATTGTTGTTCAGGTACTAGCGAAGGTTGTAGAATTGTTGTTCAGGTACTAGCGAAGGTTGTAGAATTGTTGTTCAGGTACTAGCGAAGGTTGTAGAATTGTTGTTCAGGTACTAGTGAAGGTTGTAGAATTGTTGGTCAGGTACTAGTGAAGGTTGTAGAATTGTTGTTCAGGTACTAGCAGAGGTTGTAGAATTGTTGGTCAGGTACTAGTGTAGGTTGTAGAATTGTTGTTCAGGTACTAGCGAAGGTTGTAGAATTGTTGTTCAGGTACTAGCGAAGGTTGTAGAATTGTTGTTCAGGTACTAGTGAAGGTTGTAGAATTGTTGTTCAGGTACTAGTGAAGGTTGTAGAATTGTTGGTCAGGTACTAGCGAAGGTTGTAGAATTGTTGTTCACGTACTAGTGAAGGTTGTAGAATTGTTGCTCAGGTACTAGCGAAGGTTGTAGAATTGTTGTTCACGTACTAGCGACGGTTGTAGAATTGTTGTTCAGTTACTAACGAAGGTTGTAGAATTGTTGTTCACGTACTAGTGAAGGTTGTAGAATTGTTGTTCACATACTAGCGAAGGTTGTAGAATTGTTGTTCAGGTACTAGCGAAGGTTGTAGAATTGTTGTTCACGTACTAGCGAAGGTTGTAGAATTGTTGTTCAGTTACTAGCAGAGGTTGTAGAACTGTTGTTCAGTGCTTGTGTTATTGTTCAGTGCTTGTGTTGTTGTTAAGTGCTTGTGTTGTTGTTCAGTGCTTGTGTTGTTGTTCAGTGCTTGTGTTATTGTTCAGTGCTTGTGTTATTGTTCAGTGCTTGTGTTGTTGTTGTTAAGTGCTTGTGTTATTGTTCAGTGCTTGTGTTGTTGTTCAGTGCTTGTGTTGTTGTTCAGTGCTTGTGTTATTGTTCAGTGCTTGTGTTGTTGTTGTTAAGTGCTTGTGTTATTGTTCAGTGCTTGTGTTATTGTTCAGTGCTTGTGTTATTGTTAAGTGCTTGTGTTATTGTTCAGTGCTTGTGTTATTGTTCAGTGCTTGTGTTATTGTTCAGTGCTTGTGTTGTTATTGTTCAGTGCTTGTGTTGTTATTGTTCAGTGCTTGTGTTATTGTTCAGTGCTTGTGTTATTGTTCAGTGCTTGTGTTATTGTTCAGTGCTTGTGTTGTTGTTAAGTGCTTGTGTTATTGTTCAGTGCTTGTGTTGTTGTTCAGTGCTTGTGTTATTGTTCAGTGCTTGTGTTGTTGTTCAGTGCTTGTGTTGTTGTTCAGTGCTTGTGTTGTTGTTCAGTGCTTGTGTTATTGTTCAGTGCTTGTGTTGTTGTTCAGTGCTTGTGTTATTGTTCAGTGCTTGTGTTATTGTTCAGTGCTTGTGTTGTTGTTCAGTGCTTGTGTTATTGTTCAGTGCTTGTGTTATTGTTCAGTGCTTGTGTTATTGTTGTTGTTCAGTGCTTGTGTTATTGTTCAGTGCTTGTGTTGTTGTTCAGTGCTTGTGTTATTGTTCAGTGCTTGTGTTGTTGTTGTTGTTCAGTGCTTGTGTTATTGTTCAGTGCTTGTGTTGTTGTTGTTCAGTGCTTGTGTTGTTGTTCAGTGCTTGTGTTATTGTTCAGTGCTTGTGTTGTTGTTGTTGTTCAGTGCTTGTGTTATTGTTCAGTGCTTGTGTTATTGTTCAGTGCTTGTGTTATTGTTCAGTGCTTGTGTTATTGTTCAGTGCTTGTGTTATTGTTCAGTGCTTGTGTTACAGTTGACCGATGTGCAAGAAGAGATGAAGCGCAAGGAGAGCCGCTGGACGGCCAATAACTCACGATTACGTGACAAGATCGATCATGTGGAACAGGAAAATGAAGAACTAAAGGATGAAATTAAACTTCTGGAAATGAAACGACTTGAATGGATGCAAAAAGATCAAAAGGTATCAGAATTTAGTCTCCTTCAAATCGTAATAACGTTATAACATTTGTGTTGGACTTTCTTGTTCATCCCATAGATGGGAATGAGACATATGGGTTGATATGTGTTATTATATACTATATACTATTTTTATGTATAATTTGATATAGTGAATACTATATATATGGTATGATATACTGTTTCCAGGTTGTTCTCTATCCCCTAACACACACCCCCCCCCCCCCTTGCGCAAGGCAGAGTGAACTTTATTTTGGCCAAAAATCATCCGACTTCAGAAATTCTTTGTGCCTCCAAAAAAATGTCAAACATTGTCATTTCTCAAAATCATCAAAGCAATTGCTTTTGAAACTATATACACATCCAACAAAATCATCTACACCCACAATAAGCCCCCCCCCCCCCACCCCCCAAAAATGGCCTTGAACTTGAAATTTAGCCCTACATAGTCCTATTCCGGAAATTATTTATGCTTAAAAAAGGCCTCAAATATTATAATTTCTCAAAGACCATCAAAGATATTGCTTTGAAACTTCGCATACATATACAAGTCCCCTTCCTACCAGTGACCTTGAACTTTGGCCAAAATTAGTCGGATTTGAGAAATTAATTATGCACCAAAAGACAATAGAAGACTAATATTTCTGTAAAAAACATCAGCGGTATTGCTTTGAAACGTCATGTACACATTCTAGGACTAATCCCTCAACATGAACCCTACCACTGACCTTGAACCTGAAACTTGGCAATTCTTTATTTTAAATTACTGAACCAGCACTTTGTTTAACCCTTTCAACCCCACAGGCCTCTAAATAGGCTTATGAAAAGTGTAGATCCAGATGAGCCGGCTCGTGACGAGCCGTCTCATCAGGATCTGCACTTTTTTGCCAGTAATAATTATTACTATTTTTAGATAAATTTACCCATTTTGATAAATGAACTGGTCCAAAGGTAATTTTCTTATTAATTTATTGGTCTAAAAATAGCATGCACCAGTCCATGTCAGTTACTTGGGGTTGAAAGGGTTAAACAGTATTTATTGCACGACATATATCACATATAACATACAACGACATACATAATGCAAACGATCAAGTAGGAAGCTAAAACTAGCAGCACTTATACAGTCCATTGTGTGTTGCTAGACAACCATGGAGAGGTTTTTTAAAACTCTATTTGTTTTACAACGATTGCGAAGCAAGTTTTAACAGCTTATATTAACCACTCTTGTTTGCGCGGATGAAAGCGTAAATGATGTCATTTGTATGGGAGGAAACCGCAGTCCAAGGATTGAACCCAGGTTAGTTTATACAAATTTATTTTAGCTCGATTGTGAAACAAGTTATTTCAACTTATATAAATCACTCTCGAGACCTCATTCCTGATGGAATCCATCGCCACGAGGGAGAGAGAAGAGGCAATGTGGAATTTAAATGCCTTGCCTAAGGGCACAATCGTAACGGCTCCAGTGGGGCTCGAACTCCGGACCTTTCGCACCTGAAGCGAACGCGCATCCACTGCGCTATCACGACTTCCACCAGGTTGCATTGGTGAGAAGGTTGACTTGTTTGTAATATGTAGTATGTTTATATTTGTACAATTATTAATAGCATACGTCGCTATCATAAAATAATTATCAATCTATCTATTTTCAGAACAAAGGTAGGAGTGGTGGACAGTCATTGTTGAGGAGCAGTACTCCAACAGAGGAGCTGGATCAACTAGCTAATGGCCATGCTGAACCCGTATATAATGGTAACATACAATGTAGAGAGTGTTCACTTGTGGAAGGTCAGTGGTTCCACCCAGGTGCCCATCCCGTGCATTAAATACTGTTCGGAGGGGCACCCGGGGTCGTCCTCCACCAGTAATAGCTGGAGAGTCGCCATACGACCTCAACTGTTGGTGCTTCTTTTAACCCCAAAAAACAACAGATAGCGTTCACAACTTTATAGTTGTTCCCTGATTTGTGTGTTTTAAGTTTATTTATCGTCGCTACCGGTTACTCATATGAGCGACGCCTCCTGAAGAGAGTAGTCATTTTAGATTTTTGGAGGATAGTGCAATGATACAGAGTCTCCTCTGGTTCTTTTACGTGCACGGTGTACAGCACCGACACGAGACCTCTGTTTAAAGTCCCATCTGAAAGACTGTTAATTTTATTAGGGTCAGACGAGGGATCGAATCTGCGATCCCTGGGTTACCAGTCCAGCGTGTTAACCACTGGACTACAGATCCCTGATATTTCCATTCTATTCGGCGTAATCTAATGGATTTGTGTGTGTCAGTTGACTATTGGTTACGATCACTCTCTTCAAAATGCTTGCCCCTCGCCGCCGCAGGTTGAAATCCCACTGGGGTGCGTCAAATTCTTTCATGTGAGGAAGCTGGATAGCTGGCTGACTTGTGGAAAGTCTGTAATAAATAAACGTAAACACACACTAATAAACACAACTATCCTCTATTTCTTTGGTTTAAACAGTGTCAAGTTTATTTTACACCTTTGGCATAACATTTGGTTTAGCACCAGTTAATTTTCATTTGGTTTGACACATTTTAACTTTGGTATACACATTTGATACAATTAATCTGTTAGTCTCCATGTAACTTTCATTTGATACAATTAATCTGTTAGTCTCCATGTAACTTTTATTTGATACAATTAATATGTTAGTCTCCATGTAACTTTCATGTGATACAATTAATCTGTTAGTCTCCATGTAACTTTCATTTGATACAATTAATCTGTTAGTCTCCATGTAACTTTCATTTGATACAATTAATCTGTTAGTCTCCATGTAACTTTCATTTGATACAATTAATCTGTTAGTCTCCATGTAACTTTCATGTGATACAATTAATCTGTTAGTCTCCATGTAACTTTCATGTGATACAATTAATCTGTTAGTCTCCATGTAACTTTCATTTGATACAATTAATATATGTTGGTCTCCATGTAACTTTCATGTGATACAATTAATATATGTTGGTCTCCATGTAACTTTCATTTGATACAATTAATCTGTTAGTCTCCATGTAACTTTCATGTGATACAATTAATATATGTTGGTCTCCATGTAACTTTCATTTGATACAATTAATCTGTTGTTTCTCCATGTAACTTTCATTTGACACAATTTATCTGTTGTTTCTCCATGTAACTTTCATTTGATACAATGTATCTGTTGTTTCTCCATGTAACTTTCATTTGACACAATTTATCTGTTGTTTCTCCATGTAACTTTCATTTGACACAATTAATCTGTTAGTCTCCATGTAACTTTCATTTGATACAATTAATCTGTTAGTCTCCATGTAACTTTCATTTGATACAATTAATCTGTTGTTTTTCAGTGTAACTTTCGGGTGACACAATTGCTATGTTGTTTTACACCATGTAAAATTCTTTTCTGTAAAACACTCTGTAACACAGTTGTACCGACATTTCCGTGGCATAAAGCCACCGTTCTCAAGGTTAAATCACGTTTGACCTCTAACCTTTAACTTCAGATTTTCATATTGCTGAATAAAACTTGATTAAATCTTGAGAAAGGTCGAGACGTCGCTACACCTTTGTTGCAGAATATTTTATACGAGATATCTCAGAGGAGATCATTGCAACAATTTTAAACATGGAAGTCGTGATAGCGCAGTGGATGCACGTTCGCTTCAGGTGCGAAAGGTCCGGAGTTCGAGCCCCGCTGGAGCCATGGATTCCATCAGGAATGAGGTCTCGAGAGTGATTAATATAAGTTGTAAGAACTTGTTTTGCAATCGAGCTAAAACAAATTTGTATAAACTAATTTTAAACATATTTTAAATCTCTTTCCAGATTTATCCGCATCGACAACCATGCATTCAAATAATAGTCTAAAGTCGTCGCAGCTGCCACCGAAAGTGAACATTCGCTCATCATTCCCTCCACCAAATAAACAGATATCGCACGCACAGTCTGAGCAGAATAAACAATCAAATACAAACCAGTCTGTAAAATCCAGTGTGACTCATACTAATTCCAAATTGAACCAGTCTAAGAAAACTGTTACCCATAATGCCAAGCAGGGTCATTCAGTGCAGTCTCATGGAAATAAACTTGGGCAGAAGTCCACTGGTAGAACTAATAGCAATGTTGCTTCAGGGAAAAGTTCAAATTATAACGACAATAAAAATGTGCTCCGTAATTCACTAGCGGAGGATTTACCGAGGAGAGAACTTGGTACAATCGCCGAGCCGCAGGAGTAAGTAACTATTTGTTCATTTAGTAGACTATTTTATAATTAAATTAAGAAATAATATTTGTCTTTCAGTTATTTATTGGCGAATAAAACATGGTTTGCAAGGTTCATTCTAGGTCAGAATTTTTGGAGAAAGCGCGTGATCGCTTCCTTAAATGGTGTTCTTTAATATACTTCTGCAAAATAGGGTTAAAATGCACAGTACAACCATTAAATACAACATTTGAATAGAAAGAGTGCTTTATAATGCCTATTAATGGGCCAGTGTATCTTACTAGACAAAATTTTCTTTGAAAATTGTAAAAACCAAAAAAAAAATTGTTTACATTTTTTTTAGGGAGAAGTGGGGCCCCCAGAGGGCAAAGTCAGGGTCCCTAGGGCAACTATTTCACTCACATCGCCCTCTAGAATGGAGTTCTTCTGACACATAGAAATTAACCACATGTTAATTCCGGCGCTGAGAATGACAAACCATGTTTTATTCGACTATAAATAACGCGAATACTAATTTGTATTATTTCGATTCTAAAATGACCAAAATATCTAAAAATCACAAAAATAAATGGTATTATTTTTAAAAAAACTCTTTAACAGTTAACACAGTTGTACCGACGTTTCGGTGGCAAAAAACCCACCTTTCTCAAGGTTTGATCAAGTTTTTTAAGTAACATGATAGTGTCTGAGACAGGACTTTGATCCGAAAACCATGTTTTATTCGACTATAAATAACACAGAATACAAATTTGTATTATTTCGATTCTAAAACTAGTTTCAGTTTTGACTGATATTCGCACTCAATAATATTTTTGTCGCAAACGCTCCACATTGGCATAAGATGCTTGTGACCTTTTGTAACTTGTGAATCAGAGGATGGGTTTAGTTTTCATTATTAACTTGACACTACTCCATGTACCCTGTAGTTCATATCACAGACATTTGGTGAATGGTCCATTAGCATCTTTGGAATGCTTAAATTTGGTAAAAAATTTAAGACAAACATCCCCATTTAAGTTGTAAAGTCCACTATAATCCAGGCATCTGGGGTCGAGTGGTTACGGTCATTGACTTCAAATCATTTACCCTCACCGCTATAGGTTCGAATCCCACTGGAGGTGTCAGATTCTTTCATGTGATGAAGCTGTCCAGCTAGCTTGTGGAAGGTTGGTGGTTCTACCTGGATGCATGTCCGTGTCTGAAATACTGCTCAGAGGGACACCCGGGGTCTTCCTCCACCAACAATAGCTGGAGGGGCACCCAGGGGTCTTCCTCCACCAACACTAGCTGGAGGGACACCCGGGGTCTTCCTACACCAACAATAGCTGGAGGGGCACCCAGGGGTCTTCCTCCACCAACAATAGCTGGAGGGGTCTTCCTCCATCAACAATAGCTGGAGGGGCACCCATGGGTCTTCCTCCATCAACAATAGCTGGAGGGGCACCCAGGGGTCTTCCTCCACCAACAATAGCTGGAGGGGCACCCAGGGTCTTCCTCCACCAACAATACCTGGAGGGGCACCCAGGGGTCTTCCTCCATCAATAATAGCTGGAGAGTCGTCATATAACCGTCCTAAGGTATTGATGCGACTGTAATTCTCAAAAACAAACAAGCAAAATCCAGGCCATAAGGCAAGTACATGTGGATATTGAATTTGTAGTGTCTTGAACAGTAGGTGTTTTAAAAATATTTGTTAGAATTATGTTTATTATTATTTTCAGTTTAAGCATGTACTCGGAAACAGATGGCGATGGTTTATCAGCACCGTCTAATCTCCCAAGAAAGTTTGCCTCGAGACCAGGGGTAGATAAATCTGTCATAGACAAGGGGGATAATGAGGAATTTGAAGAAATTCAACATAGCGACGGAAAGGTTAGAATGTGATATATATATCACCTTTTCCACACATACCTAATTTTCGCTTTACAGGCATATCCATGTATTCGCTAAACTTTGATTTAAACATATTTTATTTATCAAGATAAACATGACATATAACATCTGTACATATAACATCCATACAATACAACTATCAAGACAAGTGGATTGAATTGAAAGCTACAGGACTTATGGTAATTCTCTCCACGCACTTGATTTGGAGGTAACATTTATATCCTTTTAGGAAAAATATAGGCAAATTTGGTATCAAAATTGTGCGAAATATTGAGTAAATAGTGCAATGTGTGAAGGTAATTCTCTCCACAACTCCAACTTTGAAGAGCGAAACTTTCATAATCGTTTCTGTCATAATATTGAAAACTCGGGCGATAAGAAACCGTAGACATTTAGCAAACAGATTAATAAATGCACATTCATTGGTTACACTTAATTTATGCAGAAAAAGCAAACATATAGCACTTTTGATTTGCAGAATGATTGCATATAGCACTTGTGGAAAGGTTTGGTTTGCATACTGGTCAAATGGTGGTCAATACTAGATACTGTCCGATTAGCGTAGTGGTTAGCAAAATAGGACAGGTGGTTTTCTCCGGGTACTCCGGTTTTCTCTCACACGAATGACAACATATACGCTTTCATCTGCGCCAACGAGAGTGATTAATATAAGTTGTTAAAGCTTGTTTCGCAATGAAATAAAAGTGAATACGTTTATTTGAATACTAGATGCAACAACTTTCTACAGTTTATACAAATTTATTTTAGCTCGATTGCGAAACAAGTTCTTTCAACTTATATTAATCACTCTCAAGACCTCATTCCTGATGTAATCCATCGCCACGAGGGAGAGAGTAGAGGCAACATGGAATTTAAATGCCTTGCCTAAGGGCACATTCGTAATAGCTTCAGCGGGGCTCAAACATCGGACCTCTGAAGCGACCGCGCATCGCATCCACTGCGCTATCACGACTTCCACAACTTGCTACAGGCCATGTTTCCCAGAGTTTTGGTCTTTTTTTGATAAAAATCTTGAAAAAAGAAATATTGTCAGATGGCCTTGTCACATATTGTCTAAGCTGTTCAGAAAATATATTTCTTCACTTTTTATGTGTGGGAGATCCCCTTTTTTCAGTATTTTTCAGTATTTTGGCAGATTTCTTCTTCACGATTTTTCATTCACATCCCTTCTTAATTAATCAGGCTTGTCCACAATGGTGATCATTGTGTTGAACATAATTAGTATTTCAACATTCAATTTCATTTAATGAGACATGTACAACAGCAAGCATATCAGTATAATACACGAGGGGCCTCCATGGCGGAGTGGTTAAAGTCATTAAATAACAGTAAAATACACGAGGGGCATCCATGGTGGAGTGGTTAAAGTCATTGAATAACAGTAAAATACACGAGGGGCATCCATGGTGGAGTGGTTAAAGTCGTTGAATAACAGTAAAATACACGAGGGGCCTCCATGGTGGAGTGGTTAAAGTCGTTGAATAACAGTAAAATACACGAGGGGCCTCCATGGTGGAGTGGTTAAAGTCGTTGAATAACAGTAAAATACACGAGGGGCGTTCATGGTGGAGTGGTTAAAGTCATTGAATAACAGTAAAATACACGAGGGGCCTCCATGGTGGAGTGGTTAAAGTCGTTGAATAACAGTAAAATACACGAGGGGCATCCATGGTGGAGTGGTTAAAGTCATTGAATAACAGTAAAATACACGAGGGGCGTTCATGGTGGAGTGGTTAAAGTCATTGAATAACAGTAAAATACACGAGGGGCGTTCATGGTGGAGTGGTTAAAAGTCGTTGAATAACAGTAAAATACACGAGGGGTGTCCATGGTGGAGTGGTTAAAGTCGTTGAATAACCATAAAATACACGAGGGGCGTCCATGGTGGAGTGGTTAAAGTCGTTGAATAACAGTAAAATACACGAGGGGCGTCCATGGTGGAGTGGTTAAAGTCGTTGAATAACAGTAAAATACATGAGGGGTGTCCATGGTGGAGTGGTTAAAGTCGTTGAATAACAGTAAAATACACGAGGGGCGTCCATGGTGGAGTGGTTAAAGTCATTAAATAACAGTAAAATACACGAGGGACCTCCATGGCGGAGTGGTTAAAGTCGTTGACTTGCCCCTCAGTGCTGTACGTTCGAATCCCACTGAGGGTGTCGATATAGTAATTACATTGATTAAGACTGTTGTTCTCCGCAGGTTGAGAGGACGTACAAGAACGGTGCCCGGGAGATATTATTTTCCAATGGAACCAGGAAAGAAATCTCGCCCGATGGCAAATCCATTGTAGTATCTTTCTTCAATGGAGACATGAAACAGATCATGCCGGATCAGAGAGTGGTAAGTTGTTGTTAGTAAAGTCTTGTTATAAAAGTTTGGTCAATAACTTGGCGAAAATATCCAGTCTAATGCTACAAAGCTGACAGAATGTTTTCTGTGTTTAGTATCGGACAAGGATGTTTTGTGTGTTTTATCTTCAGACAATCATCTTTTCTGTGTTTAATATTTAATTTCAGACAAGAATCCTTTCTGTGAATAATTTCAGACAAGTATCTTTTCTGTGTTTAACTTCAGACAATCATCTTTTCTGTGTTTAATATTTAATTTCAGACAAGTATCTTTTCTGTGTTTAATTTCAGACAAAAAATCTTTTCTGTGTTTTATTTTTTAACTTTCAGACATTAATCCTCTCCTGTGTTTAATTTCAGATATATTACTATGCAGAGAACCAGACAACGCATACCAACTATCCTGATGGCCTGGAAATCATACAGTTCCCAAAGTAAGCTCATGAATTCTAACCCATTCAACACCAAGTAACTGACATGGACTGGTCCATGATATTTTTAGACCAATAAATTAATAACAAAATTACATTTGGATCAGTTCATTTATCAAAATGGGTAATTTTCTTTCTAAAAATAGTTATATTACTTGAAAAAAGTGCAGATCCTGATGAGACGGCTCGTCACGAGCCGGCTCATCTGGATCTACACTTTTTTGTAAGCCAATTTAGAGGTCTGTGGTGTTGAAAGGGCTAAGCAATCTTTATTCGTTTGATATGGTTATTTATCAGGCGATGCCTCCAAAAGTTTATTTAGTTATTTTATTTTTTTGGAGGATGGTACAAGATACAGAAAACGCTCCAATTCCAGAATCATGCCTGGTTATTTTACATGCACGATATATAGCACTGTGTGTGTTTTACGTTTATTTATCGTCGCTACCGGTTGCCCATATGAGTGACGCCTCCTGAAGAGATTAGTCATTTTAGATTTTTGGAGGATAGTGCATGATACAGACAGAGACCCATTCCAGTGTCTCCTCTGGTTTTTTTATGTGCACGGTGTAAAGCACCGACACGAGACCTCGGTTTAACGTCCCATCTGAAAGACTGTTAATTTTATTAGGGTCAGACGGGGGATCGAACCTGCGATCCCTGGAGTTTGAGATCTGAGTAACGTTTTATAAGCTCGGATATACGGTATATCAAAGAGCAGGTTATACGGTAAGTGTTTTTATTTGCAGTCAACAGACAGAGAAGTTATATCCAGACGGTACCAAGGAGATTACATTTCCTGATCAGACAATCAAATATATCTTCCCAAACGGCTCCGAAGAAAGTATATTCGCTGATGGTACTGTGATAAGGTTGGAGAAAAATGGAGATAAAACAATGGAGTTTCCCAACGGGCAGAGAGAAATACACACCCAGGAATATAAGGTAGGTTTAATGAGAAATATTTATGGTACAAATGAATATTAGGTGTAATTAGAAATATTTATGGTACAAATGAATATTAGGTTTAATTAGGAATAGTTATGGTACAAATGAATATTAGGTGTAATTAGAAATATTTATGGTACATATGAATATTAGGTGTAATTAGAAATATTTATGGTACATATGAATATTAGGTTTAGTGAGAAATATGTATGGTACAAATGAATATTAGGTGTAATTAGGATTATTTATGGTACAAATGAATATTAGGTGTAATTAGGATTATTTATGGTACAAATGAATATTAGGTGTAATTAGAAATATTTATGGTACATATGAATATTAGGTGTAATTAGAAATATTTATGGTACAAATGAATATTAGGTGTAATTAGAAATATTTATGGTACATATGAATATTAGGTGTAATTAGAAATATTTATGGTACATATGAATATTAGGTGTAATTAGAAATATTTACAGTACAAATGAATATTAGCCTTTTGGGGCGAGCTTAATAGCAAAATTCCAAAACGAGTTTCACAAAATATGGCATGAAATCACCACGAATGTAAGCTCCTTTTTATCACATTACCATAGTAGCAACACCCACAAATTTGAAGAAAAAAATACGTTTCTGTTTGCTAGTATATTTTGGAGCCTTATTACATTAAGGTGGATCCGAACGCCGTAGTAAATAGTCCCTGATAATCGAACAACTTCACGCATATCATCGCCACAATATATTTAATCACTATATATCCGCTAGTTCATATTTAGCATTTTATTGATTTTCAACAAATAAAGCATGAACAAAAATATCATGTACTGTCTATTGCAAGCTGTCAGTGTCATGCCGTGACCAATCAGAATCATTCCAGGTGTTATTAAACGTGTGGTCATATAAGAATTTATGAGATGACTGTTTACACTGAATACAATCAAAGTTATGTGATAATTAACGTTTATATTAACTTATCTGCTTTATTACAGAAACGAGAATATCCTGATGGTACAGTGAAATCTGTGTATCCGGATGGCCGGCAGGAGACTAGGTATTCTAACGGAAGATTACGTGTTAAAGATAAAGATGGAAACGTTATAGTGGACCGACAGTGTTAACATTTGCAGAATAGCAAATACATGATCAAGGAAAGTGCAAGACAAGATAAAGATGGAACTGTTATAGTGGACCGACAGTGTGCAAGACAAGATAAAGATGGAACTGTTATAGTGGACCGACAGTGTGCAAGACAAGATAAAGATGGAACTGTTATAGTGGACTGACAGTGTGCAAGACAAGATAAAGATGGAACTGTTATAGTGGACTGACAGTGTGCAAGACAAGATAAAGATGGAACTGTTATAGTGGACTGACAGTGTGCAAGACAATATAAAGATGGAACTGTTATAGTGGACTGACAGTGTGCAAGACAAGATAAAGATGGAACTGTTATAGTGGACTGACAGTGTGCAAGACAAGATAAAGATGGAACTGTTATAGTGGACTGACAGTGTGCAAGACAAGGTAAAGATGGAACTGTTATAGTGGACCGACAGTGTGCAAGACAAGGTAAAGATGGAACTGTTATAGTGGACTGACAGTGTGCAAGACAAGATAAAGATGGAACTGTTATAGTGGACTGACAGTGTGCAAGACAAGATAAAGATGGAACTGTTATAGTGGACTGACAGTGTGCAAGACAAGATAAAGATGGAACTGTTATAGTGGACTGACAGTGTGCAAGACAAGATAAAGATGGAACTGTTATAGTGGACTGACAGTGTGCAAGACAAGATAAAGATGGAACTGTTATAGTGGACTGACAGTGTGCAAGACAAGATAAAGATGGAACTGTTATAGTGGACTGACAGTGTGCAAGACAAGATAAAGATGGAACTGTTATAGTGGACCGACAGTGTGCAAGACAAGATAAAGATGGAACTGTTATAGTGGACTGACAGTGTGCAAGACAAGATAAAGATGGAACTGTTATAGTGGACCGCCAGTGTTAACAATTGCAGAATAGCAAATACATGATCAAGGAAAGTGCAAGACAAGATAAAGATGGAAAAGTTATAGTGGACCGACAGTGTTAACAATTGCAGAATAGCAAATACATGATCAAGGAAAGTGCAAGACAAGCGATGTAGTGTGTAATATGCCGGAGTGTCGGCGATAGTGTGTATGATACTGGAGTATTGGAGATAGTGTGTATGATACCGGAGTATTGGAGATGGTGTGTGTTATTCTGGAGTTTTGGAGACAGTGTTTATTATTCTGGTGTAGTGGAAACAGTATGTACTATTCCGGAGAATTTGGAGACAGTATGTACTATTCCAGAGATTTGGAGACAGTGTATACTATTCCGGAGATTTTGAAACAGTGTGTACTATTCCGGAGATTTGGAAACAGTGTGTACTATTCCAGAGATTTGGAAACAGTATGTACTATTCCGGAGTTTGGAAACAGTATGTGCTATTCTGGAGATTTGGAAACAGTATGTGCTATTCCGGAGATTTGGAGACAGTATGTGCTATTCCGGAGATTTGGAAACAGTGTATACTATTCCAGAGATTTGGAAACAGTATGTACTATTCCGGAGATTTGGAAACAGTGTGTACTATTCCGGAGATTTGGAAACAGTGTGTACTATTCCGGAGATTTGGAAACAGTGTATACTATTCCGGAGATTTGGAAACAGTGTATACTATTCCAGAGATTTGGAAACAGTGTGTACTATTCCAGAGATTTGGAAACAGTGTATACTATTCCAGAGATTTGGAAACAGTGTATACTATTCCAGAGATTTGGAAACAGTGTGTACTATTCCGGAGATTTAGAAACAGTGTATACTATTCCAGAGATTTGGAAACAGTGTGTACTATTCCGGAGATTTGGAGACAGTGTGTACTATTCTGGAGATTTGGAGACAGTGTGTACTATTCCAGAGACTTGGAGACAGTATGTACTATTCCGGAGGTTTAAAAACAGTGTATACTATTCCGGAGTTTGGAAACAGTATGTACTAAATTCCAGAGATTTGGAAACAGTGTATACTATTCCAGAGATTTGGAAACAGTATATACTATTCCAGAGATTTGGAAACAGTATGTACTATTCCAGAGATTGGGAAACAGTATGTACTATTCCAGAGATTGGGAAACAGTGTGTACTATTCCAGAGATTGGGAAACAGTGTATACTATTCCAGAGATTTGGAGAGAGTATGTACTATTCCAGAGATTTGGAAACAGTGTGTACTATTCCGGAGATTTGGAGAGAGTATGTACTATTCTGGAGATTTGGAAACAGTGTGTACTATTCCGGAGATTTGGAAACAGTGTGTACTATTCCAGAGATTTGGAAACAGTATATACTATTCTAGAGTGTTTCTACGACAGTACCTATGCTTGTATTGCCTTTCTTCGGAGGATTATAGATTTATATTACATGTACATATGCCCGCATGCTTGCCAGCATAAGTGGACAATGTGACCACATCTTGGCCAGTTGCAATGTTGTTTTTCGATATGATATATAGATCAGAGATCATGTTATATTGAGATCAAACACTTGTGATTCCGGAACATCCGGATTATGTAGAATGAGAAACAGACAGTGGTGAGTTACTGCCCCTGAGTACTCTTTAAGGAGGATAGGTCTTAACCCTTTCAACACCACAGACCTCTAAATAGGCTTACAAAAAGTGTAGATCCAGATGAGCCGGCTCGTGACGAGCCGTCTCATCAGGATCTGCACATTTTGCCAGTGATATGACTATTTTTAGACATAATTACCCATTTTGATAAATGAACTTGTCCAAATGTGATTTTCTGATTCATTTATTGGTCTATGAATATCATGGACCAGTCCATGTGAGTTACTTGTGTTGAAT